>JABSTQ010010508.1:0-366642 GCA_013358835.2 Ixodes persulcatus
CCGCAAGGGAGGCGGGGGTGGAACCCCTGTAACCCGATTGAAGCCAAAAATAGATGTCACGTGCAGTTCCTCGAGTGACCACTGCGGGGAAATGGGCGGCGTTGTGATCGCGATTTGGCGCTTCAGCTGTGCTCTTTAGAATGCACAGTTATGAAACGAAAATATAGATGGGCGCTTCGAACGACTCTAGGCGGATTGAGGTGAGTGAGGGGGGGTACCCCCTCCGCGGGAGTTCCACAACTGAGGTAATCTAGTAACGTTGGTCCCCGATGCACGCGCCGCGCGCATGCACCCGCTCGAGATCATGGCTCGCGCTGTCCGGTTGTTCTGGGCAGCAGCTTGGTTGCTTGATACATAACACGGCGCACAGCTGGCTCAGAAAAGTCAAATTTGGGGGTTTTACCGGTTTTACGTGCCAAACCAACGACGGGCATCTGGCGCGCCCCAGCGGAGGACTGAGGATTAATTTGGACCACCTGGGGGATCTTTTGACGTGCAACCGAAAGCTCGGTTACACGGCGCCTCCTCCGCAATAAGAAGAGCGGAGAAGCTTAACTCATCGGATCCCGAAGTAGTCACATAATGCGTATACCGTGTGTGTGTCATTGAAGCAGCAGTAAGCATGATAAGCTAATCCTAGACAACCAGGAAAGCTAATAGCGAGTTCGTTTCACGCGCACTGGCACCGTTCGAGTTCTCTCCCAGAATGCATAGCACTCGCGCAGTGTTGCACGGAAAACTGGACTCATCTATGTTGTAGAAAAGGTACTGACCTCAAACCGAAACTAGCGCCTTTCTGTTCGGAGTGATGGGTGGGGATGCGAGAGTGCAGTCGCTACCAACGTTTATCTACAAACGTTGAACGCTGCAACCTGTAGTTTATAGTTGCGATGACTTCAAGCAACTCGGCTGGCGTAGAGATGGTTACAGACGGCGTAAATTTCCGCACCCAGCTGTCTACAAAGCAGCTGGTTGCGATATTTCCATTCTTATAACCGTTTACGCTCAAGAAAACTGATGATGCTGTCCGAGCAGAAGCTTGATCCGTTTGAGCATGGTATTATATGCGTGAATCACTGAAAGGGTACGGGTTAAAACTAGTCTGTTGGAATATCCAGCAAAACTTTTCCTGGAACTTTTGATTTCGATCGTCATTACAAATGGATCAGATATTAGTCTTGGTGAGGACGTCGAGAACGAGAGCTTTCTCGAACAAAATACGACGGGGCCAACTAGCTGACGTAGGTAAATGTTAAACATGATGATGGTGCTAGCCTCGGGTAAATTCACTATGTTTAGCTTTTTCTGGTGCTTTTTGGGCAGTCAGAGGTTTCTGCTGGGGGAGTTTTGTCGACAAATGTTCAATTTTTCACCCGCACACGGGTGGTGATAAACATCTCGGAAGCCGCTGATGCGTTTGTTCTGAGCATTTCTTGACACACTTGTATATTTCAGCGTCTGTACGGCAACAGAGCGACTTAAAATTTGCAAATAAAGCACGGGATGTCAATAGCTTCCTTCATGGGCGTCGGCAGGATTTTGTCTTGGGGGAGGGGGGGGGGGGGGGGGGGCAAACTGGCAGCCCTTTTTGGGCGTGTGCGCTCAAGGGGGAAGGGGGGGGGGGGGGGGGGGGGGGCTGAATACAGCTTACAAGATGCGCATAGTTTTTATGAAACAATTATTTTAAAAAGTTCAATGCATCAGTAATTTCAAAGTAAAAATTTTTTTTCATCGATATGTACAGGCACAGTGAAAAAAAAAAAGAGGAATTTAGTCTACGACGCGGCAAAACAACAAAACAGTCCACTTTGTTAAAGGGGCGGTGCAACGATATTGAATTGGAGTGTTTTTCACTTTACACGAGCTTACTGGCACTAGTGGGACTCAAGGATACTCGCACGCAACGCCACTGACCAAGAAACTCTTTTGTTGCGCTGTAATTTCGAGGACAAAACAGAGTGTTTTCATTCAATCTCTCCTTCGCAAAACCTGATGACGTAACTGGGCGGTAGCAGTACCGCCCAGTGACGATATTTGAATGCGGCTCATAGATTGGACCCGAGCATGGCGTGGACACCCGAGTTGGGCTCGTGATAATCGATAGCTCGAGAAGCATTCGGGTAGTGTCCTGTGTCCAATCGCTGCAATGACGACAACAGCGGAACCATAACAATGTCTGGAACTCAGATCGTGTCCTGTGCCTTGCCAACCCCAGCGCATGGCTATGATCAACATTGGCGGCATATAATCGGCTCCAGATCACGTGACCGCTTGTTCTGGCTGCGAGTTGAGGGGGTGAACTCTGCTCGTTTTTCTTTATTTTTTTCTGCGACTTCGATTGCGTGTGGTGAAAAACGAAAGGGTATTTCAAAGGTCATTAACGTCAGGGATCCGTTCTAAGCGGTATTTGCGCAAAATACAAAAATCGTTGCATCGCCCCTTTAAGTATTGGCATTATATATGTACCGTACACAATAAAATAGAAAGGCAGTGCACGTAAGTCACGCGCTCACATAATAAATTGTCGCAGCAAAGAACAATACCCCATTTCCATATTTAACAATATTTGACGTTTATACAAGTTTTTAAAAGCTACCCCAAGTTGGCCTATGTTTCAATTTACAACTCTAATTTTCTGCACAAAATTGTCTTCGCTCGTAATATTAATTCGAAGCATTTCCCGGATTGTGGTTCGTGGAAGACACCTGAAAGCTGCGTTAGCTGTGTTGGAAAGCTATCACGGCAGTGCTACCGCTGGAGGGTTAGTTGCTATTCTAACTTTCCGTATTTCCTCGACGCGGGTTCCCTTAGCTTGCCATGCTCGCTCTGTCTCATTTCAGAACTGGGGTAAAACTTTAGCGCTCTTATCTTTATATTGGTTGTTATATATATGATCAAGCTCGGCTTTGCATGAATACTCCCACAGTTAATGACGAGTCTGACATACCTGTGAGAGTCGAGGGCAAAGCCAATGTTCAGCTGGCTCTTTAAAGCCGGAGAATGCTCAGGAGTGACGGAGACAGCAGGTACATCGATATATTGCAGGTAATGACACAGCACTGAGGTCACGTGCTTCTTCGTTGCACAAGATGGATTGTCATTATCACTGTCAGCTTTCCGTTTAAAAAAAACTTCTGAGGTCCATTTTCACTCCTGACCCACATCAGCCCACAGTTATATAAAAGTCGGATTGGGTGTGGAATGTGGCCCTTTCAAGCAACTGGGCCAGGAAGAGAGAGCCAGCAACAGCAAAGTGTGCCACCCTGTCACAGATATTCGACGGTTTCACGTGTGTGAACACGATGGTGTCAACGAGGACGGTCCGACACGCCTCTCCCGCCTGAGTTATGGCCCGGGGGAGTATCGTCGTTGACATGGTGCGAACAGAGTTTCGCAGAACTGCATTGTCCAAAAGAGGACGCCTGGCCCCGATTTTGACCCCCGTCTTCTCCTTTCCCATGACCGCAACATGCTACGGGCAAAGGAGAAGAAAAACCCAAAGGCACATATACAAAACAGAGCACTGGCGTGAGCATTGGAATAGACGGGGGTGGTTTGGGGGATCGAAACCTCCTCAAAATGCCAAAGAACCCCCCCCCCCCCCCCCCCTCTTCCTCTTGGGGCCCGCTCGCTCTACTCCTTACGCAGTCGGTTTTACGATGCGAACGGAGCGAAGGGGGAGCGCGGACAATCTTTACGTTTCTCCTTACGATGGACCGCGGAGGATGCTACGAGCCATCAGAGCCAATCCAATGCCGCATGAGCGTCACGTCACCTTTGAGATATACGCAGCGAAGCGCGTGGTCACGTGATACATGCGCTGGACTGGCTGGTATGACTTGTAACGTCCGTTGCGGTCCACCGTAAGCTGAAACGAAGTATAGTAGCTACGCCGATTTGTTCTGTTGGGCTTTTTGGAAGAATCCCGCTATGTGTAGAAGACGCTCTATTTTGGGGCATTTTACTGACTTTCACTCGAATGCCTGTGATTCATCACAACACAGGACTGCGGTGTTCTCGGAAGTAAGTGCCCCTCCCTGTTTTTTTTTTGTTTTTTTTTTTTTTTTTTTGCCAGCTGGGCGTGGTTGATTGCAACTGACCGAGGGGAGACCTTATTCTTTTTTGTGTTTATTGCTGAAGGATCCAAGGAGACACAGTTTGAGTCCCGCTCAGCTCGTGCGCTGGCTTTGGCAGTGCTTTCTTTCACCCAGTCTCAGCTGAGACGCTGTTCTAGCAAGCCGGCCCAGATGCCATCAGAGCTAACTTCCCGCTGTATAAGCCGCCATAGCTGCCCTTCTCTTGTCTTACCGAGATGCCGAGCCACTGAAGCGGGCGTTGACGAGTCTCCTCAACGTCCTATGCTGGGGGGAAGGACACAGTAACACTTAAAATGGCAATAACCTGTCCTGCTGTGGAAATGATGAAGTCAAGCGAACGGAATAAGAGGGAACAAAAACTGAAGGTCAGTTATGGCGGCGCCCATGCACAGCTGCTGTAAAGCGTCTATAAGGAGTATTCACTGGGCGCCATATTTGTGGGTGATGTCAAGAGCGCATGCTCTGAACGAGCCCACATTAATAGGCTGCTAAGACCTGCAATCTTGAGGGTGCGAAATGCACGTTACAAAAGAACTGTGGAAGCTCGCCATCAGCACGCGCTCAGCAGTCGTGCACACAGCTATGGCCGCCAGTGAATACTTCCTATTGATGGCTCCGTTGGTCGGCACTTTTTGAACGTTGCAAAAAAAAGTGTAACTGTACTCCGATTCACCTTATGTTGTACCGCAGCGAAGGCTAGAAGCGCGAGCTCATAGCGTTGGCAGCTGCCCTTGGTGCACGAGAGCTTGCGCCGCCTAGGTGTGCCATAGAGCGAGGAGCTCGCGCTTGTAGCCTTTCCTGCGGTACAACACAAGGTGAAACAGAGTATAGTCATCAGCAGACTCCTAGCGAAAGGCCTGATAAGGCTGTGAAGGCGATACTTTTGTTGAATCTATTTTTTTGTGTGTGTGCTATGTTAGCGCGCGTGGTCAAACGCTTGCATACGCTACAAGCGTGGCTCGTAAGCACCCTAAGATCGTGCAGGGTTGAGCAGAGATATCCTAGGGTGCCGCAATGTCCTTCTTTTTAAGGTGATGCCACCCTTTGTAGTAGCCGTTGCCGACAGCACGCGCTCATGGGGAAAATACAAAGAAATCGACGAAAACAATATGTCGCCATAGCACAGTAAGCGCCACAAACGCATGCAGGGACACGCTCTTTCACGCGCTTCTGAACAAAAAATAAAAATAAACGTGTGGGACAAAATGGCGAGATGCCACCACCCTAAGCAAAGCGCACATGAAGGCACCCTAAGATATCCTAATATGTAGGGTGCCTCAATGTCCTTCTGCTTAGGGTGATTCCACCCTTTGTATAGTACCCGATGCCGACAGCACGCACTCACGGGTAAAATACAAATAAATCGACGAAAACAAAATGTCGCCATAGCACAGTCAGCGCCACAAACCCGTGCCGGGACACGCTCTTTCACGCGCTTCTGAACAAGAAAAGAAAAAAATTGACCGCATCTCCACGTGGTGAATGATGTTGCTTGGGGCGAAGCTCTGGTGGTGCTTGTCTGCGTAGACGCCGAGCCGCAGCATCTGTTATCTCGTTTTTCAGTTGAGTATTTGAGTGAGGTTCCTCGTAAAAGATTTTATAAGGCTGTGTGCGATACTGTGTTCCCTGTACCTCTATACAGAGCCTTATACTGTGCAGGCCCAGAGCAAGATGTCTTGAAGCGCGTTAAGAGTATGGTGGTGCCCGCAGGCACCAAGACTTTCTTCTTTAAATTACATTCAGGTACACTGCCGGTCAAGACGTGGCTAAGCGAGAGGGGACTTTTTGTACCGTGGGGGGATCACTGTTTTTTATGCAAGAAGCCAGAGACGGTCGAGCACGTGTTTCTTGAGTGCTGGGATGGGGTCTTCTTCTGGGACGTCCTCCAACGTACCCTGAAAAAGGATCTCCCCCTAGACGCGCATGGAATCCGTTATCTTTCGGTTAAAAACGAGGAAGGTTTTCCCTTTGACCTGGTTATGCTGTTGGGTCTGCACAGTATTTTGGAAGTCCCGAATGGCTGTACACAACGCTGACAATAATGTACGGGAAGCGCGGGAATATTTTCGTGAAAGTGTATCTTTGTTAGTTGAAGTCAACAGAGCACTGAAGTGCGAGCCTGAGTGGCTTCCGCGCATTGAGGCACTTTTGTCCATGAAACAATTTTAGCCTCCAACGCCAGTCACTTCGGACTGGTTTAGCTTAGCCTTGCCCTGTTTCCTGTGTTTTGAGCGATATGCCTGCCTATTTGACGATGTAAAAAATCCGGCAATAAAGAAAAAAAAAAAAAAAAAAAAAAAAGATCGGTGGCCGAGTGGGCTAGCGCACACCAGCTCGGAGCACGTGGAGCGAAAGCTCGCGCTGTATAACCCAGGGATCCTGGGTTCAATCCCCACCCCTGCCCGTTTCGATATAGATGAACATCGTACCGGCGTGCGGTCGCGTATTATTATTATTGCGTGATGCTCGTTAAAGACCCCAGGCTACCGGTTGTACTGCACTGGCTAAATTGCTCACCTACAGCTGGGAGACAAGTCGCCCGTTGAGGTAGACTATGTTCTAGGAATCTAGGCTGTATAAACATACACACACCCCAATTTGTTTCCAGACAGGTAAGGTTAGGGTGCCTCAATGTCCTTCTGTTTAGGGTGATGCCACCCTTTGTAGTACCCGATGCCGACAACACGCGCTCACGGGTAAAATACAAAGAAATCGACGAAAACAAAATGTCGCCATAGCACAGTCAGAGCCGTTTATTGAGAGAGTTTGGCCATACATTGGTTTGAATAGGCGAGCATCTCGGGGCCAACCACAGGCCGCGAAACAGCCCCTAGCGGTGGTCGTGTGCTCTAAATTTGTGATACGACTATACTTCGTTTCACCTTATGTGAGAGCGAAGGCAAAACTGGAAGCGCGAGCACGGAAGCTCCGTGCACTCAGGCTTTGCTCGAGCGCGCGAGCTGGGGAGAAATGCAAAAAGCGCTGGTCTCGCGCTTCTAGCTTTGGCTTCGCTCGCAGATAAAGTGAAACGAAGTATAATTTGAGCCGTGCCGAGCGGAACTCCGCGTCTCAAGACGCTCGCGCACCCCACCCTTTGCACTGCTTTCTTTCAGCCAGTCTCAGGACGCTGTTCTAGCAGTGCAGACAAAGGCATGGGCACGAGCGCGTGGCTTTGGAAAGTGCCTCCTATGCACGAGGTCTCGTACAAACAAAAGCGTTTCGCTGAGCTAGGCTCACGCGCCTGTGCCTTTGTCTTCACTGCAGACATTTGTGAGATGGAGTAGAGGTCTCCTGATTGGTCGACGCTGTGTCACAAATTTAGTTTACGCTCTAAGCGTGGGGGGAATATTCGGCGCTGGCGGCGGCCTTTGCTCCGCCTATTGTCCAAACTCTCCTAATATACGGCTCTGAGCACAGTCAGCGCCACAAGCGCGTGCAGGGGCACGCTCTTTCACGCGCTTCTGAACAAAAAATAAAGATAAAAGTGTGGGACAAAATGGCCGGATGTCTCCACCCTAAGCAAAGCGCACATGAAGGCACCCTAGGTAAGGTATACTTCGTTTCATCTTATGTGCGAGCGAAGGCAAAGCTGGAAGCGCGAGCGCGAAAGTTCCGTGCTTTCAGGCTTTGCTCGAGCGCGCGAGCTGGGGAGAAACGCAAAAAGCGCTGGTCTCGCGCTTCTAGCTTTGGCTTCGCTCGCAGATAATGTGAAACGAAGTATAGCACCGCTTCGTTCCACCGTGACATAGTAAGATCACTGTTGAAAGAGGTGTTCGTAACAAACAATAGCATAGTGAACTCCCGAGGTTACTTATGAAGACACTAAAGTTATTTAGAGGTTCATTTGATTTTGCCTAAAAATTAGAAAGGTGAAGAGAAAAAAACAAAAAGAAACGTACGCCTTACCTTAGGTGGAAATGTATTTTCTACCTATTGATGGCCCGTTTGGTTTTCTTAGTAACCCGCAAAACGGGAAGTGTTAAATTTACAAAAAACAAAAATTGTTTTGGGCGCCAAAACGCTAACGTCAAAATTCAATTTGCATCTCAGAGTAAGCACCTGTTTGTTGGTTAAGAAAATATATTGTAATTGTTCAAAATAATATAATTCATGCTTCTTTTTTGTTTTTCATATCCACTATAGCCACCAAACAAGGCCTACAGGGAATGAAAATATCTGAAATAATGTTTCATAAAATAAATGTTGTTCGGAATAGGTATCTTAGCCTTCTTTGCAACTCATTCAACTATTTTTTTTATTTCCAAATACATATTAGTAGGGTGCCTTCATATGCGCTTTGCTTAGGGCGGAGACATCTGGCCAATTTGTCCCACACTTTTATTTTAGGGGCGAAGCTCCTTAGGGGCTATCCATGTCCGTCCGCAGTCCGCCGTCCGCCGTAGGCCCGGCGTCGGGTGCTCGTGCTTCTGCTCGTGAGATCACGTGCTCACGAGCACGTGAGCACATGCTCACGTGCTCGTGCAGGGCAAAAAAAAATTGGAAAAAAAAAAGATGAAAAAAATTATGAAAAAAGAAAAAGAAGAAAAAAAAGAGTAGGGGTTCTGAGATACCATCCCATCTGTCTGCTTAAAAAAAGAAAAAGAAGAAAACCACACATCCTCCTACTGACATGAATGAAAAGGCTCAAAGAAAAAGAAGAAAAAAAAAGAGTAGGGGGTTCTGAGATGCCATCCCATCTGTCTGATTAAAAAAAGAAAAAGAAGAAAACCACACATTCTCCTACTGACATGAATGAAAAGGCTCGGCATGCTGCGGCTCGGCGTCTACGCACACAAGCACCACCAGAGCTTCGCCCCAAGCAACATCATTCACCACGTGGAGATGCGGTCAATTTTTTATGACTCCCCCTGGCTGCGCGGGAGTGGCGGGATGGCGATGCAATGTTTTGCTCCCACCTAGCTTTTTTTTGTATTAACTTTCAAATATTTATATTAGATAACACTCTCGAGACAGGTTTATTTTATTGTATCAATTTCTAGATCGTATAATTAAAAGACAAATTGCTATACAAGTTCCACACAATAAAGGGCTTGGTAAAAAAGAAACCAAAACTGATCCCGTCTTGCCGCCATCGGAGAGATAGAAACGGAACAGACCGGTAACGCACGCATCATACGCATTTCTCAGTGAATACACATATTCATAGAAGAATGCGTGGAAGGCATATTGAATCGTTACTTGCTCGAATATTCGCAGTTTGTGCGAATATTCGCCGTTTTTCCCGAATATTTGGCCACGGCCGAATATTCGGGAACTTCCGAATATGTAATTTTCGAACCGAATACGATTCGAATAAGAAAAACATTCGATTCGTATTCAAAATTTTGGAATATTCGCACACCCCTACAAAAAAGGAAAGTAGTTCCCGGGGACAAGCTTTTTGGTCTGTGCCAAAGATGCGGAACAGAGGAACCTTTACACCACAGTATGTTCTGAAAATTAACCCCCCCTTTTTTCTTTTTTTAGAACGCAGCTTTTAGGCGCCCGTTTCCGGCTTGAGCGGCGTCGCCGTCGGCGTAACCGCGCGGCGCATTATGGAGAACGTCCCATAATTCACCGCGTGGTTTCGCTGAAGCGTCCCATAAAGCGCGATCCATACCAACGCGTTTTTGTGCGTGCGAAAGTCGTGCGCTTCCCGGAAATTGCGCATTTCGTGACGTTTTTGCTGTTTCCGGTGCGCTTTCTGAGTCACAAGCGTGCGCGTTGGTTAGGACGGTGCGCTTCCGGGCGAGCGGAGAGCAACCGCGCCCGACGGCGAAGAAACGCGGAGCCGGAACTGGTGCCCTCACCCGATTGGCCGGGAGAGGATATGGGAGAGGAGCGCCCTGCTACGTCACAGCGCGTTTTTGTGCGTGTCCCGAAAAAGTTGAAATCATCCAACTTTCATATGCGCGCACGGAAGGCGCAAGGAATGAGCGCGACGTCACGAAATACGCAATTTCCGGGAAGCGCACGACCTACGGGTGCACAAAAACGCGTTGGTTTGGATCGCGCTTTAGGCGAGCTTGTTGAGTGGCTCATAGGAGTGATAGCTTTTCGGCGGCGCCTGGTCGTGGCGCGAGATTTAAAGGGGCACTGACAACCCAAAGGTCGTATTTTTTTTATTGTCTAAAACGATGCAAGTTGTAGTCACAAACACGCAAAAAAAACCGCATCGCGAAAAAAAATTTCCCCGCGCGCGCGTGCGCCTTTTTATTTTTGGCGTTTAAATTTCCCGCGCTCACCTCCTCGCTTCTTTTGATCGGTGACGTCAAAAATCAGGAATTTTAGAAGCTTTGTAGGTGACATTTCTATAACATTTAATAACGGCAATCGTAAAACATGCTTTTTAACGCAATTGCGAGCGCCCTACGGCCCCTCTTTCTGAAATACCAGAAATCAGAGTTCGGTGTGATGTGTTTCCTAGATTTGTACCCTCCCTCGGAAAACTTGGCGGCGTCGTCGGCGAGCAACACGGCGAGTGGGGAAAGAAACCGGTTCTTTCCCGCGCCGGCGTGATATCACCTCCATCTCGCTTGGGGTTGCCGTGGCAACGGCGGAGGTCTAAAAAAAAGTCGAGTCTCAGGAGACCGCAAAATTTGACTCGCTGTACTGGCGCGGATCGCGCGGGAACTTCAAATTCTGCATTTGGAAATGTTTTTTTAATTCACACAATACTGAATTTTCAAGTTTCGAATTTTGAGGGTAATGTCCGCGGCCATCGTTTTCAATCGTTTCGGATAATAAAAAAAAAATATGATTTTGACGTGTCAGGTGCCCCTTAAACCTGGGTTGCTTAAAACTTCTTAAACCAGAGGACACACTGGCGCCATCTATTGGGTAGCAGTGTAAACTCGGCGGTCCGGCATATTTTTTTTTTATTTCTCTCGCGCATTATCCTTTCTTTCTTGGCTCGAAAAACTTTTGTCAATGTTATAAACGAGCCTTTCTATGGGTATTACGCACATTTGACCTCGGAAATCCCGCAAAAACCTTCGCTCTTGTGAAATTCAGTTCCAGGGTCACCGCATAGATGGCGCCACAATGCCAGTGTGTCCTCTGGTTTAAGAAGTTTTAAGGAACCCAGGTTTAAGAGGTCGCAAGAGTGTGAACGGGCCTTTACGTCCGAGCTCAGCGCGTGCTACGAGCCATGGGAGCCAATCCAAGGCCGTGGGAGTGTCACATGACCTTGGAAAGGGGCCACAGCGACGCGCGGAAAGCGTATCACGGGCTGCGTCCAGAGAGCGGGATCGGCTGGGATATCTCGTTGCGTCCGGACGTGAGGTAAAACGAAGTATACACGAACTCAACTCTTACGTCACGGCGTGGTGGTGGCGCGTCGAGCGCACTTCCATTCTGGGGCGGTGGGCGGAAGTCACCATACGAGACGTGCATTCCTGCGTTGTTTTCAAAGAAACCAAACAAAAACCTGCCTTCTCGTCAAAACGCCGCGACAGGGGCTGTACCAAAAGAGTCGGGAAAGGTTTGAAGGTCAGTTTTCATGTGCTCGGTTCGTCCGAGAACGGGGATATCTGCCCCGAAAAAGGGAAGACCAGACGCCGTCGGACCACGATTGCTTGGGCGGGAAGCACTTTGGGTTCAATTCACGGATACTTGTGGTCATCAGATTTATTCGTTTTGTTCGAACATAAACGCGGGAAAATCAAGTTGTACGAGCCGCCTGTGGACTACGTTCAGTCCGTCTTCAAGTTCAAACGTTCAAGTTAAATTTTTTCGAAGTATAGGCGGCTAGATTTACCCACGGAAGTGTGTTCCAGGGCAGGAATCAATCTACTGGAAGAGAGGCAGAGGAACAAACGCTTGAAATGCTTTACATGATTTTAAACGGGACACTTCTGCTAGACAAAGATAGATTGATACGACACCATACCTCTAGAATTACGCGAAACAAACACACTAGAACACTTGAAGAATATCGTTACGCCCAAAATTGCTTTAATAATTCATATTGCCGCGAGCGCAGCTAACTAAGGTTATCGCGCGTGCCTTCCACGTAGAAAGCCCAGGGTTCGATCCCTGGCAGCGCCGCGTCTTTTATTTATTCTTCCAATTTAGATTTCTGGTAATTTCGAGAACCGTGTTGCTCGTTCTAGGTTAGAATGTTCTGCGCGCCGAATGTTCCAGGCCGAATGTTCCAGAAGCCCACGCGTGCACAAAAGGGGCTCCGCGTAACCAACCGGACTCAGTTTCGCCCCAGCGTTCGACTCTGCTGTCACGCCGACCTCGACGCCCGCGACGCTCTGTTCCCTTCTGCTGTTATCGTTTTTCCTTTTGTTTCTGGGCACAAGTTCGCCCCATTAAACGTTTAGTTTCTTCAGTTATTTTCGCCTCATCAATTGTCATTCGTGACATTTTGGTGGAGGTGCTGGGTAGGCACTCTATGTTTCTCAACCGTACCCCTCCGAGGACCCGTTCGGCAAGTCCCACTCCAAGTCGTCGACTCGTGGAAGAGGCAGGGCCTCGGGCAAGCCAGCGTCTGCAAGGACAACGCCCTGAGTTTGGACCACTACAGGACAAAACAAAGAAGCAACCGAAGCCGACGATGAACTCCACGGCCCAGTCGATGGAAAACCCCCAAGCAGCACCGTCCTACGTCTTCCTGCCTGTGGTTCCCCGTGTGCCGACGCCATTTCACGGTGAAATCTACGAGGACGTAGAAGACTGGCTGCAGAACTACGAACGTGTGGCCCGCTACAACGCGTGGACGGCAGAACAGCGCCTCCAAAACATTTACTTCGCACTGGAGGGAACGGCAAGACAATGGTTTGAGAACCACGAGGCTTCCCTCACGACGTGGGAGACATGCGTGGAGGAGCTAAAGCGCACCTTCACAAACCAACACCGACGTCAACGAGCCGAGGACATCCTTCAAAGAAGATGCCAAGGTCTGAACGAGAGCGTGACAAGCTTCACTGAAGATGTCCTGCGCCTGTGCGCCCGTGCCGACCCTGGAGCCGCCGAAGACAAGAAGCTGCGCGTCCTCGTGAGAGGCGTGAAAAGCGAGATTTTTGGCGGCCTCGTTCGCAATCCACCGACGACCGTAGATGAATTTGTTGCTGAGGCAACAAACATTGAACGAGCGCTGTCGGCCAGGGCGAGTCATTATCAGAGAGTCGCCGGCGTAACTGCCACCTCATCTCTTCCATCTTCCCTCCCTGACCTCGGCGAAGTCGGCATCGAGAACCTTCGGGAGGTCATTCGGGATGTGGTCCGAAAAGAACTGAAGCGGTTGCTCCCTTCTCCAGAACGACCCGCCGCTGTTTCAATCGCCGAGGCTGTTCGCGAGGAGGTACACCGGGCCCTCTTGCCAGAGGTCCCCGTCGCAGTGGCTCCCGAACGGCCGGTCTTGACCTACGCCGCCGCCGCCAAGAGAGAACCTCCCGTCGCAGCACACTACCAGCCAGCTCCCAGACGTGAGGCACCGGCGCCGCAGTATGCTCCACGCCCAGAGCAGCGTGGTGCGAGGAAGACCGACATTTGGAGGACGGCCGATCGACGCCCCCTGTGCTACCACTGTGGTGAAGCGGACCACATCTACCGACGATGCCCCTACCGCCAGCTGGGCCTACGAGGGTTTGCGCCCAACGACCCTCGACCACGTCTTGGAGAGTGACCTCGGGACATCGAGGACTACCTCCGCCGCTCTTCGTCTCCTGAGTCGTCTCCCCGCCGGGTTGTCCGTTCACCATCTCCTCGACGCTCGCCATCGCCCTTCCGCCGGTCTCGCCGAGACAGCCTGTCACCCATCGCTTCCCGCCGGGAAAACTAGGCGCGGCAATGCCGGGAGGTGGCGTTGCCGATGACGAACGATGCCAAGATCCTCCAAGATCGTCGGAGCTCTCCCACTCTAACGCCGCAACGCCCCGAAACGACGTTTTTGCAAGAGTGTCGAATAACCTCAACGTAATCATCGACGGCCACGACGCGACAGCACTCGTCGACACCGGAGCAGACTACTCCGTTTTGAGTGGGAGACTCTCTCGCCGCCTTCGGAAAGTTACGACGTCGTGGGACGGACCGCAGATACGAACCGCCGGCGGACATCTCATCACACCTGTCGGCAGGTGCACTGCGCGCGTTGAGATCCACGGCGAAACCTGCCCTGTGAAGTTCGTCATTCTGCAAGACTGTTCGAGGGACGTCATTCTCGGAATGGACTTCTTGTGCGAATACGGCGCCATCATCGACCTTGCGGAGAATAAGTTGACGCTTCGGAAGCCTGTCCCATCGGCAGAAAATCCCAAAGCAACGTTAGCTACAGTCCGAGTCCTTGCCAGCCATGTAAACCTGCCGCCGCTGTCGAGTCGAGTGTCTTTGTACCCGTCGGGACCGAAGAAGCCACCTGCGGTGTAGCACTGTTGGAAGGAAGCGTCCAACTTCTCGTTGGACGAGGGATTGGCATTTTTGCGAGAGGCGTAATCGAGATCCAGGACGGGTGTACCGTAGCCCTTGTCACCAACTTCCGGCAAGAGTCGCAGCACCTTACAAAGGGTAGAGCTGTGGGCTTCGTCGAGGAAATTCCGGACTCAGCCGCGATCGCCGTGATCTCAGAAGACGCTTCTCCGGCGCAGCACAAGAGAACCACGCCGTCAGAGCTCGACATCGACCCGTCCCTCCCAGCCCCACAACGACGGCAACTCAGTGACCTTCTCGCCGAGTTCAGTGAGTGCTTCTCCACGTCGTCGAAGGTGCGCCAAACGACGGTTGTGAAACATCGAATAATCACTGATGACGACGCTCTCCCAGTGCATCGGCCACCGTACCGAGTCTCCGTGAAAGAAAGGGAAGTTATCCAGAAGCAAGTTCAGGAAATGCTTGATGACGACATTGTCCAGCCCTCAAACAGTCCGTGGGCTTCCCCAGTAGTCCTAGTGAAGAAAAAAGACGGAACCCTGAGGTTCTGCGTGGACTACCGCCGGCTGAATGCAGTAACAAAGAAGGACGTCTACCCGCTGCCCCGCATCGACGACACCCTGGACCGGCTGCGCCACGCCCGATACTTTTCGTCGATGGACTTGAAGAGCGGGTACTGGCAGATTGAGGTCGACGAACGAGATCGTGAGAAGACGGCCTTCGTCACACCGGACGGACTGTATGAATTTAAAGTGATGCCGTTCGGGCTGTGCACAGCGCCGGCAACCTTCCAGCGCGTTATGGACACCGTCCTTTCCGGCTTGAAATGGCAGAGCTGTCTCGTCTACCTCGACGACGTTGTCGTGTTCGCAACCGAATTCGACGAGCACCTCAGACGACTGCGAGCACGTCGTCTGCGAGCACGTCGTGCACGTCGTCCGGCTCAAGCCGTATTACGAACGATAGAACTTTGGACTCTCGTCAAAGAGTGAACTGGGAACTGTGAAGTGTGGCTCGCGACTCTGCTATCTTTTTGTTGTGTATTTGTGTTTTACCTTTGTGGTGCATCGGGACGATGCACTTTTTTTTTAAAGGGGGGAATAATGCCGCGAGCGCAGCTAACTAAGTAGGCAGCGCGCTCGTGGCCTAACGGTTATCGCGCGTGCCTTCCACGCAGAAAGCCCAGGGTTCGATCTCTGGCAGCGCCGCGTCTTTTATTTATTCTTCCAATTTAGATTTCTGGTAATTTCTTCAGTTATTTTAGTTTCTTCAGTTATTTTAGTTTCTTCAGTTATTTTCGCCTCATCAATTGTCATTCGTGACAATATTTCCCCCGAGTGAGAAAGCACTGTTGCAGCCAACACCGTTTCTGAATTTATGAGAGGTCTGCAAAAGTTATTGTAAAATTTATATATCTAAATCTGTTGCTCACAGTGCTTTGTGTATTTCTTTTTTTGTGAGTGTGTTTCCTTTGTGCTTGATAATATAACCGTAGAGCACGCTAGTAATGTTATGTTGTACACCATGTTCTGCGTGACTATTTTATGTTCACTTTTGTTGCTCACCCCTATCATGGTCCCTGTTGTGAGGACTGATAGTATTGTCAAGTAAATAAATAAAAAAACGGCCGCCTGATCGTTTGAATTGTCGTCTGCTCTTTCAAACATTTCTGCTTGTTGTCTGCTCTTTCAGGCAACACCAGCCCGTAGACCAAACGTTGGCCCAGTAACTGCGATAAGAAGTAAATGCAGGCCTCAAAAGACCTTTTTGAAGTTTGATTGGGGCAAGCAGGCTCGGTGTAAACAGTAGACGTGTACGAAAATGTCAGATTGGAGCGGTTCCAGTTCGGAGCTGCGCGGTTCCAAATTTGTGGACAGTTCTGATCCGCACGGATCCGATCTGGTACCGCGCGCTTCTGGGTGTAACCAGTTGGATCCAGTGAGACGCAACGCACTGGAACCGCACGTTGATGGGTGGATCCGATCCGTTCCCCTTGGTTCCAGTAGGGTCTGCTCCCAGCCAGTAGGCGCGCAGATGCGTGACTGGAGGAAGAGGACGAGGGGGGGGGGGGGTCAACAGGGAACTCCGGCTCTCTCCCCGCGGTCTCTCGCAGGCCACGTGTTAGGGACAGGCGCATCCGCTACGTGGGCGCTGCGAGCGGGCGTTCTTCGCGCCCGCGCCTTGCTTCATCTGTCGCAATCGACGGCAGGATTCCGAGAGTTTCGGTTCTTCGCTCTCGTAAAACTGTCGGCCGGCCCTCGCGGCGATGTTCGCGGTGCGGGCGCACGGATATTGACGCGCCCATCGTTGCCCTGGATGGATACCCACTGACCTTGGCTTTGAATCTTCATATAGACCGTTTCACTAGGAAAAGCGGAGAGAATAAATTCCCTCCCCCTCTCACCCCGCGTGTCGTCTGCTCCGCCGAGTGGGCTGTACCTAACATCCGGCTGGCGTTCAAACTCGGTTTAAAATCGCGTCATTTTGGAAATTTCAAACGCAGATACGCGGATTTTGATATGCAAGTTATCGTGTAATGCTATGCTCGATAAAAAGACTAACCTATTCTAATTGCGATATTACCTGCGTGCCCGGTCGCTCCGGCGAAACGTAAATCCGGTTGCTGTAGCTACTTTACTATACGAAGTTCGTACTGGTGTAGGCCTTTAGCAACAATGAGTGGAAGTCTGGAATAATAAATAAAAACGTGCTCTCTTGGTGCAATAGACACAGTGGTTGAGTTGCCGGCTGACTCCACTGCTATGAAGTAACGGAACAAAGATACGCTGGTTGATCATTTGCTGAAATAAAACAACAGAGCGCTAAAGGTTGATTTTGGAGTAGCCATAAATATTCTAAGAACGCGGACCACTTCAGGACATTAGCGCACCCAGAATTTTTGCCTGGGGGGGGGGGGGGGGGGGGTTGTGAAATTTTGACAACCGATCGGAGGAGAGAGGGCTGGCCGGGGGGTGGGGGGGTAACTTAACCCTTTTTTTATGTCCGTTTTTTTTTTTTCCGTTTGCACGCGTCATTGCGAGATTTTATTTGCACTGCGCCAATTAATTTTAATCCCATCGACACAATTGCATTCTTTGGTATGTGCATTTATTTATCCAAAACGGTTGTTTTATATTCATAGAGAGGGAAGAGCAGTAACCTTATTGAATTTTTCCTACATCGCACCCGCGTATAGTCAGGCTGGTTTTTAAATGGTAAAAAGTTGGGGAGAAGTAATTTTTGAGAAAATGGCTTTTCTGATACTTGGACATAGCCACCCAGCTCTATACAAAATATTATTGTTCTATCTAATTTCCAAATATGAAAACAAAAAATGAAGTCTTAATTTTCTATGAACATTTGAAGGTAAACGTCCCGCAGCCCTCTGCCTGGTTTGGAATAGACTTATGAAACGAAAAATAGGGACTATGACCAAAAATTAAATTTTTGGTTAGTGTCCCTATTTTTTGCTTCATGTCTATGAAGATTCAGTACAAATGCACATATTTCAAGTGCTTTTTTCTCGCTTCACACTTCTTTCACAAGTCAGAGTTACCGTGACTGAGAATGTCTCGTCTGCAAAACTTTGTTGCTCAACATTACACCAGTGGAACGAGGTTACCTGTCATGCAAATAAGGCCCGACCTGTGTGCAAGCCGTCCGAACAACAGCAGTAACGCATAGGAACCAGTAACGGGACAACGGGAGGAAAAAACGTGGCCGAATCCGTGGCATCCTGTCCTAAATCCATTATTATTTTCGAGTTACGAAAATTATGAAAACAACATTCATGACTACAACCACTTCCACTTGAAATGTTTCATTAGATTATTTGATTACTTGACACAAAACATAGTTGAACGTCAATCCAAAAAATACCATTAATTTTCATTTTCTCTTCATGTAACATGATTATTGCGGCTCATAGTTTTGTTTAGTGTGCCAATTTTAAGAAACGTAATAGAGTGGCTCTCAGCACTAGTTTGAGTAAATACATGTAAATCTAAGAAATAATAGGTTCTGGCAATCCAGTTAAAGGGGCCCACCAACAATTTTTTGACTGGTTTGAAGTTCGCGCTGAAACGGAGCTCCATGAAAGCAGGAACACCGAGGAAAAAAAATATTACAGAAATTCGCAATATTTTGCGAGTTATTAGCAAATTAAATATTGCAGAAAACAACTTTAAATAAGCAAAACATTGCGCTTCATGACGTAAAATGAAACAGTTTAGCGATTGGAGCAAAGCGGTTGGCCAATTGGACGCGAGTATGGTTGATAGCCCGTCGGCCCGGTCGGCCATTAGGCCTCGCTGCAACCATCGTAGCTTTGGAATCGGGTTGCCATCATCGATGAATTTACCGGGCTTATCGTATTTTGAGCGCCGAATTCTTAAAAAGGAGTGCGGAGCTGGGCGTCGCGTCGTACGAGGACACACCACGCAAGCGCCGCGACGCGTCTCTGCCTCAGTCCGCTTCGACAGCCGCGGAAGCCACGTCTCCCGCAACTCCGCCACCGGAGCCACCTCGGCGAGGTACTCCGCCGCTGGGAGGCGCGCATGAGCGACGAGGCGTTGTTTTCGCCCTTTTTGAACTTTAATTTGCAACTTTATTAGCTCTATAAAAACGGCTTTTTAGAGAAATAATGACGGTTAACGTGTGATATACTTTATTCCGCTTCAAAATTTCTGGGACGGCTCTCGCCAATCACGAAACCCAGTGAATGTGACGTATAGTGAAAGGGAGCGCCGTTATGCGCGCGCATTCGGCACCTCGCGGCGCCACCGTCGGAGGAGGTGTTTCCGAGTTGTCAAATTAAAATATGATGCGCTAATATTTTTAAACTCTTTCGTTGTCCACTGGGTTTCCGGGACCACTAGCGTGGAGAAACCGCAAAAAAAAGTAGACGCTCAAATACTGTTGGAGGGCCCCTTTAGGTAAAATATGCAAATCATATTCGCTTAAATAGTCTCAAGGAAGAGTCATAAAACGATTACGGCTTTGCTTTTGTTAGTCAACTCGCGAAGGAATAATAAAATAGCCAAAATCGAAAAAAAGGATGCTCGTTGCGATTAAACATATTGCGACTTCTCTTTAGCTCGTGCGCTCACGTTTTCTTAAAAATTGGAAACGTAAAAACTCTGACATAACTTGAACAAGAAAGATAAACCAAGCAAGAAAGACATCCAAAAAGAGGGGTCATTTCTAAAATTCGCTAAAAGCTAAAATAAATCAATCCCAAACTTAACGTTGCTGGTTTTAACTTTCAGGTCAATTTATTAGTTAGATGCAGCATACAATTTTGGACGTTATGTATATAAACAGAGTGACAAAGATTCGCGAAAAAAAAAAATCTAGTCACACTTACTGACAGTGACTTTCCAACGTAGATGCCCAAGTCATTTGGGTAAGTCGCTGCAGAAACTGGAAGATGCTGGGCAGAGACGGATCGGTCAGAGGGTAAGGATGAGGGCGTCTGTTGAATGATCCACTTTTCAACGCTGGGACTCATATAGTCCGATGGTGATGCATCCGTTGGCTCCAAATCGCAATTTTTTTTAAGGGAAGTAGTATAGGTAAGCACTGAATTTGGCTGGCGCTTCAATGAGGTGGCCTTGGTGATATAGGTCATCGCGGACTTTTGAATTCACGCACCGATCGGTCTTAGCAATTAGTTGTTAGACTTGCACTGTGGAATGGGTGCACAATGAGCAGTACCAGTAGAGTAGATGCTCTAAGAAAGATAAAAATCGGCAGTTTGTTGTGTAGCTCGAAGCCCGGATGTCACTCCTGATGTGAGGGGGTGGCGCGCCGAATTCAATCGCTTCTGTGAAGTGCATGAAATGACGGCCTGGCGGAAAGGAACAAATAAATAGAAAGATAAAGAACGAGACAGAAAAGAGAGAGAGTAAGAAAATGCACAGCAAGAGAAAGAGAGAGAGAGAAACATAAAGAGAACACGCAAGAAAAACTTTACGCTTCCTCCCTCTTTGGGGACGGCCAACAAATCATTTTAAAACACCCAACAGAGCCACAGCCTACAGGGTGACCCCCGTCCAATGGCCAATTGCAAAGGACACAAAGTAACAGTTAGGTAAAAACATATTATTCTTTTTTTCTTTTTTTTTTTGTCGGTTTGTGTTGAAGCGGAGCTGTATCGTCGAAAGGATCGCCCCAGGCGGCGGGGGAGTACCGGAGTGGAGGGAGTGTCACGAGTCATGACAATGTCGCTCTCAGGGGCGCTTCGAGCGGGCGTCTGCCTAATTGGGAAGCACGGGATGCATGGGAGGCTGCCGGGTGTGGTCTCGAGTCGTAAACCGTACCAAACATATCGGCTTTGGGTTCATTGTGTGAGCGGGCCGGGTTTGTGGGAGCGCCCATCTCCACGGCATGCACTTTCTTGAGATGTCCGTCGAGGAGAGCGTGGGGTCTTTTGTGTTTTATTTTGGTTGTCCGTTTAAGAGAGCGTGTTGCTCTGCTCGTATGCTTTTATGACCGACCATCTGCCAGAAAGAAAATAGCGTGGGAATCTGGGATCCTGTTGGGTTTTGGAGGACGGAAAGTGCCAGGCGGCGACGTCTGGTCGCGCCCAACACTGTCAATGTACTATGAGGGGCGTTCATAAAGTTTGTATTATCGGCACAAAAAATTAAAGAAAACGGAACAAAACAGGCATCAACATGAACGCGCGTCCCTCTAGTTTCCGCACAGTATAAACATCGCATGCTATAGTAGCTCGGAACGCCGCTGGGGAGTCGAAACAAAAATGGCACCGCCCGTCGGTGCCAAGCACATGCAGTGATCCGTTTTTTTCATTTGAAGGAAAGCAATGCCCAGGAGATTCATTCCAATCTGGGAGCGTTGTTCGGGGGCAACGCCCCAGTTTACGACACTTTTGGTTAAAGGGCAGAGACGCTTCTAGTGTGGCCAAATAAGAGGAAAGCATTTCAAGGACGGTGCCCAAGTGATTGCTGAAGTGGAGCGATTCCTGAGCGCTCAAGACGAGGAGTTCTATGACAATGGCCTCCGGCATGTGGTGCATCGCTGGAAAAAGTGGGTACCTTTTGGTGGTGAACATGTAGAGAAAGTCTCAACTCCTACTCGAGTTTGATTGCTGAATCTCTATTCCTTCGTGACAATAATACAAACTTTATGAACGCCCCTCGTATGTTAAATAAATATCTATCTAAGTTAAAGTTTAATACCACCCTACTGAACTTCACTTCGCAACGTGTTCGTCATCAGGCCCATTGTTGCAAGTGGCCGAACACTGTCTACATCAACGACCTTCATAACTGTGACACTCCCGTATCCTCGGTAGTACAACCGGCCAGAGCCTACTCGGCGCCACGCCAAGTCCGTTCACGACAACTACTTCGCACCTTCGTAGTTTGGCTAGTGCTCCGGTCCGCCGTCTCGACGGCACCCAGCCGCGGCTCCTCGGCAGTCACAATAGGTTGGGAGAGGAGGCGCCGGGGACCAGCCTATCTCCGAAATCCAAATCCTTCAAACCCCTCACAAAGCAGGCCCGCCGTAGAAAAGACATGACCCCCACGAAGACTAGCGTAAGTCGGCGAAGGCCACAAGCGCGAAGCGCGCTGAACTGAACTTATCGCCTTCAAGAACATTTCCTGCAAAAATATGCAGTAAATGTATAACTCGATCCTAGATGGTTCGAAATGTGATGACGCACGCAGTCCATGCAATCAATTCATATAGAATCCTTCTGAAAAACCTTTTTGGAAACAAATATGAAAGTTTGTGTGTAACGCATATCTCAGCTTTTTTTGTACAACATCTACCCGCGCTACACAAAAATGAGAAAGCGTTATAATAACCTAAAGTGTGGAGGCTTTTTCTCTAACAGTTGGGGACAGAATGCTATTCAAAAACGACACAGCGGTTAACTGCTGGAGCCCAACGTCCCGCTTCGTCTTTTGGGGGAGTTTATTTCTTCAAATAAGAAACATGTCTGAACATAGAATTAATAATGATTTTATTTCTCCTACAGTAGATAGAGAAATTCAAGGAAAATAAAATATATGAATGTACACACCGCGACACCGGCGGTATTTCATTTTGCTCAAACAGCGTGTCGAGGGACGGAAAACTTTAACACCTAGGTTGGGGCCTGAGATGAGCCCGTTTTACCGCGTAAGTAATTGCGAAAATAGTGTAATTTGTTAATGTACTTACGATAAAAAAAAATCCGGAACTGACTCCTTCGTACTAACTCTGTCACGCCGTTTGCATCATCGTCAATGCAACGGGGGCGAAGGGGTTCCGATTGACCGCTACAGAACTCTGGGGGGGGGGGGGGGGTTAGAACCTTTAACCCCCCCCCCCCCCCACCACCACCACCCTCCCGTGGATGCGCCACTGCGGTAGACTGTACAGACCGCGACACTGTTAGCATGAATACGATCATCGGCGGTTTTTGTATTTTGCTCGTACAGTGTATCGAGGGGCGCAAGGTTGTGACACCTAGATTGGCGCATCAGATGAGCACTTTTCACGTACCACATAGATAATTTTGGTAATAGTGTGTCATCTGTCAATGTAAGATTGTATGTTACGGAAATGACTCGCTCGTGCCGTGCACATCACCAGTGCAGCGACGAGGGGGGAAGGAGGATGGGAGGGGGCGATGAATTTATTTATTCTTAAAGGTCCTCGTTGCGGACATTACATTAAAAAAATCGTAAAAATATGCCCACAAAAAAAAAATTTTCTCATGGAGCTCTGGGGGGGGGTTATGACCCCCCAAACCCCCCCCGTGGGTGCGCCACTGCTTCAGGACGGCAGCCACGAGCGAGAGCTCGATGTTCGGTACAGCCCGCCGGTACGCATAGCCCAAAGATGGAGAACGGCAACCTCCCTCTTTGTCGTCTGCTAGCGGAATCAGGCGCGTGCCCTCTCTCTCGTTTTACCCCGCCGAACCTGCTGAACTTCCCGGATGTGTGGAGAGGGCGCTGCGGTCTAACAAAATGGCGCCGCCGAGAGAGCGCTAAATGGAATGGTCTATAGTATGAAGCTGCCGACCCATTGCACTTTGGATCGGCATCCGGATGCGCTTGGCGCTGGTGTGCTTGGTAATAGTATTTGGACAACTCGGATACCCCTTGCCCGCCGGAACTTCCCTATGCACTCAACACTGGATACTGTGCTTGTGCGTGCTCTGCGCACCGTGTTTGGTGACGACGCCTGGACGACTATGTGCGTCGCCGGACCCAGGCTGTTCCGCCTGGGTCTGAAATCTTGACAATCTCTCGCTTGTAACGGCTAAGGGCATCGCGCGAAATACTTCTGTAGAGCCCAGTGGTGAGCGCAGCGGGAATTTTGGCGGTGCACCACCTGGATCTGAAATTGGGGCACCGGTTGGTACCGCGCGGCACCAGTGGCTCTGCAGAACCACTGGAACCAGTCGGTTCTGCCTGGATCTGAAATTGGGGCACCAGTTTTGTATCCCGTCTGGAACCGCACAGTTCCAGATGGAATACAAACTGGTGCCCCAATTTCAAATCCAGGTGGAACCAACATTTTTCATTCCAGCCTGTACCTGACATTTTCGTACAAGGATACAAGGAGATGTTGATCATTGTTGCCGGTGGCTATCACCAACTTGTTATGCCTGATTCACTTGGTCCGATCTCCTTGCGATTTTCAGTATCGACGTCGACCATCTCAGCTACGGTTCATGTACACTTTTACAGCCCGAGCGACGTTGCAATTTAAAATTGCGAGCGAAATCTCATCGTGCGAATCAGGCTTTAGTATCCATTCTGCGGCATCCACGCGGAATGGATCGCCGCATGTCATATTATTCACGCGAAGTTTTGTGGTGTAACGAGCCTCGGTAATTTCGCTGAGAATGCTTGAGTAGTCAGACATTGCCAGAAAGACGTATATCAACAATTCCAACGCGAAAAAGAGCACGGGGACTCACAGTGGTGTCCGCTAGGGGCGCTCTGGTTTGTTTGTAAGCATGAGTTGGTCTGTAAACTTTTTTTAGATGCGGAGCATCTCTTGCTCGGGTCTATGTCCCGCGTCCGCGATGTAGTCGGCACTCGAACTACGCACGCGCAACTCTCCTCCTTCCCTCTCTCCAACAGCTGCGCGTTACTCTCTCCGCTCTCTCTCTCTACCAGCTGCGTGCACTGCGCGTGCGTTGGCTTCTCCTCACACCGCGCGCGCACGCGCAACTCTCCTCCTCTTGTCTCCTCTCCTTCAAGTGTGAAAAAATAAATAAACGGCGAGCGGCGAGCGTTCCAACTTTCTCTGCCGCGAGCCGCGCACAAGATAATCCACGTCGGACATAAAAGCGACATTTCCGAGATCTCGATGCGCCTGTTAGTCTAAAAATGTGGGAACAGCTGCAAGATTTTTAATCCCGACAGATGCAACACTGCACGCAGTGTTTCGATTTTAATTTCCCCCATTGATGTAGTGCATTTCAGCACTGCATGAGAAAAATCCACGGGGTCTCTTATGTTATCCTTAAAGGGGCCCTGCAATGACTTTTTTACAAGTTTTTAATTTGCACCGAACCTGAGCGCACTGAACGTAGTAACTTAATGAAACTTTTCTTTTCTCAAATTTCGCTTTATTTTAAAAGTTATAGGCAAATTAGAATTACAAAAACAAGCAAAAAATAACTTCCTTCATGACGTCGTAGGTCCTGGCTTGAGTGGCCGTGAACTAGAGGAAGGGTAGTGGGCTCATCGAGCGTTCACGGCTGCCGCACTCCGTGTCGACGGCTCGAGAGGGCGCCACTAAAGCATTTTTTGGATAGGCAGAATGAAGCGGGCGGCCAGGGCGGCTCGCACTGCATTTGCTGCGCGATTAAAGACTAATTCGGCATAACACTTCATTAGCCACAAACGACAGCAAACACAGGGTAAAGATCAGTTCAGAACGGGAGCCACTTCGCGCTGCCATACCGCCAAATGGCCAAATCGCCAACCAAGCCCGCGCCGAAGGCCTTCGGAACGCTCGGAAGCGGTCGGATGATCGAGCCGGTATACGATCGCAGCGCCGCCGCGTACACCCGGGATTTTTCTACGCTCGCAATTCGTCGGGGCCTCATCCCACTAAAGTCACTGACTTTACATCCCACTAGCCCTTTCTAGTATGCGCCGTTTTTTCCGCCGCTTGGTGGCGGGTACGTCGACGGATCATTTCTTGTTTCCGTACTTTACAAACTGCATTTGTTTCTTTTCTGATCTAAAATACTGAACAAAAACTAGTTTCATACATAATTGAAACGGTTCGCGACACTTATATTTTGTATCTCGACTAAAAAAAAGCTTTTAGCGGCTCTGACCAGTGGTAAGCCCAGGACCAAAGACGTCACATTTCGCGCGCTTTCGGCAACGTGGGTCGCCCTCGTAGGCGGAGGAGGTTTCCGCGTTGTCCGGTTAAAATATGACGCACTGATATTTAGTTACTCTCTCCATGCCCGCTGGCTTTCCCGATCCCCAAGAGACGTGGAAACCGCAAAAAAGGCAGACGCTTAAATATGATTGCAGGGCCCCTTTAAGACGACTTGAAGGCGAAAGCCCAACAAGTTTAATCCACGCCGTGCGCGCACCTCCGCCACTGGACTTACAGGAGCTCGTAAGGCGTTACGAGCTCCTAATCTACTGGATTAGGAGCTCGTAACGCCATCTCGTGGTCCAGTGGCAAACCGTGGGTTTTGGTATCTTTCGTGTCGCCGACGTGTTTTCGCTCAAGGACTGAACGATGAGACATGTAAAGCTTTTCGCTTGCCCTGCGCCCACTCATCCTCGCGACAGCCAGCACTGAAACACAGACCTCCAGCGACCTGCCTAGACTTAGCAAGGGGTAGGAGTTCAGCCAGCCATGTCCAATACCTTTCTGGCAGCCTAGCTACCACTCCAGAGTGGAATAGGAGGATCGGCCCGGTACACTTCTTCCTGTGTTTACCTGCGCACTAAAGCAATCGTCCGATCCGACAGTCCGAACGCCACTCCGAATTGCCGCACGCGACAGTTTGAGACACACGCTTCCGACCTTGCATGCGACACCGACGATCCGTTCGGCTCCGCCCAGACCGAAGCGCTCCAGCGGAGATCCGCGTTCTTATACAGATCTCTGGTCCCAGATTGACGGATCAGCTCGCACGAGTGAAATTAGGAGCTCATTCTCGCTAGCGCGTGCATTCTTTGCTGAGGCCATCTTTCTCGAATGGGCCAGCGGGATTCACGCGTTCGGCTTCCCGTTGCCCCGGTCAGTCCCGTTTTCTTGTTCGTCCCGCCATACCCAGTACGTCATCATGACATTCGCGCCAGCTGTGCTGTCATTGGCTGGATGTTTTCGACAGTCCGTCTGCCGTGTATCTGGCATGTTGGAGCACGCCGGATCGCTGATCCGACGTCTGAAGCAACCTAATTTTTCGGATCAGGCAGTCGTATTGCCGGATCGGACGTCGGATCGGACGCGCCTCATCGCGGCGTAATGCCACATTATGCATTTGTGGGAAACAATGGGCAGCAAAATCTCCTGGCCTACAGGTTCCCAGAATGCAGCCTTTGCAGCGACGGATTTATGGAAGTAGTCTATCCTGGTACGCCGGGGCACCCAAAATATGTGCTCCAGCATTTTATCTGTATTGATAGGCAACAGCCACGGTCCCACTGAATGTGGCAGTTTAGGTACTTTTTGGCAGGTCATTACTCATTTTTTGAATACTGTTTTGTGGGATTGATGTTGTTCGAAAGGCAATGCAATTCTCTTTCATTTGATATTATGTATGTATTGGACTATACTGCTCATGCGCATTTGTAGCGTTGCGAATATGATGGTGCAGACACTCACTTGCTCTGCTGGTTCATATTTCCTGAACGATCTATTAAAGATAACACGGTTCCAATAGAGCAGTTTTGTTAAGATGAACTGTAACAGAATACCTTGCTGGGCTGGTTGGTTGAACGACATAATGAGAAACAGCGCAAAAGGGACAGGACACAAAGTAGAAGGACACAGGACATACGCTGACTAACAACCAAAGGTTTACTATAAATTCCACGCGCGCACAGTGGCCCGCGCAAGCACAAGCACATTAACAATTAGAAGAGCTTGTGCTTGCGCGGGCCACTGTGCGCGCGTGGAATTTATAGTAAACCTTTGGTTGTTAGTCAGCGTATGTCCTGTGTTCTTCTTCTACTTTGTGTCCCTCCCTTTTGCGCTGTTTCTCATTATGTTGTTAAGATGGGCTAGCGCACACCAGCTCGGAGCACGTGGAGCGAAAGCTCGCGCTGCAGAACCCAGGGATCCTGGGTTCAATCCCCACCCCTGCCCGTTTCGATCTGGATGAGCATCGTACCGGCGTGCGGTCGTGTATCACTACTGCGTGGTGCACGTTAAAGACCCCAGGCTAGCGGTTGTACCGCACTGGCTAAATTGCTTATCTACAGTGGGTAACAATGTCGCCATGTTCTGGCAGACTAAACTCCTGCTGTATAAACAACTAACGACTAATTTGTTTGTTTTGTTTTTAAGATGATGTTGGAGCAGAATGTAACGATATACTTTTTTTTTGTATTTGCACTACTTTGTTTTGTTAATCTCTCCAAACATTGCCCTAAAATTGCAATTTTCCAGCACAAATATGTTTTAATGACATGCGCTAGGGCAATGAAATTAGCTACCGATGTATTGCTTATTATAGACGCTTTCAGGCAGCTGTGCATGGGCGCCGCCATAACCGACCTTCAGTTTTTGTTTCCTCTTATTCCGTTCGCTTCACATCATCATTACCACAGCAGGACAGGTTATTGCCACTTTAGCTGCTACTGCGTCCTTCTCCCCAGCATACGCCTTCGTGGAGGCTCGTCAACGCCCGCTTCAGTGGCTAGGAATCTCGGTAAGACAGGAGAAGGTCGGCAATGGCGGCTCACACTAGCGCGTATCGGGCGCGTGTTTAAAGCGTCTATAGGTAATATGCACAGAAAAACTTAATGTTGTGTAAAAATTTTTTGTTTTGATATTCTATATCAAACGTAGCACTTTTTTGTGCTTCGAGTCACGGTGCTTCAAATGCCGCTGAGGAAATAATTAAACTATAATAAAATCTTCTATAACATTTAGAACTACAATGGTGGCCCAAGAAATGGACGATGGCTTTTTTTTTTTTTTTCGAAGTAATTACCTGTGTTTGACGCATATCTTTTATGGACATCTATAACATTTATTGTATGGAATAGATATACATTGCGATGTATTAGATTTTCACAATGATCTTGCTTTGGTTTCTTAATAGGTGTAGAGCTTAGCTAATTTTAAAAACAATTAAAAACTGTTTGGGTGTTTTGTTGCGCTACCTGCCAGATGGCAGACAAAACTGCTGATTTCTAATGTTCAAGAAATTTTCAAGGGCGGCGTTTGCGTCTGTATCATCATCAATGTTCGTGTCTTTTTACCTTTACATTTAGAAAATATGTTTGGAAGATTTAGGATTTAAGAGATGAATGATTTAAGTACTGGGTCAGGTTAATAAATCTAAGATGAATAATTACACAAGCGTAGTGTGATATGATGTGTTCATTATTCGATATGACTGAAATCAATAAACAATAAAGACGAAAAGGAAAATAATACACCCAAGTTCACTGCATGCCTAGAGCCACTAAATGAGCTGCGCTTAGAGTATCGGCACTCCGTTCCCCAACATTGTTGTAGGCGCCGCCATTTCGGGTCTTGTGCAGAGCAAACGCAACTGCCGATCGTCATGATTCAAAAGTGCGACTTCCTCAGCATTAGATCTGGTGTTAGGAAGCAGATGGATTATTGCTTTCCTCTGTCGCAGACTGTTTAAACATTTGTGGAGGACAGAAAAGCGTTTCCTGTGATTTTAGATAAAGCTTCAGATAACTGGCAACCATGAATTGAAGCCACACTATGGCCAAGTGTCGTTACTCTGAACCATAGCTTATTTAATGACACTATCCATGTCCTTGTTCAAGGAGCATGTAATACCTGGAGGGGCCATGACGTAAGCCGCTTGGGTTCCACAAGCCACTGCCTTTTGACGCCTGCCTCTTCCTCATTGTTCCCACTAGTGCCACCAAATTAGCTATGCTTTAGAGTAGCAACACTTGGCCATATTGTGGCTTAAAATCATGGTTGCCAGTTATCTGAAGCTTTATGTGAAATCACTGGAAACGCTTTTCCGTCCTCCACAAATGTTTAAACAGTTGGCGACAAAGCAAAGCAATATTACATGAGCTTCCTAACACCGAATCTATACTTCGTTTCACCTTATGTGCGAGCGAAGGCAAAGCTGGAAGCGCGAGCTGGGGAGAAACGCAAAAAGCGCTGGTCTCGCGCTTCTAGCTTTGGCTTCGCTCGCAGATAAGGTGAAACGAAGTATAATGCTGAGGAAGTCACACTTTTGGATCATGACGATCGGCAGTTGCGTCCGCTCTGCACAAGCACTAAAATGGCGGCGCCCACAACAATGTCGGGGAACGGAGTGCCGATACTCTAAGCGCAGCTCATTTAGTGGCTCTAGTTCCCGCAAACCTCCTTTCCCCTGACTGAAACTAAATATAAATAATACTCCATTATTTTAGCTTATTTAGTTATAACCAATTACACATAATAAGAGTAGGAAGCGGCCGGGTAGGAGAAACGCGGGTTTTATGTGGGACCGTTCTAACCGTCTCAGAAGAGAGAACACGAAAGTTTGCGCTGGTTTCAAAAAGACGATCCAAAGAAAGGAGGCGGCACGCTGTGTTCTTTGTGATTGTGCGTCTAATTTATATACAGGTATATTTGAAGATCGACGATGGACGTTGATCGTTTCAAAGTAATTTAACGTAATAACATTATAATTATACAAATAATAAACATAATGAAGGACTGAACGACTCAATTTTTCAATTCTTGGATTGTAATATGGCGGTAGCCTATTGTACTTACTGTTGATGAAGAGCAATATGAGGTGACGAGGTAATGATTAAATGATGAGTCTCTCTAAGGACGACGACATTAGTGGGTGTCGAACCACAACCCACAGTGCCAGACTTGTTTCAAGTATCGTGTACCCAAAGACCTTTCTTCACCCGCAACAGAATATGGTAGAATCAATGAGGATGCTGCTTTACAACTGTACGTGGAACAGGAAAACTGCACTGTGCAAAAGTGCGGCTTATTCGTTAATATGAAGGACGGATTACTAGCAACATCCCCTGATGGACTGTTTGGAACCAATGGCCTCGGTGACGTAAAGTGTCCCCGTTCCAAAAAGATTCTTGAAGCATACGTGAAACCGCGAAAGAGTATGAGGCGAAAAATAAGGAAAAGGAGCCTGGTGTGAAAGGTCCAAATCACCACCATAGCTTCTACTACCAAATACAAGGGCAGTTACACAAGACACAAGAGTTTTGTGATTTCGTTATATTTACACTCAAAAGCATTGATATCTAACGTATTCAGAAGGATATGCGAAATCCTTGCCAGCTATCATCATCATGCCATTAGGAGCCGCCATATTGGGGGGTTTATCACATTTTCCAGTTGTGGACGAGGCGCATCTGCATTTAACTCGGTAGGGCAGTTTATTTGTACACTCAAACGGTTGCTGGTCAGTTTCGGATCAAAGAAGAAAAGAAAGACGGCCGCCAAATTCAGGAAAAGGAATTGTCAGCAACGAGGTCGCAAGACTCGTCACTCAAGCAGTGAACTGGGCCATCTAGGTCAATGAACGGTATTTCTCGAAAACGTCCTGTGAAGGGGTCGTACTGGACTTGCAGCAGGTGATCATATTTTAGTTCTACGACTTACACATTGCCGGGACTATTGTTTTTCGGGCGAAATCGTCGGTATGGGAACCCCCCAATATGGAGGAAATCTGATCATTGATCATGAATACACTATACTCCGTTTCACCTTATGTTGTACCGCGGCGAAGGCTAGAAGCGCGAGCTCATAGCGTTGGCAGCTGCCCTTGGTGCACGAGAGCTTGTGCCGCCGAGGTGTGCCATAGAGCAAGGAGCTCGCGCTTGTAGCCTTTCCTGCGGTACAACACAAGGTGAAACAGAGTATAGATGGCGCTTCTTTTTGCATATGGTCTATAGAGCCTTTTCTACTCAAGTTTTACATGGAAGGCCGGACTTCCGCTGAAATTCCTCACATATACGAGTTGTCCGATCGAATAAACTGCCATTAGCGGCGAGATGTTTTGGTGGCGCCCTCCTATGGTTCCCCCTTGTGACGTCATTACCTTGCAAACAACAAGTTCGATGGTGTTTGTAAATAGCATGGTGGAAGCTTGAAATCATTGCGCTCTCAAAGGAACACTGCCAACACCGTCAAAATTAAAGTTCTTTCATTCCTCTTATTTCCGTCGATGATAAATCCCCTTTCCGACGTCATAGTCAGCGTTCGGCCAATCGTGGAAGGCCGACCACAGCGACGCTTTCGGTCGCGCACGGGGCTAATTACTCCCGATCTGGGAACCTCTCGATCTTCGTTCGTAGGCCATAGTGTCACGAGATCGAGGGGTGTGGCTCTTTGTCCGCCGAACATTGCTTCGGCGGGCGTTTTTCTTGTGGAAGATGAGACCGTTGCGTGCTGCCGGAACAAGACGATTCTTCACTGAACTGCTTCTTCCGTAAGCTTCAAGAGGGCGTTCTTCGTTTTGCACACCATCTGTTCTGCTTTCCCGTTAGTTGCAGGATGGTATTGTGTACTAATGTAATGCCTGATGCCGTTTTTTTTTTCTTCAAAAATTTGTGTATTTTATTTGAAACAAGAATTTGGGGTGTTATTAGAGAAAAGTATTTTCGGTAGGGCAATAGTAGCGAAAAGAGAGCGTAGAACGTCAATGACGTGTTTGGACGTCATGGCAGGCATCGTGTAAACTTCCAACCACTTAGAGTATGCATCGATCATGACTCCGCAGATGCGGATACGTTTCGCCACCCACCGACTGATTAGTGGATCATTTTCAGTTACTGTTCATGATGGCACTGGACTCGAGGAAGACTTCGAGTCTTTCCGCAAAGTCAGCCCAGGTGCCAACACTTTTGTCGAAAGCGGTAAGTGTTCGAAACATCGACAACGTCGGTAGCGACGTGCTGTGCTTGGCACTGGACGTTTATTATTCGCTGAGAAGAAACGTGCTTGTTCGTCTGCCACGAGTCGTCCGATATCAGGTCATCACTGCAACTCCATCTCCCGACAAAACAGGTCTTAAAGGGAAGCTGGGGAGCTTCTTGAAAAAAATGAGTTAGAAGTGAATTCTAGTGTATTTTTACCCCGTGAACCCGAATACTCAAACCATTTGCTGCGCAAGTATTGTGAAACGCGAGAAAACGCGAAAAAAAGTCGCTGTACGTGACGTCATCGACGGATATTTTGGCTGCCCAAGGCTAGGGAGGCGGGGCTTCAGCCCTATTTTGAAATTGCTCTTATGGCTCTCCGGCGCGTCGCATTGAAATATAATTGAGATATCTGTTATTCTAACGGCAAAATGAACGCAATTCAAGCGTTTTTTCTCAAATGCAGAAGTGCCCCTTTAATTGTCCGCATGTCCATAGTTATCAATCATGTGAACTTATAAATTCCAGAATGCTCAACACTTGCCAGCAGTGATAGAGTGCAGGCGAGCTGGTAATTAATCAACATCTTGTAGACCGAGATGGGGAACGATAAAAAAAAAAAAAAAAAAAAACGGACGAACACAACCGTCGCTATACGCCGCTCATTCAGTGTCTTCATTGCAAATAAACGTCTTCCAATTTATTCTGTTGCTTTTCATCATATTCTTCCTAAGCTGCACTCACAACATTATGTGTGTCAGTACTTCCAAAAATATTGTAACGGCGTTTGTTTTCTGGGAACTATAATGAAACGACTTTTACAATATTTTCCGGATCCCGTGAAACACAATATTTTGTGAAGTCACTTTTCAGTCGTCATTATAATTTTGAGGTAAGTACCGTAAATCGCGAAGCAGTTTACTATAGACGTCCGCTTCCACTGGTGTCTTGGAAGATTGAGTCTACCGAGCGTGCATTCCTTCAGAAGAATTTTTCATTGACAGAATATTGAATATTGACACGTCAATCAACAATTGATCCCTTCTTGGCAAGATTCATTCCGAAAGCCCGTGGCAACCGCCGAAACGCATGTTCCTTAATCAGAGAGCAATTACTAGCCAGACTGACATTCTCGCATACACGAGTTTGCTGGGCCACGCTATTGAGCCAGCCGAGCAAGGCCACGATGGGAACGTGATGGTGCTCGAGCCACCCACCGTGAACCAATATTTCGGCCACCCCACGGGTGCGTGTCGCCATCTATTGGTTGATGGCGAAAAAGTAACGCCTTGTTCAAGATGGCTGCCGTGGGACCGCAGCCTGAAGGAGTCATATTCGAAAATGCATACTGTTTTTGCTTGTGGCTGGATGTCGCGAATTGAGGTCGGCAAATTGAAACCAAAAACGTGAGCAATGGGTTTTCAAGATGCTTCGCGCGCCACTACACCGCTAGGATCGCTTCTATTTTAAGAGGTCTATTCAGGAGAAACTGGACTATTAACTGTAACACTGCACCTGTCACAAAAATATAATAAAAAAAAAATTGAATTTTTTTTAGAGTTTGATTGCTATCTCAGACTATGAGCAAACATTAGTCCTTGAAATGATCCAATCTCAGAAGAAAATGTACAGTATGTTGAACCATGATAGGAAAAAACTGTTTAGAATAACCTTGGAATTGTCTTCAGTGCCATGCTTAATAGATGGCTCTTCACAGGAATTTAGGGCAATACTTTTTTAACTTTACACCAGCAACAAATACACAAGACGTGGATGGTTTCCATCACTTTCCACGTATTTATTCCTTCTGTGAGGTATGCATGCCCGAATAACACAAGAACAAGTTCTCTTTTGAACACTTTAATTTGCGGCAATATTTAGAACTAGAAGAAATTGCTTCGAGACATTTTGGCAGAAAATGATTTTCGAGTCGGATTCGCTTCTTTTTACAACAATCACAGCTGTAGAGCCCGCTCCAATGCTTGCCGACGGTTTGCAGGTCTTGCATGCTTACAACCTCTGCTACATTGTCAGTTCCTGTTGAACAAAAGCAAGGACATTAGAAGATATCACAATCGCTAAATGAGCCGAACAGTCCAACACATAAAATATGCCAAAACGTAAAGAGAAGAATCGGCAATACATACCATGATTGCATTCACAATGTCATTATTGTTGTTCTTCAATGCTCGTACCGCCTTTGCACGAGAAACGTTTGCTTGGGACATGACCAGTTCAATGTCTTTGCTTTCCACACCACCCTCGTCGACCTGGAAAAGAATGAATTCCCTCAGAATTGGACACTATGAAATACTTCCTGCAATGGTGTGTGTGTGGACAGTGGCCCTGTCAAACCTGTGGTTTAAGCAGCCCGAACAGTTTTAATTTTATCTAGCAATCGCGCAATCAAAATATGCCTGCTCAACTGAGTGCCACTTGATTGCAGAGATGAGAAGCGGATGTAAATGTCACGTTAATTATTAATTCAACCATATCACCAATTTAGGAATTCACCAACAAAGCACCTTGCAGTCTGCAGAGCGATGAACATTTTGTGATGCAGTTCAGTTAACAATTACATACATCCGACTGCCTAATGTGTATAGGGTAGCAGAGCACTGTTTGCACTACAACAGAAGTAGGGCTGATCTAGATCGTGCACAATACAATGACCCAGGTAAGTTTTCCCCCATCTTGGAACTATCCAAGTGATTGAGGCTGCTGCTCACTGATGAACAACAGCCCCTGTCATTTCAGGTGTTCCGGTCTGAAGAAACGACCAAACTATTGTAGATTTCTCCTTCCCAAAACTGCAAAGATTTAGAGGTGCAGGGACAACACAATTGCAGAGTGACCCCACTCGTGCAGTGCCAGAACTAAAAAACTTGCACACTGTTGGCAACTGGCAGTTTCAAATGTCTACACATTTCCATACAAGCACATCGTTCAGGTGATAGGTCTCCTTTTGTTCCCATTTATCTCGCAGCACCATTAGCAATTTAAGCAGAAAGCACGCAAATTCATTGTGCGGACGGCACAGTGAAACCTCTCAGGTGTTCTGCTTAATCAGTAATGCAAGGCTTTATGTCCGGCATTAAAAACAGCATGGCAGTGCCAGCAGCCAGAGGTGGACGTAGGATTTTGCCACTCTAGGCAATTAAAAAAATTGCCCCTTCCCAAGCACACTTTTCTCCAGTCGTGGGTCCCAAACTTTGATACAGATTTGTGCAGTCTGCTTTTGTTAAAAAGCAAACTGCATATGGAGCCGATGCTGCTTTCTTTGTATCGTGTGCAAAGGGTTAGTTTCAGAAGGATTGGCACCACTTTATACTTCGTTTCACCATATCTTGGCAGAGCGAACGCTACATTTCCACCGAGCCAATCGAAGCCACGGAGGTGAAGAACGTGACAGCCCTCACCAAAGGTACCGACAGCCCTTACCAAAGGTACAGGTATGAGAGCATAAGCCAAGCAGTTGCAGAAGAGGGAAAGGAGGAAATCCCCTATTACCTGGAGCCTCTTTCGTGTGTACTAAACATTGCTTTCGTTTCGCTCGAAGGTTAACCCGTCACTCAAAATTCATACAAAAGCGGCTCTCCTTCTCCCGCCAGTGGCTTCGACGGCACTGCACGCCAACTAGCGAGACAGAGTATAATTATGTATCCCCCTCCAAAGCGCCGATTTCCCTTCACCATCTGCCACGTTACATTGAGACGGGCCGTGCCTGTCCTCCGAAACGTGCCGCCCCACAATTTCCGTTGCCCCGGGCAGCCGCCCGCTTCACTCATTGGCAAGTCCGCCCCCACCGGCAGCCTCAAATGCACGTACCTCCTCCTCCTCTTCAGACTCCTCTTCAATCGGCTGGGAGACAGCCGTCTGTGCCGGCTCACCCGCGGCGGCGCCAGAGTCGGGAGCCTTAAACTTCTCGGCAGCAGCCATCTGGGCCTGCTGGCTCAGGTCCTCAATCTAGAAAGAAGCAGCACGTAAATGTCACAGATCACCACACAGCAAAGCTGACAATGGCACACAAAGGGCTGATTAATTTGGACACACAATCAGGAAAGCGGATTGATAACAGAACAGGGTCGGCTGGACGGAATACCCCCACAATTTCAGAAAGGTTTATTAACTAAACTATGTATGTAACGCAGAAGGAAGCTTTTTCAGCTGTGATACCAAACATCCAAGCCTAAAAAAAAAGAAAAAAAAAGGAAAAGAAATTTTAATTAAACCAGTTGTCACACAAAGAAGTCACTGAAGGCGGGGGTCCACAGAACAGCAGTAAATCTACTGCTTCTGCCACCGCTCATATCTGTATCAGTCAAGGTCTCACGGACCTTCAAACCTGGATGTAACCTATTTTGCTTTGTAGCATATGCACCATGCCTTTTCTGTAATTTTTCTGAAAGTAAGATTTTATTAGATCTGAAGCATACCACTACGCTCTACGGACGGACGGACACGGTGTGTATGTAGCGATACACTTCAACATGTTTATCCTGTTAGCGCCCAAAAACAATTTTTTTTTTTCTTTATGTCAAAGTAACATAGCTCATTTGGCACGCCCCAGCGGAGGACTGAGGATTAAGTTTGACCAGATGTGGATCTTTTGACATGCGACCGAAAGCTCGGTTACACAGCCCCTTCTCCGCAACAAGCCTCTGTCATATTGCAGGCACCTCAGCCGGAATTCAAACCAGCCTCCTGGGGATCCGTAGGTCAGTGCTTTGCCTCGGAGCCACAGCGCCACCATCAGGACTTGTAAAAGTGACCTAGGCACAGCAAGCACTGTGTGCACTGCCAAATCAAGCACATGGTGGTCATTCTAACTAGAACACGACTGTGCAGTTAGCCTGTTCCGACTGAGAGTCGAGGCAGCATGATAAGCTTCCAGTCCTTTTACAACATGTAGCGCACAGGAAGTGAAACAATGCATGTTTCGTATACTTTGCACATCCCAGGTTTCATCAAACAGAACTTAATTGAACTAAAAAAGATGAAGCCAGAGAGGGAAAATAAAAAGACAACTAGCCTCACGAGTTGTTCTGATAAGCCTAATCGAGTCTGCCATCGATCTCTAACCAAACGGGTTTCTATGGCCGCACGAATGGCGCCGCGACGAGAAATCTGTTCGCTTCCCTTCTGCATATCAGCAGATATCCACAGTAAACTGGAGGATTCGGATAAAAATTAACCAGATTTGGCGGATTGTGCATCGGATGCAGATGCCAGGGGCTGCGGATGCAAATCGGATGCAGACATCTGTTTTTGCCGCAGCAGCCCATAAATGTGTACGACCGTACAGTGTAGAGTGAATAAGTAAGTGATACTATGAGGTGCATCATGGAATGTACTGCAGGGGCAAAGTACTCTCTTAGATAAAATGTGCCAATCGGGAAGAAAATTGTTCTTTGCGTCAGAAAGATTTGTTTCTCACTAAAGATTTCCTTAAAATGTTCTCTCGCCAAAAATACTGTCCCTAGAAAAAGGTAAAGAATGCACAACTACCAGTCGTCCCAGGAAACCTAAAACGTACAAGCCACAAGAAAATAGAAGCCTGCAAGTGGTTCCTTTGCCTACAAGTATATATTGAGGAGACTGAATTCTATCCTCTGGAGTAATGGAGTTTGCGCCAGCACAAGTTTCCAGACCTCATTCCTGTAGCCCAGTTTGTGCATACCATCCCAGCATCAAGCGCACCAACAGAAAGAGACGACTTCCCATTAGCTGAGAGGCAAACCAGTCTAAATACGTCCAAGTTGAAGATATTCTGCTTCTTCTACACAACCTTGACAAGTAAAACATTGCATGTGTGGCGTGAGTTTCCTCTTTTTCGACGGTTGGCACTGAGCTGTTTCTAAATATATGGTCCGAGTATGCAGTTGAAGGTTCATGTTTAAAACTGTTGTGCACTCGCACCTTACCACATATACACGAGTATTTTGATGCTGCGAGTGAGTGCCTTTCCTCTCCCACTTTTTTATTGTTTGGCCTAAAAAATGACACAATGTCATTAGTCTGTATTTTGACAATTTTCATGTTTATAAAATATGTGTCTGCTAAAAATGTGTTTTACAAAACAGATTTTTTTTTTAGCGCATATATTGGACAGGGTGTCGGTTTCACGGACTCCCAAGACCTCCAGTGCAGCTATAATATTTTATAAATACGATAAAACAGAATATGATAAAATGACTTCCACCGTATTCTTACAGGAAGAGTTCTTTGTAGAAAAGTAAGCAGACGACTTGTAAGATACCATCCAGATTTTTTTATGTTTACTTATGTTTGATTTTATGATGTAAAATAAATGTGTGGATTGAGTCGGATGCAGATACAATTATTTAAGAACATTGCAAATGCAGATTGGATCCGGATATGAAGTCTGCGGATGTGGATCGGATGCAGATGATCTAACCGTTATCCGCGCAGGGCTCTAGCAGTGCCAATGAGCTGAGCAAGTTTGTCCACTCTTTGTGCAGGGGGCTGCAGCGACGTCACGGCATAAAGCTCCAAATGATGCACCACCCTATAGTCAGTGAAAGGTCAAGAACGAAGTGGAAGCTCCTCACACACCTTTCCGCTTCAGCGGAGTAAACGGTGGAGAGGAAGTCGCCTCCTCTCCTACGATTGCTCTACTAAAGTGGAAAGAGGCGGGATGAGCTTCCACATCGTTCTTGACCTGTCACCGACTGGGCACAATGATACTTTAGACCCATGTTGTTGTAAAAAAATACTATCTCCAAACTCCGGTCTAAAAACATGCTTTTCGTACAAGGCTCGTCAAATTATGAGGCGCTGGAGAAATGCAGCATTCTGCGTCAAGTCCTTATTTCGAACTCTTTTTGTTTGCCTTCCGCCCATTGAAAAGCATGCGGGAAGGGCCTTAGAACACACCCGGTATCGCTGCGCCGCAGCGTTCTTCCGCAACATAAAGTTTGTCTGCTTTCCTTGCCGTCACCATGGCAACGAACGCCGAATGAATGGAAGCACGCACGGTACCGCCGCGTGAAGCCAGCAACAGCTGACGCCATTTTACGAACGCCGTCTGCTAGCCAAAGCCGAACGCGGTGTGTCAGATCAACTGCCTTCGCCGGTGAGCCGCTGGCAAAGACGACGAAGCTGAGACACGCCGACGGCGATTGAGCAAGCAGCAGCACCGCGAGACGACTGTGATATCCAAGTTGGGGACCACATACCATGGCTGGGTTTTTCCTCTAAACTTTTTACAGAGACACGAGTGCCGCATTCAGAAAACAGCTCCGTTTGCAAAATATGGGGGCCCTGAAAAGGGCCGTTTAGACCGCTACCAGAACCTATAACTGACGTAACGAGCACTTGACAGGCGGTTGGCGCATAAGTCGTCTTTATGCACGCAGGCGGGCGACGGGCGCAGCGCAGCGGATCACTCGAAGTCACCGGGGCCGTCAGAATCCTCGTCCTCCGCACTGGGAAGGTCCCTGTCTCCGTCGGGGCTGCAGATTTGGCGGCCGCGGCGACGAACGACTAGAATCTAGTGTTTCCGCGCGCCTTCTCTCTCCTCCAAAACATGAACTTTGCAAGGCGACCAGCGAAATGGTGGCTCTCGCGCCGTCCAGATGTAAGAGGTTTTGACGTGGGCCCAGGTGCCCTCCACCGTACTGGTGTGCGCACCAGTGTTCGCGTCGACAAAGTGCAGCTGGTGGTTGACGGTGAGGTGTGTAAAGCGAGCGTCATCTGCAAGCTTGCGATCGCCAGCCCAACAGTCAGTCCTTGCAGCCCTTGCAGAGTTTTAGCGTCACGGATCTCCACGGGAACAAGAAAGCAGCACCCGCTGCAAAGCTCCACACCACCGAACACTCAATAGCCAGGCCTTAATACCCGCGATGGTACTTTCGCCGACCGAACATACTCTTGTCTAGTTCTACAGTCACGCTTTCGCCACCAATCATGTCTGAATGCCTAAAGACGGCATTTACCACAACCTCCCGACAAAAGCTCGTCGAATCAGTTATTGCCTTACTTGCGGCATCAGTCTCCCGCTGAATGACGGCGCACGATAGGCTCTGGCACCGGAGGATGATTTTCATGAGTTGGAGAAGAGTCAGGTGCGATCGTTCGAAAAAGGAACCGCTCCGTACCGAGACCTTGCCCCGGCACTGAACTTTGACCGGCTTCCTCTTGGACACCTCACGAGTTATCCACACACCGCACCTCCACGAGTAGCCGTCCGCAGATCTAGCGCGGACTTGCAGCTTGTCATCGCAGCTTTGCACTCTGGACACGCACAAAAACCCAGGAGCCAGGAGCAGGCCCATGCGCTGAAGCAAATTAATTGCTTCAAGAGGGTCTTTTATGGCGTCATGAAGACGGCACAGGTTAAACACCATGGCACTGTGATGCTCGCCTCTGGAAGAATAAAGCACCGAGGGCCAAACGAGTAAAGCTGCGCTGCTTTGCATTTATTATTTTTATTTGATCCGCCATTTTAAACCTCGTGACACAATTCTAACAAACTCATTGGTCGATCGGTCGGACCATACCATCACGTGACAAAACAAACGCCAAACGTATGACCACAGACGGCATCATCACAAAGAAGGGAGCAGTCGAACCCAACAACAAAATGAAGTAACAAAGTGAATAAAAAAAATAAAAAAAATAAGGGAGCCGTTGGATTTTCAGACGGCATCTTCTTTGATGAGAGGAGGGGCGGCCATGCTGCTCTGAATGTTCCTTTCTTTTTTTAGGGGCGAAGCTCCTTAGGGGCTAGCCATGTCCGTCCGCCATCCGCCGTAGGCCCGGCGTCGGGTGCTCGTGCTTCTGCTCGTGAGATCACGTGCTCACGAGCACGTGAGCACATGCTCACGTGCTCGCGTAGGGCAAAAAAAAATTGGCAAAAAAAAGATGAAAAAATTATGAAAAAATAAAAAGAAAAAAAAAGAGTAGGGGGTTCCGAGATGCCATCCCATCTGTCAGCTTAAAAAAAGAAAAAGAAGAAAATCACACATTCTCCTACTGACATGAATGAAAGGCTCAAAGAAAAAGAAGAAAAAAAGAAAAAGAGTAGGGGGTTCTGAGATGCCATCCCATCTGTCTGCTTAAAAAAAGAAAAAGAAGAAAACCACACATTCTCCTACTGACATGAATGAAAAGGCTCGGCAAGCTGTGGCTCGGCGTCTACGCAGACAAGCACCACCAGAGCTTCGCCCCAAGCAACATCATTCACCACGTGGAGATGCGGTCAATTTTTTTTTTTTTACTTTACAGGGTGCCACGACCTTATTCGAAGCTGATTTGTTAATTTAATAACAAACAACGCGTTGGAACGGAGGAGGTAGAGAGTCTTGGCGTCAGAATACGACGTGGTAGAAAAGAAAAGAAAATAACAAATGCACAATACATACCGTATTGCAAGACCGTTATACTCCGCACTCGGGCAGGCCTCATGATACCACCGACGACCGTTAGGCTATTTATTTTGTTTCTTTAGATTTTTTATCGTGACGACTACTCCACCGTGCTTCGGAGTCTTCAGCAGAGATCCGGCAGTTTTTATTAATTATTATTATTGTCGCTTGAAAGGCACCCTTACTATGCTACTTTGTTCCTGATGCCATAAAAATATCGGGCGTGAATAGTTAGCACCAGTACCACGTATAAAAAAATCAGTACTTGCTAAAACGTTGATTTGCTAAAACGTCATTTGCTAATGTGATATGGACCCTCAAAAATGAGCTATAACACGCAAGTGCTCGGACCCCCCATTACATAACTATATATAACCTACCGAGATGGATAGAAATATTTATTAAAAATCTGGAGAAGGCAGCCCGAGGTCTTGGTGTGGGTACTCCTTAGGGCAGGGTAAGCTGGAGTACAGTAGTTTAGAGGAAAGAATGGCATACATACACATCACACGCACACGCACTCTAAGTTGGTCCAGAAGTCCAGTGCCCCGACGTGTTTTTGTAGCGCTTTCAAAACGATACACTATTGGATTTTGGTGACGTTAAATGGTCTATGTGTTGTCTTCCTTACTCCGTCCCAGTCTTGTGGCGCATTTTCTCAAAAGTGGTCTATGGTCCAGCAGTTGCAGCGTTCTTCTCGTGTGTTCTCGTTGGGTGCTGTATTTCACGCATGCACACAAAAGATGCTAATAATGAAGCTAAGTAATTGTACTAATTATTGGATTAATTGTATCCAAAAACCAATCCGACCATGAACTAAAGTTTTTATTTTTTTATATGTGGTGCTAACTATTCCCGCCCTATATTTTTATGGCATCAGGAACAAAGCAGCATAGTAAGCGTGCCCTTCAAACGACAATAATAATAATTATTAAAAACTGCTGGATCTCCGCTGGAGACTCCGAGGCACGGTGGAGTAGTCGTCACGATAAAAAATCTAAAGAAACAAAATAAATAGCCTAACGGTCGTCGGTGGTATCATGAAGCCTGCCCGAGTGCGGAGTATAACGGTCTTGCAAAACAGTATGTATTGTGCATTCATTATTTTCTTTTTTCTACCACGTCGAATTCTGACGCCAAGACCCTCACCTCCTCGATTCCAACGCGTTGTTTGTTATTAAATTAACAAATCAGCTTCAAATAAGAATCGTGGCACCCTCTAGGGTAAAACAAACAAACAAGGAACATTTTAAGCAGCCAGAGCAGCACTCATCAAAGAAGACGCCGTCCGAAAATCCAACGGCTCCCTTCTTATTTTTTTCTTCTTTTTATTCACTTTGTTACATCATATTGTTGTTTGGTTCGACTGCTCCCTTCTCTGTGACGATGCCGTCTGTGGACATACGTTTGGCGTTTGTTTCGTCACGCGATGGTGTGGTCCGACCGATCGACCAATAAGTTGGTAGAATGGTGTCACGAGGTTTAAAATGGCGGATCAAATAAAAATAATAAATGCGAAGGAGCACAGCTTTACTCGTTTGGCCCTCGGTGCTTTATTCTTCCAGAGGCGAGCATCGTAGTGCCATGGTGTTCAACCTGTGCCGTCTTCATGACGCCATGAAAGACCCTCTTGAAGCAATTAATTTGCTTCAGCGCACGGGCCTGCTCCTGGCTCCTGGGTTTTTGTGCGTGTCCAGAGTGCAAAGCTGCGATGACAAGCTGCAAGTCCGCGCTAGATCTGCGGACGGCTACTCGTGGAGGTGCGGTGTGTGGATAACTCGTGAGGTGTCCAAGAGGAAGCCGGTCAAAGTTCAGTGCCGGGGCGAGGTCTCGGTACGGAGCAGTTCCTTTTTTGAGGGATTGCACCGGACGCTTCCCCAACTCATGAAAATCATCTACCTCTGGTGCCAGAACCTATCGTGCGCCGTCATTCAGCGGGAGACTGATGTCGCAAGTAAGACAATAACTGATTGGACGAGCCTTTGCCGGGAGGTTGTGGTAAATGCCGTCTTTACGCATTCAGAGATGGTTGGTGGCGAAGGCGTGACTGTAGAACTAGACGAGAGTATGTTCGGTCGGCGAAAGTACCATCGCGGGTATTTAAGGCCTGGCCAGTGGGTTTTTGGCGGTGTGGAGCGTGGCAGTGGGTGCTGCTTTCTTGTTCCCGTGGAGACCCGTGACACTAAAACCCTGCAAGGGCTAATAGCCGAGTGGGTCCGCCCTGGAACAAGAATAATTACTGACTGTTGGGCTGGCTATCGCAAGCTTGCAGATGATGCTCGCTTCACGCACCTCACCGTCAACCACAAGCTGCACTTTGTCGACCCAAACACTGGTGCGCACACCAGTACGGTGGAGGGCACCTGGGCCCACGTCAAAAACTCTCTTCCATCTGGACGGCGGGAGAGCCACCATTTCACTGGTCACCTTGCAAAGTTCATGGGAGAAGGCGTGCGGAAACACTGATAGATTCCAGTCGTTCGTCGCCGCGGCCGCCAAAATCTACAGCCCCGACGCAGACAGGGCGAGGATTCTGACAGCCCCGGTGACTTCGAGTGATCCGCTGCGCTGCGCCCGTCGCCCGCCTCCATGCATAAAGACGACTTATGCGCCAACCGCTTGTCAAGTGCTCGTTACGTCAGTTATAGGTTCTGGTAGCGGTCTACACGGCCCTTTTCAGGGGCCCCCATATTTTGCAAACTGAGCTGTTTTCTGAATGCGGCACCCCGTGTCTCTGTAAAAAGTTCACAGGAAAAACCCAGAAAGGTATGTGGTCCCCAACTTGGATATCGCGTGTTATGATTTAAATAAAAACTGTTCTTGCTTATTTCGCGCCTTTGATCCCAATAAATGCCCCCGTTGCAGTTGTCTTGCGGTGCTGTTGCTTGCTCAATCGCCGTCGGCGTGTCCTCAGCTTTGTCGTCTTTGCCAGCGGCGCACCGGCGAAGGCGGTTGATCTGACACACAGCGTTCGGCTTTGGCTAGCTGACGGCGTTCGTAAAAGGGCGTCAGCTGGTGCTGGCTTCACGCGGCGGTACCGTGTGTGCTTCCATTCATTCGGCGTTCGTTGCCATGGTGACGGCGAGGAAAGCAGACAAACTTTATGTTGCGGAAGAATGCTGCGGCGCAGCGATACCAGGTCCGTTCTAAAGCCCTTCCCGCATGCTTTTCAATGGGGGGAAGGCAAACAAAAAGAGTTCGAAATAAGGACTTAACGCAGAAGGCTGCATTTCTCCAGCGCCTCATAATTTGACGAGCCTTACATGAAAAACATGTTTTTTTTTTGCCATCCTGCATCCTGTTTTTTTTTATCCATGACATGGGTCTAAAGTATCAAACTGCCGACTGTAGGTAGGTGATGGCGGCTGCCACGTTGCAGTGCTGTCACCTGGTAGCAGTGGTGTATCCAGGTCGAAATGCACGTATAAATAATAGGGTCGGCTGGATTTCGGTGTGGGGGGGGGGGGGGGGGGGGGAGTGCTGAAGTCTTATTTCCCTGACTATGCCACTGCCTGCTAGGCGTAACAATAAGTGCCCTGCCTTTTTTGCGGCTGTTCTAGTCTTTACGAACGAGCATGCAGCCTTCAAGATAAAGGAAGGGTACATTGTTTTTGTCAACGGAGAGCTACCAGAGGTGCTAGAATAAACGAAGGACTCGCGGCCGAGATGTTTACCACCTAAAGAGAGTTTCAAGGGTATCCCTAAATTGCTTTTCCGGCTTTGGTGTCTGCGGAGCGCTCAACAAGCATAGCTCGTCGAACTTGTTTATTTTTACGAGTGTGAGTCGCTCTTCGAGGTGTTTAGAGGAAGATCTCCTTAACCAACGTAGTTTGCAACAAACAACCGTGACAAGTACACGCCTTCCAAAGCGATGCGTGGGTGCTTATTTTTGTCGCAAGACTGACTTAAGCCTAGCATCCCATGCAAACTATTTTGCTTGATCTGGCTTGGTTTCTTTGTTTGCACTTGTTCATGCTGAATAAAAATGTTGGTTCCCGTAAAAGCAGCCCCGCTGGTTTAAATAAAACCAGCAGGACTGCTTTTGAAACCATGGTTTGAGAATAGGTGTTTTAATACTGAGAAGATGCTTACAGAGGTAAGAATTTGAGCCATTTGGCTGGAGGCGATTGGGTGTTCGGCTAGCATCAAGTTTGTCTACTTAATGTTCTCGTCATTTCGCTTTGAAAGGCAAGTAGCTCACGTTTTGCAGCGCACGTGACCTGCCAAAGCGAATATTTTTAGGTCACATTTTAATTGTGCGTTATGACACTCACCCACCTTGCTCGAAGATGCCTATCGAAAAAAAAAGAACAGACAAGCCGAAAAAGAACTGAATATTTTTCTGTTGATTTTTCTAGTCCTCTTGGTCATTCCGCACATTGACAGACTCTTGTATTTTGGACTATGGCTCGTGCATGATGGAATGCTAGAATGGCACTTGGGCGGAATAGCAAACCAACGCAGGCAATAATGGACGCCGACGCGCCATTTTCATGGTCGCGTCTTACAGGCGTTGAAGACGATAGATGGTGGTGGAATAGCAGACGATGCCGGAGGCTACCGTGAGTCTGCTCACTCAACTAGCAGGCAGTGTCAGATGCCAGACCAGACGAACCGGATGTCGCGACAGGGACACTAGGCTTGCGAGCTTGTTCGGCCGAGCAGCCAAGCCAATCCAGTAGTAATGGGAGGGACCACTTCTCTGTGGGCAGGGCCTAGGGCGGGCCATGACCTCCACTAAGTTACGTCTAACGCAGGGGTGGCCAGGCTTACCCGGCCTAACAGCCGCAGGCAAAACCCCGAAACTTCTAAGAGCCGCGAGGGGGGGGGGGGGGACTTTTATCCAGAGCAAAAACGAAACTCGAACTACTTTTGATGTATCCGAGTCAAAAGCAGTCCAACTGTATGTAAGGTAGAGCAGTAGCACAAGACTACCAAACCGCAACCCGTCGCTCGATTTGAAACGCGTTCCATTTCTCTTTTTGGGGAAGTGCTCGTGTGACCGGGAGGGAGGCAGGGGAGGGGGGGCGGTAGGTAGGTGAGGGAGCCGCGAGCCGCACTTTAACACGTGAAGAGCCACATGCGGCTCGCGAGCCGCAGCTTGGCCACCCCTGGTCTAACGCAAATATTTGTGTTTTTTAAGAGATAATGAATAAGTGAACAAAACTGCAGTGAGTTCATGGCCATCATCAGGCAAATATGCTCGCCCGCAGGTCACCATTATAACTAAGAGCTCCTGGCTAGGATTGAGCAGGCTGAAATGTGTGCCTGCAATTCTAGTACTGTAGGAACTTTTCTTGTTCAAGTGCTCAATATTTCACGAAGTCTGCAAAGTTTGGGAATATGTTGCGGGCACAAAATTTAACAATTTAAAGTGATATGCTATGTACACATTACTATGGACTGACATATTCGTGCGACCAAAATTTCGTGATATTTTCCGACTTCCGAAAATTAGCCCCTCGCAAAAAGGGACAGTACACAATACCTTGAAAAGGAGAATGATAGTAGCTTACTAACTGCAGGGAATTAAAAAGCAGCTACTGGAGAATCAATCATTCAATCCTCAGCCCTCCAGAGGGCTGAGGATTGAAATGTTCTTATTAAAATTGTATCATTAACATGTATCTTGGAGGAAAATTATATACACTCCTGCATTCCGTTGCTTTCTTACAAGTAGGATTCCATGTTTTCTGAGTAATTTTTCGGAAAATTCAGATAGTGTATTTTGGAGTTAAATTTTTGCCAAACATTTGGGGCTTGCTGGAGTTTATTTTTGTTAGATTCCAAAATTCTCCGAAATTCTATATTAATTTTGCAGTGTTTCTATTTAAAAGATTCAAAAGAATGCACTCAAATATTTCTTCACTTGGATTTGGCATTGCTACCCTTGCCAATACTAACTTGTCCCAAGACAAAACTTGCAAACAAATGTTGCTTCAATAACTGTCGATACCTTAAAATTCCTAACCACCTGCAGGTAGTTGCTGGGAGCTCACTTTCATCCCATCCTATTCCACCACCCTACCCTTCGCAACATAGAGTGGTAAAGGGTGTAATATAGAAGCTTCACCTAGTCTGGATCCATGTGCCTCATACCAAGACTGACTTCAGTCGTTCTGAGGCAAGGAATACCGTATTTACTCGCACAATGAACGCACTCGCGTAATGAACGCACCCCCCAAGTCGGCTCTCAAAATTTGGACTTTTTTTTTTCCCTCGCGTATTAAACGCACCCCCAACTCGGACGTCAAAATTTTGACCCCCTCCCCCCACGCGCGCGAAATGAACGCACTTTTCTATCCTGGTACAGCGAGGTCGCGAATGCATGGGTAGCGTGGGCGAACAAAACGCCTTGTAAAAGGCGTTAAAAAATAAAAGATCCAACGGAACCAAGAAAAAAAAAACATGGAGAGGAGCTTTTTTTTTTATTTGCAATCCACGGAACCAAGAGAAAAGAAAAAAAACAAAGAGGAGCTTTCTTTTTCTTGCACAGCGCAGTCTGGACTTCGGGTCGCGCGCCGCGCGCAAGGAGATAAGAAAGAGAAGCGGAGAAGCCCTCGCCTAACCAAAGCGAAACGAAACAGCTTGCGAAAGGCGGCAAAAAAAAAAAAAAAACAATCCACCGAAGCAAGAAAAAAAAAAAAAGATTTTTTTTTTTCTTTTTCTTTGCACAGCGCGGTCTGGACTTTGGGTCGCGCGCCGCGCGCAAGGAGATAAGAAAGAGAAGCCCTCAGCTTGCGAAAGGGGAAAAAAAAAGAAAAACAATCCACGACACCAAAAGAAAAAAAAAAGAAAAGCTTTTTTTTTTTTTTCTTGCACAGCGCAGTTTGGTTCGGGGGTCGTGCGTCGCGCGCCGCGCGCAAGGAGATTAGAAAGAAAAGTGGAGAAGCCCTCGCCTAAGCAAAGCGCACATAATGAATTGGCATCCTGCCCTCGCCTCCTACTCGCACTTTGGAAAGAGAAGCGAGAGGCCCTCGAAATGAACCCACTTTTCTATCCTGTGCAGCGAGGTCGCGAATGCATGGGCAAACAAAACAACTTGCGAAAGGCGGAAAAAACAACAAAAAAGAAAACACCGAAGCAAGAAAAAAAAACATGGAGAGGAATATTTTGTTTTGCCCATCGCAGTTTGGTTTTGGAGTCGCGCGCCGCGCTCAAAGAGGCAAGAAGTTACGTCGATCTTTCTTTCCGATAAAAGGTCCGTTCATTATCCGAGTAAATACGGACGCAAAAATTTTCCCTCGCGTAATGAACGCCCCCCCCCAACTTTGCATCGATTTTTCAGAAAAAAAAGTGCGTTCATTATGCGAGTAAATACGGTAATAATAATAAATAAATAAATAAATAAATAGTTTGGTCAAGACTAGAAACGAGAACAGTTGCTTTTGGTGTTACCCAAAAGTAGAAAGACCCGTTGTCCCGACTGATGAATGAACCTTGAGGAGATAAACGGTAAGAACCCTTTTTTCAATTATCCAAGATTTAAAAGTGAACCGGGACATTAAAATTCTGAGTTTATCGGATAAATTTGAATTGACAAAAAATTTTACCACTAAGTGTTTTTCAGTTTTCTGGACTTACGCAAAAGCACGGAACCCAACTTATAAACAAGCCCGGGTGTCATCAAACAGTTAAGCAGCTACACATAGCCGATTCCCACATTGCACACACACCGGCACAGTGTGCACAGACACCGTCCACAGGCGAACTGTGACCTGCTGCAGAACGGGAAACCCGGCTTGGCAGCAGTGCTTCCCAAATGGAAGTAGCAAAAAGAGATACCGGAGGCTACCTAGAAGAAATCTGGCAAAAGACACGGTACCTTGGCTTCTCCGAAGACAATGTAGGTGTCCGACGCCGGGCTTTTGTACACGTCTGGCTTGGTGATGACAAAGAGGATGTTCTTGGACTTGCGGATGGTAACCCGACAGACACCCTGCACTTGCTTCAAGCCCAGCTTCGACATCAGCTTACGAGCTTTCTTTTCACTCCGGCTTTGTTTGGCCTTGCTGACCAACTCCTCTGTGATGCCAGCTGCTTGTGCCATCTGTTAGAAAAGTCGGTAGAACAGAGCCAGTGTAAGGTGGATCAAGTTGTCACCAAATTGCCACTCTCAAATGCCCCAATTTTTCCAGTTTTTTTTTTGGCCATAATAAAAGATGAAAATGCAGGTGTGGGGACAGTGGCTGTTAGGGCTGTTCCTGTTTAATCCGGTGAATGAGCAGGTGGCTTGCGCTGCCTTGGGCAACTGTCAAGGGCTATTCACACAGTGCATCTTTTTGGCGAGCGAATCAGATGCACCATTTGAACACAACCAGAAAAGGTTGCGCGTCCTCCTCACTTCTGGAACAAGATTTTGCTGAATTCTGATTGGGTCTGTCAATCACCCAAAGAAACGCGGACGCTGCCAATGGCCACCCGACACAGCGGGCTCAGTGAGGATTTGGAGGAGCATGATTTTTGGGCGATCACGTATCCAAGCTAAAACCGGGAGAAAAAAAAAGCAGGGAAGCGGTGTAGATTCCTCAATAGTCGCGAAGAGTTCAAGCCTTGCATATTAACATGATGACCGATCTTTTAGCGGTGCAAAAAGTTCCAAAATACTTCAGAGATCATCCGCCTGTTTCTTTATGTTCGCAGTCTTTCCCCCAGTTTGGCGGGCCTGGTAAATCTAGAGAGCCAGAACTGACAAAGTTTGTCGAGTGATATTAATAAAGCAAATTGTCTCCATCACTTTGATGCGAAACGCTTGACTCTCCACACAGCGTGTACTTTATATCACTTTGATGTGAAACGCTTGGCTCTCCACACAGCGTGTACTTGATATCACTTTGATGCGAAACGCTTGACATTCCCGGTGCAGATGACAAGGTTTGGCGAAATTCTCGAGAGTCAATATGTCACAGATTTCGCACATCACAGTTGACGTGTTAAGAGGCCGGTTGCGTGAAATCTCAGTTTCGTTAGACAGTTGCGCGTTCGAAAATATGCATTGTGTGAATAAAACTGAAGGCCATCCACACCACACCCTCCCACTTCGTTGCGTGTCACTGCGCCGTTCACATCACCCATCGTCCCCGACTTAGCAAACTTTTGACGATTTCCTCGACCTTTCTGGGTGCCTTGAAATTCCCCGACAAATACAAGTTTTCGAGATTGGCAGACAGGTGTGGATTTTTATCCGAACACTGCGATCACGCGGCAGAAGAAGGCCTAAGGCAATGGGCAAATAACACGAAAAGAGAATCACCTGGCTCTGTCCTGTGGATTTGCCAATGTCGTCCTCGAGATCGGGCACTGTATCATCACTGCCGGAGTCTGTATCACTTCCTAAAAGAAACCGTCGAACACCGTGAATGCACGGCAGCCAGCCGAGCATACGATCGCACATCCACAGCAAAGAAGCCACAATCGGAACTCACCATCTTCAACGGTTACTTTGTCGTCCAGCTTGGTGTCGCGTTTCACGGAGTCATTCACGCTGAGTTCGGGCATGTTTGCTTGGCTGGATTGCTGGAAATGCAAACGTTTATGGTTACCGGCAAGCAGTTGATGCCTTCGGGAGTCTAAAACGCTAGAGAGAGAGAGACTGAAATCTTGCGTAACACCACGGAAACGAAGGCGAGCGACTAATCCCTTGCCATTGTGGCTTCGGTTGGCGGACACTTGAAGTAGGAATGGCACGCGGTGGCCCACTCCTACAAATTAACAATAGCGTCTAGCAGGTCGATTCTAACAAACACCAGAGGATATATTGTTCATGCTGGGAGGTGAAAACAACCGGAAAGTATGCACCTCACGTTCGCTCAATGTTGTTTTGGTGCAAGAACGTTCTAGGGGAAGTCATTTTGAAAGGTTACTTCGAAATATTTATGCTTGTTTATTGCGCTCGACACTGCAGTATTAACTATCAAAAGGTACCCTAATAATAGGCAGATTAAGGTGGATTAAAAATGACTAACCTTTAGCTGAAGAGAAGGAACCTCACGGTGCGCAAAAAGCACTGCCGCCGGAAAAGAGGCCCTCTTTGGGGTAATAAGTGAAACTTGATAATCAATAAATTATGTTTTGTAGCTTAACTAAAATCAAATATTCGAAAAGCTAAAAAATATAAGCAGAAAAGTGATTTAAATTGTAGTTATTGACAGGCCCCTCTTTTATCTCGAAGTACATTTTACGGAGGATAGATGGATTTATGAAATGAAGAAATGGGAGAAACGCGAAAGGCCTGCGCCATGTTGAATTTTGAGCGGCTTCGTCTTTGCAAATGGCTAGAAAGCCGCTCAAGCTACCATGACTGACCATGACTGCGTCAAAAAAGTCATAAATAAAACGATAGCGCTCCGTTTTATAAACATAGTTTTTCTTTCTTATTTTAGTTTAGCAATCTATCGATAAGCAATGAGTTATAGGTGGTATTCACTCAGCCTGCAGGTTCGATTTTGCCAGGGAGCGCCACCGTCGATCCGCCATCTTCGAGGTCGCGGTTTAACAGGTTTGGGTATACGCGTACGCGGTCGTCCGTTGGTAGTGTGTACTAATTTTATATCTTTGAAGAAGCTTCGTTGAACAGAGGAGAGACAAAAGTTTATCTCGGGGGCGAACCGTTTTAGTTTCCTTATTGCCGCCGAGTACCGTGTGTAAAGGCTGAACCGCATGCAATTTAGCGAGCGACGGGACGAGACGAGCGACGGCGACAGCGACGAGACAAGCGACGACGACCCGCTTCGCTGTCGCTCGGTCACTCGCGCGACGAGGCAAACCGCATGAAAGCGAAGGGAGTAAGCGACCAAGGCGTTAAGCTACGTTTTCTAGAAATCCAAAAACCGAGCGTCGCTACGAGCGGCCGTGAGAAATCTCCGTCGCTCGCTCGTCGCCGACTTCCGTCGCTGTCGCCGTTGCTCGCTAGATCGCTTACATGCGGTTCACCCTTCACTGTCGCTCGTCGCGTAGCTCGGTTTTGATATTTCTAGAAACCTTAGCGCTAATCACCTTGGTCGTTGTTTGGTCCCGTCGCTTTCATGCGGTTTGCCTCGTCGCGCGAGTGACCGAGCGGCAGCGAAGCGGGTCGCCGTCGCTTGTCTTGTCGCTCGCCAAATCGCTTACATGCGGTTTTTAAATCGCTTGGGCTAATAAAATATGCGCCCTATTTTTCATAAGCTGCGCACTCGGTGAGCCGCACGGTATGTTTCTGCACAGGAACAAACGCCGAAGGCACGACGTACGACACAGAGGTGATGGAGCAACACGATTACACGGCCGTAGTGCTGAAAATCCGCTAGAGAAAAACAATAAAGAAACTAGCAAAACAAAACAAAGAGTAATCACACCGTGCTACAAAAGCACCAAAGTAGAAAAATCGGTTCTCGCAAGAGCTACCGCCGTGGGCACGGCGCGCGACACGGAGCGCTGCATGGTGCCGAGGGAGCAACGCGGCCGCCGAGCGGCCGCGGTGAACGAGTCCGATAGCGACAAAAACGAACTAAAACACATAAAAAATATTCCTACGGCGCTTCAAAAGCACCAAAGTACAAGAATAACCCCTAGTTTCGGTCAAAAAGACCCTTTAAAGTTGTAAAATGCTGCTAAACCGCGCTGAAAGGCCCGGCCGACACCTACGTGCGGTAGAAAGAGACCTCGAAGATGGCGACCGTGGTGGCCGATGCCAGCGAACCTAGCGAGTGACGTCAAGTGAATGTCACCTATACGGCTCTGAGGCTCTGCAGCAAGAAACGTAGAACATTGCAGATTGCTTGTTTGAAGCGTTTGAAGTAGGGGTGTCGCGAACCGGCCGAGGTTCGAGTTCGACCAGGTTCGACTTTTTCGAACTTTTAGTGGAATGTTCGACGAACCTTGTATTGAGGTTCGACTCGTGTGCGCATGCGTGACAGGCTGGCCAGTTGGCTTCGGATTGGATGGTAATTGCTAAAAGATCATTAAAGGGCAGCGCTTATTGGTTATTTCAGTTAATACACTACAAAAAAAAATAAGTTATTAACTTCCTCAGTGATTAAAATTCGTTTCTTTTAATTGCAACTGTTCATAAAACAAAATAACCCTTTGCATGAAAAAAAAAATTCTCCAAACCTAGACATGCTTGTATCAAGGTCTGGCCACACTGTCCACAAAGTCGAACCGGTCGAATCTGGTGAAAAGTTCGGAGGTTCGTCGAACCGGTTCGACCCAGTCGAACCCCGAAAGTTCGACCTAAAAATCCGGTTCGACAAAAGTTCGCGACACCCCTAGTTTAAAGTAGCAGAGTAGCGCAATCTAGAACGCCGTCTCTCGGCGACTAGCGGCGAACGCCCGGAGGTTCCAACTCCGGTCAGAAATGCATGGGGAACGTGAGAAAATCGTTGTTTCTTCAATGTTGTGGAGATGTACGGAACTACAATAGTTTTTGACATAATAAAGGAACATTTTAGAATCATTTTCACTGAGTTTTGTGCCAAGTAAGGACGTAATTTGTTTTTAAAAATTGCACGAGCGGCATCATGCAGCAGACGACGCGGCAACGTCACAGCATCCACGTGACCCGCTCCGGCCAACCCAAAGAGCCCATCTCCGCTGCGTGCAAAAATCGTCTGCTTCAAACGCCATTGCCTTGGAAATTGCCTTCTCAAAATTTGCACACGCATCCGATATTATTAAAACTTTGATAAAGTGTTTAGTGCATTACCAACTTCACGACAGACTAGTTTTGAAAAGTGTGAACTCGCCGTTTATTTTTTAATTAGCCGTGTTGCGTCGATCTCTATGTATTCTCCCATAGGGCGGGCCGCCTCCTGGAACCTAGAGTCTACTGGAACCACTACCACGTGACTCGCGCCGAGCTGCTCTGTCGGCCATGTTGTCGGCAAAACACGCGGATCAAAGGATTGCGCTACTACAGTAGCGCTACTCTGCTCCGTAGGAGCTATATAGTCTATGCAGCGCCTGAGGCGCCGGTCTATGGTTTGAACCGGTCGTGGTTTGAACATGGCAACATCAGTTGGTGACACTTTGGAAGATGATGTAGTCGCTATTCCCTGGACAAGTTTCTGTGACAAAGCCTTCAACTGTTTGGTCAAGCACAAGCACGACGCTGCAGACTCCTCCCTCCGCATCTACGCCTCCGACTTCATACGTGTTTACGAAGAAATCCTCGGTCAGGACTTGCTGCTCGAGAGATGCAAGGTAGTACAATACTAGTGGGTGATTCAAGGAGCGGCCAGGCTCTTTAAATCGACTGCAAATTTCGGTTTCTTAACCTATCGCGCTACGACTTTGTGCAGCGTTGCCCACAGATGGTGCATTTCTTTTGTAAAATTTGCGAAGAGCGAACTTACCTGAAGAAAAAGTAAAGAAGGAAAAAGGCTTAGCTCCTATGGAAACGCAGCGAAGCCACCGGTCCGTCGTTTCGCACGGGAGACAAGAGATGGTGCAAGCAATCGCGACGCCAACTGCGCCGAGAGGCGCCGTCTTCAGCAGACGATTTTTTCGACTCAAAAGTCAAAAACGGCGCGCGTTCCGCAGGCGGCGACAGTTGCAGAAACAAAAACAGGCGCGGTAACAAGGAACTGCAAAGCAGACGACATCAGTACCCCGAAAAAAAAAAAAAAAGAAAAAAAAACAGTCAAAATAACCCGACAAACCACTTTTTCCTCAGGCAAGTTCACTGTTTGCAAATTTTACAAAATAAATGCACCATCTGTGGGCAACGCTGCACAAAGTCGTAGAGCAATGGGTTAAGAAACCAAATTTTACGGTAGATTTAACGAGCCTGGCCGCTCGTTGAATCATCCAGTTTATATTGACGATCTCATTTACACCTGTCGTGTTTATTCCGTGTCGCGAATCCGCTGTGCCAGGGTCAACGTTACTAGAATACTCAGTTGGGAAACTCGCCGTCGAAACCTGGGCCGCTGGCGTCCACCGAGACCGAGCTAAATGCGATAACAGCGCCACTCTTTATCATTTGTCTGTACTGTGGTCACCTTGAGCTTTTATAAAGCATGTTTTTGCGTAAAAACAAACGAAAAATACTTTTTTTGTATGATATTTATTAGAGATTAGTACAAAATGAAGGGCGCGTGATGTTTTTAAAATATTTAGTTTGCAAGGTTTTGCGGCATATTTAATATTGTTTTTATACGACCATGCCTCAGCGACGCTTTCAGGTAGCACGTCCCGACCTAGGTGCATTTTAACTTCGGTTATTAAGACGCGGCGCGTCCGCTGGGGAGATGGGGGTGGCACCCCTGTAACCTCTTCCACTGTATCTGTTCTGGCCGATTATATTCAAAATGGAAGTAACGTGCGGTTCCTCGAGTGGCCGCTGCGGGAGAAATGGCGGCGTCGTGTTCGCCATTAGCTCGGTTCGCGAGGACAGATCGGGGACACTTTTTCAGGGCAGTCTCTATGGCAGTTTCCCAACTGAGTGTTTTAGTAACGTTGGCCAGGGTGTTCTTCGTCCCTATGAATTCGGGGGTAAGAAAGATCACTTGAGAACCATCGTGAGTGCGATCCTAAATCCGCAAGTGTCGTAAAGGGTCCTTCTAGCGGTAGGTCCATCGCTTTTGTGTAAAGCCAGATTGTGGGGAACATAAAATATGCTTGAGAAGGTCCGCTTCCAGCGCGCGGTTCGTTGTCTCGTCGTGTTTGACAAAGCCTGCGTGCAGAGTGGAGGCAAAGCCGGCAATGCTCCTACTGCATAAATAACATAAAAAAAATAAAGTCCTGGTATATACACAATGAAAATTAAAGTGAAATTACAAGTGCAGATTCAGTGAAATAATTTCTGGTTGTGTAAATCACTTCTACTTCGATTACTTCAAATAAAACAAATAAAAACACGGAGGACTTCTACAGAAAACCACACTCTTTGATAAAGTGTGGCTGTCTGTTTAAAGGGCCTCTGACACGCCAAGATAATTCAAAGTGCCCGCCAGTGCCCTGTGACGTAACGGTGTACCGCAAGGTGTCGGGGCGGTCAGAAGAAGGCATCGACCTACGTCACTAAATTGTGTTCGCCGGAAGTCACGCGAGTTTCACTCCTCGTGCTCCCCACGACCGTGCCTAAAGCTTTTTTTTTCTGTTTTCTCCCCGAGCGATCGTAAAAGACAAGTTTTAGTTCCACTAGCTTTTTATCAGTGCACCGTTGGTTAGTTTGCGTGCTGTAAAAGTTGAAGACGAAGAGTCAGTAGGTTGACGTGATGGAGGTCAATGATGAATGTGTTGCGAGTACAAGCCAGTGTACGAGTGCATGCCATCAGTCCGATAGTACAGAGCCATACTGGGCACAAAACAAGCTATCGAGTTTTGAAAAAAAAAAAAATTGGAACGCTCGCAGAAATTAGGATTGGTAGCACACGACATGCCCGATCGCATTGCTGAAGGTTCAGACACGGAGGTAGTCGAATCATCGGATACTCTCCAGGCTGAAGATGCTTGCCCTCTACAGAATACAAACTGGTGAGTGTACCAAGTACAAGTAAACGTCGAGCACAAAGTACGTGCTTTGTCTAGAACACGAGCAGAACTTGTTTACTAGGTTCACTGACTCCTCTTTTTCTACCGTTACAGCAACATTAGGCGACGAAAAGCAAATAAAAGAAACCTTGTATGCTTGGATTGCTCGCAGAGGTGCGGAGAATAACAAAATTTGTATAAAAAAGATATTACACGCGGTCGCGGTAAGCACGAGGAGTGATACAACTCACATGACTTCCGGCGATGCCTCCCTTCTGACCGCCCCGACATCTTGCGGTACATTGTTACGTCACAAGGCGCTGCCGGGCACTTTGAATTGGGCTTCATATTTTTATTTTTTATAAAAAGACCTACGGAACTCTAAAGTGAAACCATTTTTTGGTGAGACACCATTTTAAAGGGGCCCTGCAATCATATTTAAGCGTCTACCTTTTTTGCGGTTTCCACGTCTCTTGGGGTTCGGGCAAGCCAGCGGGCACGGAGAGAGTAACTAAATATCAGTGTGTCATATTTTAACCGGACGACGCGAAAACCTCCTCCACCGACGGGGGCGACCCGCGGTACCGAAAGCGCGCGTAATGTGACGTCTTAGGTCCTGGGCTTACTACTGGTCAGAGCCGCTAAAAGCTTCTTTTTAGTCGCAATACAAAATATAAGTGGCGCGAATCGTTTCAATTATTTATAAAAGTAGTTTTTGTTCAGTATTTTAGATCAGAAAAGAAACAAATGCAGTTTATAAAGTACGGAAACAAGAAATGACCCGTCGACATACCCGCCACCAAGCGGTGGAAAAGGCGGCGCATGCTAGAAAGGAGTAGTGGGATCAGGCGCCGACACGGAAAGGTCCCGGATGTACGCGGCGGCGCTGCGGTCGTAGGGACTGAAGGATCCGACAGGCTCCGAGCGTTCCCAAGGCCTTCAGCGAGCAGCTTTGTCTGGCGGTTTGGCCGTTTCGCGGTATGGCAGCGCGAAGTGGCTCCCATTCTGAATTGATCTTTACCCCGTATTTGCTGTCGTTTGTGGCCAATGAAGTGTCATGCCGAATTAGTGTTTAATCGCGCAGCAAATGCAATGAGAGCCGCTCTGGCTGCCCGCTACATACAGCCTATCCAGAACATGCTTTAGTGGCGCCCTCTCGCGCAGTCGACACGGAGTGCGGCAGCCGTGAGCGCTCGCTCAGCTCACTACCCCTCCTCTAGTTCACGGCCACTCAAGCAACCAAGGACGTCATGAGGGAGGTTATTTTTTGCTTGTTTTTGTAATTTTAATGTGCCTATAACTTTTAAAATAAAGCGAAATTCGAGAAAATAAAAGTTTCATTAAGTTACTACGTTCAGTGCGCTCAGGTTTGGTGCAAATTAAAAATTAGTAAAAACAGTCATTGCAGGGCCCCTTTAACGCCTAGCATGAAAAACAAAAACAGCAATTTCGCGTGTCAGAGGCCCTTTAAGTCCTCCGTGTTTTTATTCTTATTTTAAGTATTCATAATCAAAATGCGCTCGCCTTAACCAGTATGTCGATTATTACAATAAAAGGCTTAGATCAGCCAGTTGGTACATCATGGGAAATAAGCGCCAAAGGAACACGGACCAAGAGTAGAATAACGACGACAGAGGGCGCACTCTCCACTGAATTTATTAGGAAAAAACGAACAAACTTATATACCAACGGGAGCACACCATCACATTAATTCCCGCCCAGCCCACGTTTAAAATATTCAAACTCATCCGTAGATAGAGCCAGAGAAGTATTGCTAATGCATTTTTCACTCCTACTCCTAATCTCAAATGCCTCATGAAGCTCGCGTGACACTTTGTTTTTGTACTTTCCCAAAATTTTAGTGCTGTCAAATGACGGGGCGCAAGAGCATCTGCTGCAATGTACAACCAAATGCCCTGACGGTGTGGTCCTAGTTGAAGCGGCGTGCTCGCGAACCCGATCATTGACACATCTTCCAGTTTGCCCTACATAGCTTAAACCACATGTCATGGGGATTTTGTAAACGACGCTGGTGGTGCAATCAGTGTATCTATTCCTATGCTTAGTATTGCACGAGTCTTATTGGTTGGGGTCATTGATTCTGCTGCAAAATCGCAACATTTTGTTAGGCGCTGAAAACGCGACCGGGACATCGTGACGCCCGGCCACCTTCTTAATGTGAGACACTGTGCATATATGGTATCACCACAGGCCGAATGTTACTCTTTTCGCGCTATGGTTTCCGAGTCTCCTTGAACTTCTTTATCAAGCTCCCAGCCACTTCGACTAATGAGCTCGTTGGGAAACCCCCTTTTAGCAGACAATCTTCTTGTCTAACAAAACTATCCTGGGCGCTATGCAGGCAAGACTTTCTGAGAGACGCCTCCAGACACGAGCTTGGGATGCCTCTCTTCACGAGCTTGGAGTGGCAGGAATCAAAGGGAAGGATCCTCTTGTTGAGGAACCAAGGAATACGAAGGCAATTACGCTAGACAAATCGGTCGGTGCGACCTTTTCCTTTACTGTTCATTTTTCAGACTCATAAAAAAATACAAAAAGCATGAGCTCCCGCCGCTTCTCTTCTTCCTCATCGTCCGGTTGCAACATCCTCCCGAGCCTGAAGTTGACTTGGACGAATTTCCAGCAAATAAAGTTTCTGCGCGGGTCTCTTTATGAGCGTACCGTTTTGCTGTTTTACGAGACAGGCACGAACAATTCCGTCAGTTCCGGGGTACGTCTCTACGATTCTCCCCAGTTCCCAGAACAGCTTAGATGCTCGGTTATTTTCCACTATGACTACGTCGTCCACTTTCAGGAAGCAAGTATTGGTGACGGGATATCGATGAGCTGACCGCAACTCCAACAGGTACTCAGACCTCCAGCGTTTCCAAAAATGTTCCATGATTATTTTTCGATACTGGAACTGGCGAGCTGTTTCCTTCTGTGTCACGCGTCCTGGGCGGTCGTTAGACAAGCTCGTTTCTGGTAGAACTGTCAAACTTTGCCCTATTAAGAAATGTGCTGGCGTGATGACTGATGGCTCTCCTACTTCCGAGTAGAGATATGTCAGTGGTCTTGAGTTTACCATTGTTTCCACCTCTGCAAGGACAGTCGTCAGTGCTTCGAAGCATAGGCTGCTTCTGCCCAACACTTTCTTAAGTGCTGTCTTGACAGATCGAACGAGTCTCTCCCACCACCCGCCCCACCATGGAGCGGCCTCCACAATGAACTTCCAGTTGATTCTGTGTTCTGCAATGTAGGATTTGAATACCTCTTGCTCCAGTGCACCCAATGCCTTCTGGATGTCTTTTGATGCTCTCTTGAAGGCTAGTGCATTATCAGAATATATGTCCAGTGGTATGCCTCTTCTTGCTATAAAACGCCGGAATGCAAGCAAGAAAGCTTCCGCAGTGAGGCCCGTTGAGAGCTCGAGGTGAACTGCTCGAGTGGAGGCGCATGTGAAAAGTACGATGTACGCTTTGCTGCAGCTACCGTCGTTTCTTTTTGAGTACAGCGGCCCCGCAAAGTCGACTCCAGTTACCTCAAACGGCTTTGCCTTCTTGATTCGATCTGTCGGTAGCGGAGCTTGCTCAACTGCAGTTGGCCTCGCATTCAACCGTGAACATACGAGGCAACTTTTTATTACCTTCTTGGTCAGATGCCTAGCACGTATTATCCAGTACCTCTCTCGTAGGTAACACATTGTGCTTGTTACTCCCCCGTGCATAACCTTACAATGAGCGTGCATCACAATTAGCTTGACAAAGTTATGGTCGTTCGGTAATAGGACTGGATGTTTCACATCGAGACTTTCAGTCAACCTCTGCAGTCGTCCTCCGACCCGCAGGATTTTGTTTTCGTCAAAGAAAGGATGATACTCTGCGAGTCTTACATTAACCTCCGTCGTATTTTTCTCGCGGAGCATAATATCCGTCTGAAACCTTTCGTTTTGTATCTGCCTGATCCAATACTGCTCTGCTTTGTCCAACTCTGTCGCAATTAATCCACCTCGTATTTTGTCATTTCTCTTCTGAGCGTTGTTAGCGAACCTAATGACCCAGGCAGTGATCCTCAGAACCTTCTGGTAATTCTCGTAACTTCCGGTGTCGAACAATGATGGAACTTCTTGGTCTTTCTCCAACAGCACATGTGTCTCTTCTTTTACTTCGAGTTGAAGCGTGTCTTCCAAAAACACTGAAGATTCAGGCCATTCTGAAGGTTCTTGACTGAGCCAACTGGGCCCTTTCCACCAAAGAGAGTTAGTACGAAGCTCCTGAACGCCTAGTCCTCTGGTCAAGAGATCCGCCGGATTGTCTTGACCGGGGCAGTGCCTCCAGCGGTCCGGGGATGTCATGACGCGTATCTCTGCCACCCTGTTTTTTACAAATGGCTTCCATTTTTCAGGGACTCCTCTCACCCAACTGAGGGCAACCGTTGAGTCGGTGCACATAATGTAATCAAGTTCCACGTCATAATATGACTGTTTTATGTATCGTAGGAGTCTGGCTCCAATATTCGCCCCCATCAGCTCCAACCTAGGCAGTGATAAAGGTTTGATCGGTGCCACTCTTGTCTTCGCAACAACTAACATGGTAGCTGTTTTTCCTTGGTCATTGGCTGTTCTAAAGTACGCACAAGATCCGTAGGCTTTCGTGCTTGCATCTACGAAGACGTGTAGCTGTACCTTGTTGGCTCCTGCCAGGATGCCTCGCTTGACATGTCTTGGTATTCTTAACGAGTGCAGTTGAACAATGTCCGCCGTCCAAGCGTGCCATTCAGTGATCAAATCAGCGGGGAGTTCTTCATCCCAGCTGATTCCCAATGTCCATAGCTTCTGAAATAGCAGCTTAGCTGTTAGGACGAAGGGCGCGATCAATCCAAGAGGATCAAATACCGTTGAGGCTGCCTTGAGGATGAACCGTTTAGTGTCCACATTTGCTGAGAGGAATTCAAGCAAAGCTTCAACTTTGTAAATGAAACAGTCCCCTTCGTGATCCCACATCATTCCAAGTACCTTGGAGATTGGTGAAGGTGAGAGGCTTTTTTCTTCGGTCATAAGTTTTGGCTCCTCCTTGTTGAACTGCTCCTGCAGTTGCTCATTGTTCGCAGTCCATTTCCGGAGTGTCATTCCTGCCTGTTTCATGACGTTCCTGGAAGTGTGGTAGAGCCTCACAGCATCCTCAATATCGTCGGCTCCGAGCAGTAGATCATCAACGTAGAAAGATGTTCTGAGTTTCTCTGCTAATTGTGGGTCTTCTTCGCAGACCAACTTCAAGTGATGTTGTATTGTAGCTGTGAGCATGAATGGACTAGACGTGGATCCGAAAGGAACCCGAGTCATCCTCCACTCTTGAATTTCTTCCTTGTTGAAAGGGAAACTTGGCTCCTCAGCAAACCAAAGGAATCTGCAAGCATCACGATCATCTTCACGGATGGCAATTTGTAAAAACGCTTTCTCAATGTCGGTGGTCATTGCAACTGAGTACCATCTAAACCGAAGCAGGACCTGCAGAAGCTCAGGGTTCAAGTTTGGTCCTGTTACTAGGCACTCATTCAACGACCTGCAGCCTTTGGCATGAGAAGATGCGTCGAAGACGATCCTTAACTTTGTTGTTGTTGCATCTTCACATATTACTTCTTTATGCGGCATGTAATACATGACCTGCGCACTGTCGCTTTCCTTTCTGCTCTTTATCACTTCTGCATGCCCATCACGCAAATACTGTCTCATTGCATGATCATATCGCTTGAGTAATCCCTCCCTTCGTGAGATTCTTCTCAACAAGCTCCCTAGACGTAAAATGGCAGCTTCCCGGTTGTTTGCCAGCATATCAGCAGCGTCTTCTTTCCACGGCAGAGCCACTTCGTATAGACCTGTGTCAGTGTCTCCGAGCTCACTGTCGGCAACTCCCATTCTGTCTAACTCCCAGAAGGACTGTAGCGTCTCTTCCAGTTGGGTTTCCTTTGTCTTCGCTTGTAGGACACATATCATCAGACTTGAATCCCATAGGAGCCTTCCCACCTGTCTTGAAGGACCTTGCAGCGTCCAGCCCATCTTTGTTTTGATCGCTACCAATCCGTCCACATCCGCGCACCTGATCACGTCTCCTGTGCAGAACTTCCACAACTGGTCGGATCCAATCAACAGACTTATTCCAGGAACTGTTTTTACACCTGGGAAAATCACGTCGTCTGCCAAATTCTTACTGCTTTCTCGCAGAAATCGCACAAACGGGGTGTCAGTTGTTGGCGTAGATAGGTCCTGGCAAATGACCGGGATGGAAATTGCTTCAAAGGTTATTTCTGTATTTTCAAATTGACTTTTGAGCTTTACCTCCACAACGGGACTGCGCTCTATAACCTTCGAAGCATTACTGGCGAAAGTGTTGAGCGCTATCTTTGTTCTCTGCAGGACTTTCAGCCCTAGGCGTTGAGCTACCTCTTCTTTTATTAATGTGCGCTGGCTGCCACCGTCGATTATTCCCTTGACATAGCAGCTGCCAGCGTTGGTCAGTAAAAATGCCTTGAACGTCTGGAGATATATGCCATCACTAAACTTCGTTTCTGAGCGCGCGCCCGAGCTGGATGCAGTCACGCAAATCATATCGTTACCTTGGGGTGAACGTTCCTTCATCCGCCTAACAAACTCAGGATCGCACATTGTGGTTGCATGTCTGGCTCTGCAAACTGCGCAACTGAGTTTTTTTCTGCAATCTCGTGCTCGGTGACCTTTCAATGTGCATCGGAAACATCTGGAGTCTGATGATAAGAGCCTTAATTTTTCCTCTCTCTGTTTGCTGCAATCACAAGATGGCGTGGTGTGCTTCTTTGAATGGCAGAAAAAACACTGAGGAAGTGTAGCATTTGTTGCGTTATGAAGAGCTGATGCTGATGGAAACGACTTTACCTTTGTCTCGTGTTTGCCTCGAGCATCCTCAAGGCTACTTCTTTCTCGGCTTTCTACTTCCACGCGCAGGAAGCGAAGCATTCCATTCAATTCGGTCACTGACTCCGACGGAGTATCCGCTGACCTTGAAGTTCCAGCCGCCGATCCGTCTCCTTGGTCTTGAGCCGCTGCGTTAGTGAAAGCGGTGTTGTTGACTTGCCGGTGATACTCCACTGTAACCTCGTAAGGTAACGCCCTGACAAGAATGTCACAGAGCATGGCTGAAAAACTCGACGTGGGAACATTCAAAGAGTTTAGACACCGAACGTTAAGTTGTGTGGTGTCATACAGGTTTCTCAACCCTCTCACGTCATTAGCTGAAGCAACGTGCGGTAGATTTCTGAGGGCATTCAGATGCTGTCGCTCTATTCTCCTCTGGTCTCCAAACCTCTGTTGCAAGATGGTGATCGCTTCGGCATAGCATATTTCTGTTGTTGGTAGCCCGGCTATCGCAGCAGCAGCATCTCCCGTTAGACACCGACGAAGGTAGTGGAACTTATCTGTGGTTGTTAAAGTTGCATTGGTATGGATGGCTCCACCAAACTGCTCCCAGAATGTGAGCCAGTTGCTTAGCTCTCCATCGAAGGTAGATAGCTCCAGCTTCGGAAGCTTTGGCCCACGTCTCGCTGCGTTGCCTTGAATGCCGGTTTGGTTTCCGGTGCTCGCCGCCGAAGCTATTATTCTCTGCGATTGTAGGGATTCAATCTTGCTCTCCAACTCTCTGATCACCATGACGGCTTCGTCTTGGTATTCTGCAGTGGCGGTGCACTCACTTTCCAGTTCCTGGATTGGAATTAGCGGCTCTATCTCACCGTCAAGTAGTCGGAGCTCTGCATTGCTGGTAGTGAGTCTGTCCTTGATCGAATGCACTTTTGCTAGGTCGGGGCTGCGATCCTGTAGAATTCGATTGGCGTCGTTCATTATCCTAGTGTTCTGTGCCCGCCGAGCCGACCGCCTAGCCTTCAGCCTTTCCATTGACTATTCATATTTACGAGGCCGTATGGTCGCCTCCCAAGGTTCCGTCGCTGTTCTTTTCCCAGTGGTCTGCTCCCGCCAAGGAACTGCTGAATTTCGTTGCAGCTGCAGGATTGAAATTGCCTGTGGCGTGTAGCTTGGGCCCTTGTAATGCGGGAACTCCCGGGTTTCGGCACCATATGTTGAGGAACCAAGGAATACGAAGGCAATTACGCTAGACAAATCGGTCGGTGCGACCTTTTCCTTTACTGTTCATTTTTCAGACTCATAAAAAAATACAAAAAGCATGAGCTCCCGCCGCTTCTCTTCTTCCTCATCGTCCGGTTGCAACACCCCTTCTTAGATCTAGGGGAGTACTCCCAGCGAATATGCTCACCTAGAAAATTCACCTAGGAATTCATGCTGCCACGGATTGTCATTTACTCAAGAGACACCTAAAGACGGGATTATGCAATTCCTTGACCTCAAGCTCAGTTTTCTAGGTGAGCATATTTGCTGGGAGTACTCCCCTAGATCTAAGAAGGGGACTAACGTGACGTGTTATGTCTGATGGTGTGCTCCCGTTGGTATATAAGTTTGTTTGTTTTTTCCTAGAGTGCGCCCTGTGTCGTTGTTATTCTACTCTTGGTCCGTGTTCCTTCGGCGCTTATTTCCCGTCAATTATTATTTTTTTACACAAAATACGACCCGTATCTTACAAATTGGTGGAGAAATAACCAAATGTTTACACCCTTACCTCCCTAAATTTCACAATTTCACATTAAGAATTTAAGAATATTAAGAATTTCGTATGGCATATGTTTTGCCTCACGTATATGCTAGTATCAAACATAGATGCTTTTTTCACGTGACGTTACTTCCTGTTAGCCTCGAAACCAGCAATGTCGTCTGCTACAGTACCTTGGCACTATGTGGGAGGCAAATTTGGCATCTTATTGTGGCAGCAGTAGTGCCGTAGAGCTGCTTGCTCCCCTGGTGTTTGCCTCGCTCGTGTTTCATGATAAAACAAATTGGTGGCGAGCGGCTGATGGAACACAGGTCAGAATAAGTTTGATTTGAGTTGAACATCCTCGAATGGCACTTGAATGCACGTGTGGAGAGTCGTAGCTGGTCCTCCAACTTTTCGACTGGCTACACAGATGAAGACTGGAGCTGCCACACAAGTAATTTCGTCTGCTTTACTTGTCTATATAGTCAGTCGCAAAGAGGTTCTTCACCTGACCTGAACTGCAGTTCACAAAACCTTAGTTGGTACAAAGCTTTTTTGTCGAGATTGTGCCGGCATATCCGTCGGAGCCAGTCATAATGCCGGAAAACCGATTGCTTGAGCGTTGGCTTGTCCTGGTTCCTGATGGTTGCCGGAGTTCTAAACAAACCAACACTGCTGGCCGTAGCTCCATTCTGTCACCAACTTTTATGGCTGGAACAATTAATTACGGCACAACTGACCATTTTGAAGCTCGAGTGAGTGGACAAACTACAGTGCAAACACGGCCCTAGAGCACACAAAACATAGCATAACAGCAACAAATGCCTCCAACATGAATTCCGGTAGGTTCCAGCGAGATTTCCGAACCGGGAGTGGCATTGCATCATGGTCTCGTGCAAGAACCGTAGTACAATAGTAGTCGTTGGCCCTGCTGATTTTAAGGTGTCAAGTGCTCTCAGAGTGAAAACTCGTGCGGGCTGGTGAACATTTTGATGACTTGCGACTCTTGATTGGTTCAGAAAGTATAGAACAGAAAACCTGTCTTTTTATTTCCTAACAAGATTAGGCACCTTTGTTAACCTCTGTTGTTACTTGGTATGTTCATTTTGGTACTGACTACCATGATGAAGCTGTAGTGATGCATGCATATTCTCCTTTCAGGAGCTGAACCCAGATCTAGAGGTGACGGCGGCCTATCTCTCCGAGCACCTTTCCCAGGGCATCACCAAGGCCCTGAAACAGAATTGCACTGCTGCCACCCAGGAAGCCTGTATGAAAATAGTAACCTGTAATGCGGGCTTACTTGTTATGCAGTTGCATACAATGATAAGCGGAGTGCCATTCCTGTGGGAATTTCGAATGCCTGCCCAAACTGCCAGTGATGCAGTAAGTATTTGGTCAATGCCTTTGTTTTATTTTTTATTGTTAAAGTACAGTTTTATGCACAGTTTTGTTTAAGCACTATATTGCATATATGCCATGGCGGTTGCTTTATGCCATGTCGAATTGCCTCTGTACACTCATCTCATTGTTTCGATTGGGCAATGAAACTCTCTATAGATTACTAACTTTGATGCAGGACAACTCTTCAGAACCGAGCAAATATTGTATAACATTGTTATTACTACTAGCTCGAGCCAGTGAAAGCAGATGGACACCATTTATACATTGTGTCACATATCTGTCTGGTGTGTATGTAGGTATATGTATGTCTCAGGTTGGAGAACAATAATTTTTCTTAACATGAAGCCAAGAAGAGATAAACCGATAATTAACTCATAAACAGAACTGGGAAATGTGGTTAGAGGTAAAAGCTCTTAAAAAGTAGTGATGAGTGCACTGATGCACATACAGCCCTTTGAGAGAACTTGGCAGCACAGAACTGAACTGAGTTAGGAAGACGCCATGCTCTCTCCACAACTCGCGTGGGACATGTGCCTCGCACATGCATAAAACAGTCAAGAACTGTCCTTTTAGTACTTGAATTCAGCTGAGCCGGTCATTTTCACATTACCAAAAAACTGACCATCTTCAAATGCCAGTGGTGCAAACACCACTGGCACATTAGATTAGGAAGATGCCAGATGCTGACCAGTGCCTGAAAGGATGGTTGTCAATTAACAATTGGATCTAATCCTACACTAACAAAAAGTCTCGGTGCCATGCTAGCTAGCCTATAAACTCTACATGCAATGGCGGCTAAAATTGATTAGTACCACTTCCCATATTTTCATAACTGAAGTGCAAACTATGCTTCATCTAGTCTCATGTAATCCAACAGGGATACACCTCCGCAAAGCCGGAGAGGATCATTAGTTTCTTTTGGAATACTCAAGGTAAAGGGTAGATTCCTTTAGAAGCCCTACTTTGGCACTTGTTTCGCTATTGCATCTAAACAGCAAGAACAACTTTTCTCTCACGCTTAAGCCTCCAACCTCCTCAGTGGATCTGAGGCAAAGGGCCGACCTACAGGTCCCCAGGTGGCGGGTTCGAACCCTGGCCTAGGTGCCCTCAATCTGACAGGTGCTTATTGCGGAAAAGGCGCCATATAACTGAGATTTTGGTTACACATGAAAAGATACCCAAATGGCCAAAATTGATCCTCAGTCCTCTGCTGGGGTGTGCCAGACTCCTCCCTTCGTCCTCATTGATTTGGCCTTAACCCCCCCCCCCCCCAACACACACACACTCACTCACACATATTTTTTATGCTTATGCCCCTCTCTGTTAGATGTAGCCTCTATTTTGCTGGATACTCTCGCTTTAATGTCACATGACTTATGTTCACTAAATTGGGCTGTAACATATGTTTCTAACTCCTTAACTGATATTCTTCCAGTTTTACAGACATGTGACTTTACCAATGATAGTGATGATTGTGGGCCTTCAGAAACAGCAGGAAGACTTGTTTGCTCTGCTGAATGACAAGGACTCTGAAATAAGCGATTACAAACGTTCGGGTCAACATCTTTCAAGGAGTGAGTATGCCCATACATGCCCATGTTCTTTTTTCTAATAACTGGCACATGAGTTATCATTTCCACGGGAGTTTCCTAAAAAAATATGTCTGACTATATTGCAAGGTTACGTTTCTTTCTTAAGCAGTCTACTTTAACTTAACTTGTAATCATTTTCAGAGCACCTGGAGACTAAGGTCTTTGATGCAGGAAGGTTTAGAAGAGAAACATTAACCCCCAAGGTGGGTAAATCTTAAGTCCATCTGCGACAGAGTTTGCCGAAATATGTTGTTGGGACTATTACAGCACCTGAAGGATTGCCTTAGCAACGTGCACCTGAACCCTTTTGGCAGTGAGGCAGGGCTGATGTACAGGAAACTGATGGAGGCTTACAAGGACATTACGACATCTGCTTGTGAGCCAGGTATAGTTACTCGACCGCACCGCGAAGCAGTTAGCCCTCTGGCTGACTTGTAGGCTTACAATATGAAAGAATGGCTACACCAGTTTTCTTCACTTTAGCATGCACGTGTTCCCAGTACATTAAGCTGTCTTCCCAGTACTGCACCGGCAAAATTTTGACCGTCGCTGATTTGCCTGGAAATTTGTTCATCAAATCGATAGGCATGGCTGAACTAATAATCTAAATAATAAATTCAAAAATAACTTTTTTTTCGCAGTTATTTAATTTTTAAATTTTGTCCTTTCTGTTTTTTTTACAGTGAAAGGTTTTAGTATACCTCGTTTCAGCGTAAGTCCAGACGCTACGGGGTAATGGGACCAATCAAGCAGCGTCAAAAGTGCAAGTCACTAGGCCTTTTCTGTATATGATTAGTTCAGGGATAATAGAGCATGTGCAGATATATGACGAACACCATGATGGTGCGCTTTTGACGCTGCATGATTGGTCACACAATTTCGTAGCATCGGCTGCGTCTGGACTTAAGGTGAAGTGAAGTATAGCAACAACGAACACACGACAACAGACCTAGTCTGGGGACTGCGACTTGCTCCCAACGGGTTGCAAGAAGTTTGATGAGGATGTGAAATGAGTGCCGGCCATTTCATCCATTCCTTACTTGCATCTTTTAGTCTGCAAATTTACAATTTGTGATGTTTACAAAAGACACTTGCGTTCTTTAGACCTGCAAGTTTGCAATATGTGATGTCACCCCACTGAAAAGCGCTGGGAAAGTTTGAATGTTGGCATCACCTTCATTTGCCGTTCTCTCGATAGCCATATTGAATGTCGAGATAGTAAATAGCACGCCGGAAAGAACAACATGCTATTTAGTTCACACATTTAGAAAATGTAGTTAGTTTGGGTGCCTCGAAAAACTGCCGGAGTTCCCCTTTAAAGTTCCCCAATCATTATAATTGTTCACTTTTCGTTTCCCAGAAACAATATCTCCAGAAAATCATGGTTCCTCAAACATTCCTGTGGAAGTCGTAAAGGAGATGAGGGAAACCACGACGGCCATGGATGTGACAAGGCTCGAAGAAGAGCCCAAGCCTCACAAGGTGAAGAAAGTCAAGAAGCGTATGAGGTTGTGACATCCAGTTCAAACTTCATGAGGGGTAATTTTTTAAGAGCAGCAAAGAGTGTACAGTTAGTTCACCTTAAGCTATCGAAGGGCAGGAATCCCGCTAACTTGTGTTCCAAATGAATTGATATATAGTTTGGATTTAAATCTACGCGGCCTAAAAATTGACATTTGTTGTTTCGCTCGTAAAGGGGCACGCGCCAAGCGGCGAGAGTAGCACACGGCAGGCTCCACTTACTCGCGGAGTACTGTGACACTCGGTGGTGCAGGTGTCGCATCGGTGTAAAGAATAACTTGCTGCACGGAGCTGCTTGGCATTATGCCCTTATAAGCATGTGACCATGAAATTATGCTAAAAGTTAGGAAATTTCTGATAAAGTCTCTCCTATAGCCAACAGTAGAAGCAAAGCACTTTTACCTCACTAGAGGTGATGCTTCAGTGTAGTACAAGCTACAATGAAGATGTCATAAGTTTCTGACATTGCAGCTTTTATTTGGGGACAAAATCAAAGTGGAATGTATTGCACCTTTTTAAGATGATTTTGTGATAAAATGTTTCTTTGTTTTGTTTAAAGCTTTTCTGAAGTCTCTGCATTGGATTAGAATTGTGCGGCAATGTAAAGCCGCTACGGTAGGAATCTTTTTGGTTGGAGTTGCCCTTTGTGACTGCTGTTTGCTGGCCATAAACAGAAGGATGCCTTGCATTTTTTTTTTTTTTTTAAATCAAAATTGACATTGAAATGTGAAGTTGTTTTGTTCTTCCCAGTTCTTCAGGTTGATTTCGTAATGATATGTTAGTTGTTTTCGTAGCAAAATTTTTTTTAAGTCTTGGCAAGGATTTAGAAGCATGCAACAGTGTGATGGAGGCATGGTAGACATCTTTTCTGCTGGAGTGGTTCGGGGGACACAATCGAAAAGATGCTTTTTTTTTTGTTTTGTTTTTCACGTTAAATATGTCAGTTATTACTGTTAATTCTTTAAGTAATATAGTTGTTTCTATGTTTCTGTTTTGAAGCATGCTTTGAAAATTCTAATTTATTTCAAGGAATGGTGCAGTTTTTTTTGAAGGTAGAACAAATTAGGGGTACAAACTTTTTGATAAACCTTGGGCAGCTCTCTAAAAATATTCACGCATGTTCTACCCGTCATGCCGAATGTTGGGAGGTGGTCACTGGAAGAACAAACTATGGCACAGAAATGCTTAAACATACCATCCCAAAAATACCTAACCTACTTGAAGATAAAGGATTGGAATTACCAGTTCTGATGAAGGGTACTTGCCTGAGGTTAGAGCGGGAATTATACGAAGCCTATGGAACCACTTACTATCAAGTCCACAACTGCTTTTCGTTTCTATACCGGAACTGACGTCAAAGTTTCAAAGCTATTTTGAATGGAATGTCGGTGTTACCTTGTCCTTCTTGGTGTTACCCCTCCCCTTCCGACTTCATTTTTCCGAGTTGTTGCAGCACAGCTTGCGGCTGCATTGAGATGGTGGGGCCCCCACCAGAAAGACAAAGCATAGGCGTTTGTGCACTCAGAACGCTTTTATTCTTTGTTCTGGTGGTTGCACCTGGTTGGAGATCTCGCGCTATGTCCAGTATCATGAGCCACCTTGTCCTGCAACAGGGAAGAGAACATGATGATTCATCCTGAAAATGGGCAGGGATGCAGTGGGAGTGTGAACTTGATAATAAGTGCTTCCATAGGCTTTGTTTAATTCCCGCTCTAACTTCAGGTAAGTACCCTTTGTCAGAACTGGTAGTTGAAATTCAGCTTCTGTTGCACTTACTATCAAGTTCACAACTGCTTGTTCAAACTTTGGCATGTGTTCTCAGCACCTGGGTTCCAAAGTGTGCCCGGGTAGCTGATCGCCGTCGGTAAAAGCAATTAAAAGTCGCCTCTGAGGACCAATCAGCTGCTGCTAAAATGTCAGCAAGTGGTAGCTCCAACCTCCACGGCTTTGGAGGTGGCCTCTCCTCACGTTAAGTGCGGTTTGATAGTCGACGTGTCAATGGCCGCAAGCGTTAGTGTGTGTTTGATCCAGTGAGCTACTGTGTCCCGTGCTGCTGGACGGAAAGGCTTCTTCATAATGAGCAGAAGCTGCGTGTGGGCGCCTCGGAGTTCTGCAGTCCGTTCGAGGTACACCTGCAAGCATTGCACTGGACACAATTCCCGAACCTCTTCGAATGCCGGGAAGAAGAGGGTGGAAGGGGTTTAGGTGCCCCAGAAGTCTTTCTGAGCAGCCCACTGAGCGTGAGCTCCCGAACGGTCGATTGCTTCCGAATGCGGCATGTCGAAAGCAGGCACATGTCTGACGTCCTGCCTGCTGAGACAAGGGCTAACAGCATAGCTAGCTTGCTAGAGATCATTTTAAGGCTAAGGTCCTTTTGGGACCCCACAACTGCAGGAGGGCTGTCACCATCTCAACCTTCCAAGTTGTGGGGTATCGGGGCTTAGGGGGTTTAGAATTCAACATTCCCTTCATCAGACGCACCGCTACTGGGTGTTCCCCTAGAGGGCAACCGTCAAAGTTCTGCAAGATGCGAGATAAGGCAGAGCGGAAACATCCTATATTGTGATATGCCAGACCCTCCTTAAAGAGGCCAGAGAGGAAGTTGAGTGCTTGTGCTAGAGTGGGAGAAAAGGGATCAACAGTCCTTGAATGGCACCAACATTTCCACCTGGGCCAGCAAGAAGTGTAGGTGAGCTATGTTCCCCGCCTCCATGATGCCTCAATGAGGTGTGCAGCCTGCTTTGAAAGTTGGCTATGTGTTTGCTGGAGTTGATCAGTCTCCATGCTGCTAGTGTCAGGCTCCCCATGCTGAGCATTGGATGTACCTGCCCGTCGTGGCTGCGCAGTAGATGGTGTGAATGGGAAAGAAGACGTGGTTCCTCGCACGAGTGGTGCAGCAGCGAGGCGTACTATGGCTGAGATGGCCCGACTGGAGCTATTAGAATGAGCAGACTGTCGGAGGTCTGCAACTTGGCAACGCATCTGCTCGCAAGGCTGAACGGTGGGAAGGCATAGAGGCCCTGACCTGTCCAGCCCAGGCTGAGAGCATCCACTGCTGCCACCTGAAGGTCCGGCTTCCAGCTGTAGTGCCTAACCTGGTGGTTGGAGAAGTCTGCCAAAAGGGTCCGTGTGCAAGGGGCCCCATAGACAGTTGACCCTGCTGAATATGAGCGTGCACAGTTTCCAACTGCTGGCATCCATCACTCTCCTGGACGCTTGGTCTGCACCCATGTTTGTGTGCCCCAGAATGTGTTGTGCTCTGAATGATATTCCCCTCGCCCAGCACCACGACCATATCTCGTGGGCTATCCTGGCGAGTTCTAGAGAGCAGGGTGTGCCCCTCCTGTTGATGGCAGCTACTGCTGCTCTTTTGTCTAGATCGAGGAGGATGGCCCCGAGACACATTCTTTGCCAGTGCCTGAATGCCAGGAAGGCTGCCATCAGCTCTAGGGCATTAATGAGCCAAGTAAATTGGAGTGGTGTCCAGTGATGTCCAATCGTCCACCCCTCCGAGCATGCTCCCCTTCAACAAGCTGTCCGACTGTATTGTCTGCACTACTGGGGGTGTCTTGATCTGGCCATTTCGGGTTTTCCTCAGTGCTCGGATCCACCACGCTAAGTCCTGCTGCGTGTCCCTGGAGTGTAAGAGTGGTCTTGTAGATGCCTCTCTGTAGGGCTTGTCTCAAATGTGTTTGAAGGTTCCTGATATTAAAGGAACCCTCCGGCAACACCATTAGGCATGTGTTCAGTGGTCCTGCCAAGCTTGCAACCTGGTGGGCCGTGATCCCCGGTTGCTTTAGCCTCTGCTGTAGGTGGTCCAGCAGGTTGGCGAGTTTCTCTCCTGGGAGCTCAAGCGTCAATCGTCTCGAGTCCATTGATAGTCCCAAAAACAACAAGTCCTGGGCTGGCGTCAGTACTGACTTCTCAGAGTTTACGGCAGAACAAGGGTTTTGTAGGAGGTTCATGATTAGACATCCCTGGTTTGCCAGTAGGGGGGGGGGGGATCGGTCCACGACGAGGATGTCGTCCAAGAACATGACGTTGCTAAGTCCCCTGGACCGGAGATCGGCCGCGACTGGTTTCAGTAGTTTTGTGAAAACTCTCGGTGCCGATCTGAGGCCACATGGTACCTTGTTCCAACGATAGACATTCCCTCCCGAAAGCCGAGCCAGGGGCGGTCCTGGTGGCAGATTGGAACCGACAGGTATGCATCCTTCAGGTCGATACGTATCATGGAGTCGCCCTGCTGGATAAGATCCCTCACCGAGTGCCACCCCTCCATCTTGAAGTGGTTGTGTTCCACCGACTCGTTTAGTTGTCCAAGATCTAGGATTGGGCATACCTTGTTGTCCTTCTTTGGTACTACGAAGAAGGGGGAGAGGAACTTCACTTCAGAGGGCGGTACCCGAGAGACTGCTCTTTTTTGACTAGCTCGGCTGCCTTCCGGACCTGATTTGACTGCCCTCAGGTCGGCACGCTGTGCGACCCTTGAATCGCTGGTACCTGTGTAAACTCCAGCTTGTACCCCTGTATTGTCTGAAGGACCCAGGCATCGTGGGTGAGTAACCTCCACGCTTCGCGGCAATATGCCAGTCGGCCCGCGGGTGGTAGTGCTAAGATGTGCGGGTTTATATTTGCCTCAATGTCCTTGGTTGAGGTAGGCCCCCCTCGTGTAGCCTCAGGGAGGGGGCCTCCTGTGAAAGGGCTGCTGGCCTCCACTCCGGCTCTGGGCGCTGGTCCCCGGGGCAGCCGAGCTGAGGACCCTCTTGGCTGCCGGCTCCGTGGCGGGAAAGGGGGGTTGGCGGGCTTCCTGGAGGACCTCGAGGGTCTCGTTCCTTGTTCGGAGCTGCCCCAGAAAGCCCTCCCCGAACAGCAAGGGGGATCCCTCATCCCCTCCGTCATAGGCCACCATCTGGCGGAGGGCTGGGGCGACTCGTGCGATCACCCCCTCCCGGTGCTCACGGGTGAGCGACGCAAAGAGCCACCCCAAATGGGCGGTAGCTGCCCCCAATTGGTTCTCCATTGTCCTCCTGTCGATGACCTCCTCCGAGAGGCCGATCTCCAAGAGGCCTACTAGTGGCCCCATAGCTACAGCCACTGCGTCCTGGCCCTCCCTGAGCACCTGGTCCCGCACCATGACATTTGCGGGCCCTCACGAGCCTCCCTCTAGGCGGCGGCGGCTCCTCTCCTTTGCCAAGACCTTCATTTCCGGATTCAACTCCGGCACCGTGGCGAAGGGGATCTGCAATCACGGGAAGTTCGTCAGGGCCGCCCTGCACCGCTCAGAATGCCCCTCGGAGCACCAGTGCTCCTGGAGGAAGACCAGGACGGCAGGGTCCCCCTCCCGGGGTCGGCCCTCCGTCAGTCTCCCCAACCAGGAGGGGGGCTCCTCAGCGGGCCCCAAGGGTTCCGGGTCTGGCGTGGCACTCCGTTCGCTGTTTTCTAATTCGACCTCCTTCGTGGCCAAGGGAGGGAGGCGGGTGGTGAGCGCCGCTACCAAAGTAGCGATGCCTGCCACCGTTTGCTGGACCATATGGTTTCCCAAAAACTTGGAGATGACTCCTGGGACCCAATGTTCTCCAGTTCCAAAGTTTCTTGCGAATACAAGATTCCCTTCCTTGAGGCTGCTAGGTCTTTCCAGATCCTCCCTTACATTCTGGTGCTCAGTGATGAGGTCCATTCGGACTCTCTGACGGAAGTTGAGCATCAGCTCAGCTGGAGATTGTCCTTGCGTGGCAGATGTTGTGCGACGGTGCATCAACAACCATCTTGCCAGGCGTGTTTCCAAGGAGCCGCCAGAGAGTTTCTTTAAGCCGTTTTTTACAGTTCTCACAGCTTTCTCAGCAAGTCCGTTTGACTGCGGGTGGTGAGGTGCCGTCCTTGAGTGGCAGATTCCGTTCTGGGTGATGAACTCTGTGAACTGTGATCCAGTGAATGGCGTTCCATTATCCGACACCAGGCAGACATGAAGTCCGAACCGGGCAAAGAGCTTCCTCAGGTTGTCATCTGTAGCCGTGGATGTTGCTGCTGACACCAGTGCCTCAGTCCAACCTGAGTAACTGTCCACCACGATAAGCACCATCTTTCCTTCGATAGGTCCGGCATAGTCCAAATGAATTCTTGTCCATGGGGCCGTGGTTGCTGGCCAAGCTCGTGACTCTGCTGCTTGTGGCATCGGTGCAGCCTGTTGACATACTTACTGTGCAAGCTCGTAAGGCGTCTTCAATTGCCTTATCAATCCCTGGCCACCAAAGTATTGACCGAGCTAGTGCGTTCGTTGTGTTGATACATGTTCGTGTCATAAAGTTTCTGGAGGAAGGCGTCTCGTGCTTTCTCGGGAATTTCCACTCCCTCTCCCCCATGAATGAGAAGTCCATCCAAGGTGAAGGCGTCCCTCTGTTTATTTATTTATTTATTCAAGTTCCCTTAACCCTTTTATGGTCGCATTTTTTGTCCAAAGGCGCGCCCCTGTGGTCGGGTTTTTTTTACTCGGTGTGATAGCAAAGCGAATCCACTAGTTTATTGTCGCTTAAAAAAATGTAAGACTTAAAATGAATAGTAATACACACTTCGAAAGATCTGCAGCACACTCGCTCGAGGTAGAACAAAACAAAAAGGACTAAAAATTTTGAAGTACTTCTTCAAAGTGTGGTAGTTCTTGAAGCAGGGTTCCACACACAGGCCCTTGTCACAGTCGGCTTACATGAACCTTTGTTCTTTCTTTGCTTCGGTCTGAGAGGTGTGTTGGCACACACGTGGCACCTTCGTTGGGTGCGGCTGCCTTTCGCTGAGGTTTGTGGCACCCTCTCGAGGAAGTGTCGGGCTGTCAGCCTTGTTGGATTGTCTCCGCTGGGCCTTGCACTCTTCCGCCTCTCGGTGTGATGCTCCTCAACCAGCTGGTATACGACTCTTCTTCTGAACTCGGAAAACGTGATCTTGGAAGCACTCCTTTCACGGTGAAGAAGGAACGCATTCAACAAAGACATATCCAGAAGGTGAAAAAAAAACTTCTTGTACCACTTCAGCGTCTTCCTGATGCTTTCAGTGAAGCTTACCTGCATGTCCACTTCGTCCACGAGTCCCATCTTCTGGTTGTACTCGAGTGCGCATGCTGGCTTTTTCTGAGGAGTGCCTGTTCTTCTGTCCACCTTGCCAGTGTCCTCAAAACAAGCTCCATACATTGAGGTCAACATATATACTTCCCTTTTGTCACACCACTTCAGTGCCAGAAGTGTATCGGTGTGAAATGACTCTACTTCTTCGTTTCTCATCTTTTTTTATAACTTGGGAAGTCCCTTTCTGTTCTGTCGAACTGTTCTGCAAGCATTGGTTTGCTTCCCTTGAAGGTACTGGAAAAGTGCCGGACTGGTGTACCAGTTGTCTACGAAAAGAGAATGCCCCTTTCCGAGATAGTGGTTGAGCAACTCGAGGACAATCGAGCCCGAAAATCCCAACTCCTTCATCATTTTCATTGTCGTGGAAGCTCCAGTATACACGATGAACCTCAAGATGTATCCGGTCATCACGTCGCACAGAACAAACATCTTCACTCCAAAACGGTGCCTTTTTCAAGGGAGGTACTGGCGAAATAAAAGACGTCCTCTCCAGGGCATCATCGACTCATCGATACAGAGATGTTGGTATGGGACCAGCAAACTCTCAAACTTTGCCTGAAGTGTTTTCATGAGTGGCCTGATTTTTTTTAGTCGATCTGCTGCATCAGTGCTGACACTGAAATGAAGCACTCTCAGCAAAAGGCAGGAGCGATTTACTGTGAAAAGCGTTGAAAGAAAAAAAGTCTCAGTCATTGGGTCGGTGGTCCAGTAATCCCTCACAGCATTTTTTCGGACGAGCCCCATCAGCAGAACAGCTGCCAGAAAGCAGTAAATCTCGGAGAGACCAACGTCTACCCATGCTTTCAGTTGCGATTTCCGCGCAAGGTCGGGCTGCGGGATCAGCTGGTGCACGTAGTCATTCGTCTCGTCTGCAATCAGACACAACTTCCTCCTAGAGATTGAAATAATCTGCTTCTTTGGCATCTGGCTGGAGTAGAGTGCCAGCAGGCTGTCCGGAATGCGACGCGTCAAATAAAAATATAGATGAGGAGAAGTCTTCACCTTTTTTCCAGTCGGTTTCGTTTTGACGCGCCCGCTTCCGAGACGGTCCAGTAGACGGTGCTGCTGTGTCGGACTTCGACTCCGAGCTGGTTTGCAGTTGTTCGTCGGATGTCAAGCTATCATCCGACTCAGAGTCCGAGAAGGGTTCGAAATCTGGATCCGAAGAGCTATCGCTCCAATCTCCGCTACCTCCGGAGCAGCCGGCACGCGCAGCCATCTCGAAAGTTATCGCGTGCACAGATCGTCCAGTTTCGCAATTTCAAAAGCCCCTCCAAAACAAACACGACGGGAGATATGTGGTCGTAGTTCCCTACAAAACTATCAGACGGCAGCACGTCCCCGCGAGCGCGCCCGTTCATGCAGAGGCGGGAATTTTTGACTGAGCAGTCGCGGATCTACATGTACGTCAGCAACCATGCGGGACGCACCCGCGCTGACGTACGGGTACGTCAGTGACCATGAAAGGGTTAAAGGCCCTCGTTGAGGGCATTACATAAGGGGGGTACATGACACGGGAGCATAAAACAGTAACAACAACATATGCGAATACATTGGGTACTGCAAAACACCGTGGCCATCGCCACGAGCAAGGGGTAACGGCAATACACAAACTAGTCTGGGTACATAGGGAGCGTAATAAGGGGATGAAAACATTACGATACATGTCAACCAGTAAGCACAAGACAAACAAATAGAACAGCACAGTGGGGATCAACAGAAATGAGAACAAAGAGTGTTGCGAAATGCGGTGAGATCCGTCTGAGTTATAATAAGTGAGGGGAGGTCGTTCCAGTCTACAATAGTACGGGGTAAGAAGGAGGGGTTAAAATAGGTTGTGCTGCCTGAGATGCGGCAAACGTGACACGGGTGATTTAGCCGCGATAAAGATCATCTGGGGGGTAGGAGGAGGGGGTCTCGGAGTGCAGAGAGGTAATTGTAAATTTTGTGAGAGAGACAGAGTTGCGCTATCTTACGGCGGACGTTTAGTTAAGGAAGGTTCAGTTCGCTCTTTAGGTCGGATACACTAATTGACCAATCGTATTTCTTCAAAATAAACCTGGCAGCGCAGTTCTGGAGTGCCTGGAGATGATTTAATAAGTATATTTGGTGAGGGCTCCAAATGGCCGCAGCATGTTCCGATTCAGGTCGAATGGATGTCTCACAAGCCAATTTTCGCACGAATGGGGGAGCCATTTTAGGTTTCGTCTTATGTAACCGAGGCAGCGAGACACCTCAGCGCACATAAGCTCGATGTGAGCGTTCCAGGTGAGATTGTTAGAGTCACACTAAGGTATTTACAGAACGGGTCGTCTTCGACTAAGTTATTTTCTAATTTGTTCAAGAACTGAGATTCTTGTTGTTTTCGTGAAAACTGGACTAACTTGCATTTTTATTTGTTTAGTGTCATTAACCACCTGGTGCACCAAGCCTGGATTTCGTCCAGGTCACTTTGAAGTAGAAGATGGTCTTCAAAAGAAACTATCCTTTGATATAGGACACAGCCGTTGGCGAAGAGGTGGATGCCGGAGGAAATTTTGCCTGGGAGGTCATTAATAAAGATAAGAAAAAGTAGGGGCCCAAGAACCGAGCCCTGGGGAACTCCCGAGGTAACCTCAGTGCGGGTGGATGAGGAACTATATATTGTGGTGAATTGAGTGCGAGAGGAGAGGAAATCCCGGATCCAGGAGAGAATGAGAGGGTCAATTCCAAGACATGAAAGTTTGGCAAGCAGGCAACAGTGGGCAACGCGGTCGAAAGCCTTCGAAAAGTTCAAATATAAGGCATCAGTCTGGTGGTTGGATTCGAAATTAGTGTGTAGAGTTCGGGTCGTCCTAAAGTGGACAGAGAGGACGAGAAGAATGCGCTTGCAAACTCTAACTATATTTTAATTGCAACTGAAACGGGAGGACCGATGCGTGGTCCCCGCAGGGGTGCCGGACGGAGAGCATCTGGAATCGACTCCATCGGGGTCCCTTTCTTCTTTCTCTTCCCCGACGATGTCCTCCTTTCCGGTCTTCCTCGCACCGCGTCTCCCTGTCCTGGCGGCTCTCTTTGCTTCTCAAAGGGTGCCAGGCCGGGGGAAGATAAGTGATTCCTGATACTGCTTTCGGCTTCCGACTCGTGTCGGCTTCCGTCGTCTTCTCTTCTGAGAACCGCCTTGGCGGGTGGCTACGCTGACGTCGCCACAGTACTCCCCCCCAGTGAGCGGGCGAGCGTTTGAGTGCCGTTTTAGGGCCAGTGGGGCGTCTTGTGGGGTGAGCGGAGGTGGGGTGCGTTCGGTGCTGAATGGTCTGTGATGCCAAGTCGTGCTGGCCAGCGGACGCGCCGGCCGGAACGTGTTCGGCTTTCTGGCCTTGCCTGCGGAGCGCCAGCGCACGAGCTGTCGGAAGGAGGGAGAGTGTCTGATGGGGGCGATGTTCTTTCCGGCGGGGGTGTGACAGTAGTCGGCATGGCAGATGGGGTGCTGTCAAGATAAGCCGGCTTCACGCGGTCCAACGCGACAACTTCCTGGCGTCAGCGGATCGCAAGTGTCATATTCTTTGATCCTCACCGCAGCACCTTGTACGGCCCGTCGTATGGCACTTGGAGGGGCTTCCGCACAGTGTCATTTCTTAGAAAAACGTGCGGGCAGGTCGCCAATTCACTGCTTACGAAGGAAGACGGGCCGTGGCTTTGACGCGGTGATGTGGCACGGAGTTGCGTCATGGCCTCTTGGAGTTGGTTGGCGTAGCTTGTGGGGTCGGGACAATTAGCAGCCGGCATGACCGCGAAGAATACGCCCGGGAGGCGAAAGGTTGTTCCATAGACCAGCTCCGCAATGCTGCAGCCAATGTCAGTTTTTTAGTGCTGTGCGCAGTCCGAGCAGAACGAGTGGCAGACTCTTCATCCAGTCTTGGCGCTGATGGGCCTTGAGGGCGGCTTTGAGCTGATGGTGGAAGCGCTCCACCATGCCGTTGTTGGCGGGATGGTAGGCGGCCGTTCGAATCCTTCTCGACCCCAGCAGCTTCATGAGGCTGGAAAAGAGATTGGATTCAAATTGCCTGCCTCGGTCTGCGGTGACTGCCGAAGGCGTGCCGAATCTCGAAATCCAGTGCGCGACGAAAGCGCGCCACAGTGTCCGCGGTGATGTCAGGTAGCGGGTTCGCTTCCGGCCAGCAGGTGAAACAATCGATGCACGTCAGTAGGTACACCTGTCCCTGGGATGGTGGCAGAGGTCCCACAATATCTATGTGGATGTTGTTGAACCGCGCGTCAGGTTGGTCGAATTTTCCCAGAGGTGTTACAGTGTGGCGCTGAATCTTGGGGCGTTGACACTGCAAACAGGTGCGGGCCCACTGGCGTACGTCCTTGTTGATACTGGGCCACAGAAACCGGGATGTTAGAATAGAAGTGTTTTTTTGTGCGTCCATGCAGAGTTTATTTTTTAGCTTTCTCCCCTTCTGAATCGCTTCTCTTCGCTCAATATGTTCGCAACTTGGGCTTTCGGAATTTTCTTTCTTTCCTGCTTTTTTTTTATGGGGGGGGGGGGGGGGGGGCGGGAGGACAGGCCAGAAGACGACTGTTTCCGCGTTTTTGGAAACCTTCGCGTGGGGAAAAGTTTGATATAGCCAATATGTTGTTCGTTATAAGAAATACTTTCTACATGCATTTTTATTTAAAATTTCCGTGAGTTCGATATCGACAATAATTCGCTATACGTAGGTTCGTTCTAAACGGGTTTCACTGTAGCGATCCCAGTCTGCTGGCTTTTCTTGGCACATCCGCTTCAGCATAGTCTTAAGCGTTCCGTTGAACTTTTCTACGAGGCCGTTTCCCATTGGGTGGTAGGGCGTCGTGAACAGCTGTCTCATGGAGAGCAGCCGTCCCACCTCTTTCATGACGTCCGACGTAAGGTTGGAACCGCGGTCACTGAGCACTTCTTGGGGAACCCCAGTTCTAGTGAACATCTCCACGAGTGCCTCGGCTACTCGCTCGGTGGAGATATCGGACAACGCCGCAGCATCTGGATACCGCGTCGCGTAATCGACCATCATTAAAATATACTTGTTTCCCCTCTTGGTGGTCGGTGAAATGGGGCCCACGATGTCGATGGCCATGCATTGAAAGGGCGTCTCGATGAGCGGCATACTCCCCAGGAGCATCTTGGCGACCTTTCCTTTCGGCGTCGTGCGCTGGCAGCGGTCGCAGGACTTCACAAAGCGCTTCACGTCTGCTCCGACGCCAGGCCAGAAGAATTCTTCGAGCACTCGGTTTATTGTCTTCTGACCACCCTGGTGATCCGCCAGAATCCCATCGTGCGCCATTTTAAGGATGGTGGTCCTGAACTTCTTAGGCACCACCAACTGGTGAACTTCTCTTCCGGGTGACGTTCTGTAGGACTGGAACAGGATTCCGTTTCTTACCACAAACACGCAGGAGTGCTTCCGCTTCTTGCCCGTCATAGTTTTCCCGACGTTTTGGAAACACGTCCTCAGGCTCAAGTCGTTTTGTTGTTCACTCTTCAAAGTCTCTGGTGTAACTGCTCCCTCCTGAACCTCCGATACTCTCAACGGTGTAGGCACCATAGTCTTGTGTTCAGCCGCCTTCTTTTGGAGTCTTGTTTCAACCGCTGCGGTCACGGTCAGTTCTTCGTTCCATACGTCAATCTCGGGCCTGCTCTCTTCCACAGCTGGTTCAGCGTCCCATTCGAGATCGGGATCTGCTGCTGCTCGAACGCCCGGAATGTTGCCTAGTATTATATCATACAGATGACTTTCCATGCAGAGAGTCGTCACCTCCCCACTGAAAAATGGAGACCGCACCAGCAGCCTCTCCTCCGGCAGCATCTTAACGGTGCCATCAGCAAGGTAGACCGCCTTGGAAGTTCCCGTGAGCTCCTCTTCCGAGATGAGATTCTTCCAAACAACTACCGTGTTGCAGCCGGTGTCGCGTAGGACGGTGACACTGCGTGTGCCTACCCTGCCGGTTCGCACGGGTACTCCATTTGTTTAATTCGTTTCCTCCTCCTCTATCGTGGAGTTTACCACAGGGAGACGGTCACCGTTCCTGAGTTCCACGTATCCGTCCTGGACGACCACTTCTTTCTTCTTGGTGTGCTCGGCAGCCACACAGCAGGAAGCTTGAGAACACCCTTTTGATCCTTCTTGACAGGAGTTGGCCGCATGGCCCGTTTGCACCTCCAGCAAGATGCCTTGGTTGTGACTTTATGCCGGCAATCGGCGGCACGGTGCCCAAGCCGGTTACAGGGAAAACACCGCAGTGGTGGCCGCTGTCCTGTACTTTTCTTGTCGACGGGCCGTGGGGGTTCGGGAGTCGGCTTCTTTTCCTCCATCTTCATCCCAAGCGACTGCGTTCCTTGCGCCTCCAGGTATCGGTCGGCCAAGTCTGCCATGTCTGTCAGTGTTTTGGTTGTTCGCTCTCTGATGAAGAGGGCCAGCTTTGGCGAGCAGCCCTTGAGGAATTGCTCGGCTAGGAGCAGATCCCGAAGAGAGCCGTACTCCTTGGCCGTCTCAGAGAGCTCAACCCAGCGGTCGAAGAGACTGGCTAGACGTGCTGCATATTGGGCCCCGGTCTCTCCTCCTTCAGGTTTGGCGTTCCGGAACTTTTCGCGGGAACCGTCTGCGGTCAACCTGAACCTTCTCATCAAAGCTCTTTTAACAGCATCGTAGTCCACTGACTCCCCTGGGCTGAGACGTCCAACGACCGAGAGCGCCTCACCTTTCAGGCACAGCGCGAGCATCGTCGCCCAATGGTCGCGATGCCACTGTAGGCCCATGGCTAGACGCTCGAACCTGAGGAGGTAGGCGTCCAAGTCGTCTTTTTTCTCTTCGAAGGCCGTCATCCAACGCTGCGGACTGGTCAGCACTGCGCTGCTGGCCACCGAACTTTCGTTCGAGGGACTGTTCGCCCTCGCTTTTGCATTTTCGGCTTCCGTCAGCCGAATCTTCAGCTCCATCATTTTTAATTCGGCTTGAAGTTCCGGTTCTCTAAGTTGAGCTTGCCTCTCCGACTCTTTTTCTCGAGCTTGCCGCTCTCGTTCGCGAGAGCGCTCCTCTCTGTCCTTATTCTTCTCTTCTTGTTCCCTGTTCTTATCTATTCGATTTCTTTCTTCTTGAACCCAGGCTTGCAGTTCAGCCCCGCCTAAGCCAAGTTCTTTCCCAAGAGCGTACAAGTCCCCGGGGTCCATCTCAATACTTTAACAGGACGCGAGCATGAAAAAAAAATATTGCAAGTCCCCTTAACTTATGCACGCTTGCTATGATTCTCCACGGTGAGGTCGCCTCTCTCCGACATTACATGTCCTGGCTTGGCCCGACCAGGATGATTCAGTCAGTCGCCTCTTCTACCCTCTTCTTCCTTCTTTCACTTTTCCTCCCACCTCTTTCTCTTTTGTTCTACACTCTCTTCCTTCCTTTTTCACCATAGGTGGCAAGGGCCAACCTTGAGTGAACACCGGTCCTGTCCCTGCAACCACACTAGGGTATTGTGCCCGGGCAGCACTGGTAGATTAATTGTGTCAGCCAAGCCCATCTTGCTATAGCACATTACCTACTCCCTTTTTGGGCTCCGTGATGGGCGGTTGTCACAGAAGTGGGAAAAATCTTCAATAAATGAAAATAATAGCCCACTCCGAGGCCAACAAAAATTACTTTAAAAAAGAATAGAAGTGCTAGGTTGGACCGATGGCAGGCGATAGGTCCACGCCCGATGCAATGTCAGGTAAGGAGGCGACGACACATAGATGGTCAAAAACAAAACACAAATTTAATAAGACTTAACACAAAGCAGTCGGTGGCGCTCGGCGACAAAGTAAGAACAACATAGAAATCACTTAGCGAACTATCCAAAAACCCTCGGGAGTACATGCACTAACATCCCGGTTAGTAACGCTAAAAAACCTTCTCGAACAACCCTCGATATGACATACTTAAAATTGATCGAACACGTTGGCCCTAGCCAATCGCAACATAAAATAACAGTCTTATCTGTAGTCCAGACTCTGCCGAAGCCTGTCTTGGAGTCCCTGGTCGATGAAGAAGGAGTCGTCACGGAGTCCTGGAATCTTCACGCTGCTTGCAGGGACGACCCGACGCATTACAAGCGCACGCACACGCACCGCAGTGCAAACACGCCCGAAGGCTAAAATAAAGCTCAGGCCCGCAGGCAAACTAGGGTCACAGCCCTACGTACAGAAAATACAATCGCGACTCAAAAACAAGGCAATGACGAGCGGAGTCCCGGCCAGCTCCGGGCACTCCTAACCCCAAAGACGAACCACCCTTCTTCCCGCCAGTCCACGTCTTTTTATTGAGACTAGCAGCATTTTCAGGGCTCGTAATCTTGCCAATCAGCAATGAGCTTCTTAGCGCCAATCACCGCTCTTCGGTTCAGGGGCGGATCCAGAACTCCGTTTTGGGGGGGGGGGGGGGGGCGGAAAATTTGTAATGATGTCAAGTGAATAGGAGTCACGCCGTGTTCTTGGTTTTACGTTTCACGCAACACCGGGGAAGTGGGACGAAACTGGCTTCGCAAAGATCGGTTCCTACCCGGTACGCTGTGTGGCGGCCTTAAATGTGAGGCACACACACACACACACACACCGTCGCTGGGACTCGTAGTCTAAGTGAGACAGACCCAAGGGCTAAATAATAAACATACATTTCATAAAAAGAAATGAAATGAGCTCACACTCGGCAACTACAGAGATTAAAAGGCAGCAATGACCACAATTGGCTAGCAACAGCAGAGAGTTTTAGTGGGTACTGTTTTCATGCAACGCTATTTGTTACGGGAGCTCGCGCTGCCACTTCGAAGCATGCTCTGAAGCGCGCGCCCGGATCGATAGCGGGTCTCTGAAAACAATATAAACCCGGCAAAAGTACTAACCTTTCGGCATCAAAGATTCAGAGGCAGCGGGACGAGTCGCGTCACGGGTGCACAGTTCATTCACAGTCGCGTAGGTGTTCTCTCCCTGGTTAGCTCGAGGATAGCATGCAGAGTTCATACGACGACCGATGACCACCCAATGACTCTTCTTTCCCTAACGGTCCCACGACGAGTTGCTCCGCTTGGCACGAAAAGGACTCGCTGAAATGACGCCCCCTCCGGAACAAGATAACGCAGTCTCTTGCGATCCCGACCAGAGTCACGGCCGCCCGCTACCATTCATGGTGGCATTTAATTTCCAACTGTTTCTCCTTCCTCCCGTAATGTCTCCTCTATCTCTCTCTTTCTCTTTTAAGCGCGCGCTTTTTCTTCCATAGTTGACAAGGAGGCAAGGTACAGACCAACACGCAAAGACTGGGAAAAACCGTTATATAAAAAAAAAAAAAGATCGAAGAAAGGAATAAACAAAAACAGTGCAAAGTTGTCTCGATGTTTCGTTTTTCTTTTTGACTCAATTAAGAACAAAGAGAAAAGACCGCGGCAAACAAACTACGGGCACGCAACCCCTGGGAGAGGAAAGACGGCCGCAAGAAACATCAACTCGGGCACCGCGGCTCGTTTTGCGTAAAGGAAGCCTGGAGACTAGCTTCCCAGCAAGTGCTTTGCAGCGGCACGTGTAAAAGAAATGTACAGTCGACTCTCGTTAATTCAAAATCTCTTAATTCAAACTTTCGGATAATTCAAACTAACGTGCAGGTCCCATCCTATGCGTCTCTATGGGATGAAACTCCCGATAATTCAAACTTTGCTTTATTCAAACAAATTTTCGGCCCCCCTCGAGTTTGAATTAATGAGAGTCGACTGTATTCTCGTCCCTTCGTCCGACACTGAACGCAAACCGCTCGTCGTTTGTGTCGCTTTGCAAAGGCGCAGAGGAGGCGGCGGTGTTTGAGATGATCGGGATGGGCGAAGACGGGGCGAGAGCGTCTAAAAAGAAACAAGACCTCGTTTTGTTTTCCGCTATACTTCTTTATTTCTTCCGACGCACCCGTCTTCACCGCAAAGAGACAAAGCCGACTCCCCCGAGACGCGGTGAACCTTGCTCGCGCGGAGGCGGACGGCACATCTTTGATACGCGTTGCTATGAGGCACCTGCTCGGAGTCTGGCGGGCCTCGATGTCTCCTTCGCAGGTTTTCTTCTTTCCTTTTTTTTTTTTGACAGTCATTCTAACCGTAACTAGTATACTCTTCTAAAGTAGCATAAACAGGACTCCGGTTGTGCCTTTTGTTTTACCCGCCGCAGAACCACACTGCGCCGACGGCCCCTAGATGTGCGCCGCTGCGCCGACTTATTGGCTGCAAACCGTGCTTTGAAACCGCCGCCGCGGACTTCAGTCTCGGTTGAAGCGACGGAGTGGCTCTCCAAGTTCAGAGTACAAGTGTGCCTGCTAGGGTGCGACCTACCCTATTTCGAAACCCTCGTCCTTGAGTACCGAGCCTTCTACCACCTGGCAGGCCGGTTGTCCGTTTTATTTCGGGTGGGGTCCACCCATATCAAATTGCCCTCCGAGACGGGGGGGGGGGTGTCGACTTCGTTTGGGGGGGGCGGCCGCCCCCGTCGCACCCCCCCTCCCCCTTAGATCCGCGCCTGCTTCGGTTGTGCAAAGCAAAAAATACAAAAGCACAGTACCGAGAAACAATCCGCGAGAGACTTTGCCCGTCTGCGCGGCGGCGAACGCAATTCGAGACGCCTGACTGCGAGCACCGTCCTCGGTCAACAAGCAAAAATCAAAATAACAAATACAACAAACCAACGCTCCCAGTCGGCCCTGAACCCCGAAGACACGAGACACCATCCAGCGCTCCCACGTCCTCTCTCACCTGGGGGAGAGGGTTCTTCCGCCCGGTTTCATAACCACCCGCACGGGAACGGGCACGGCCGAAAGCTGACACCACGCATCTCGCACCGCTGGTGCGCCCGAGAGCACCCACACAAAAACCCACAAGAAAACCCCGCGATTCGTGCAGCGATTCGTGACAGCGGTGCACCCGGGCACTGAACTTTCCTCCCATCTTTATGGGTTCCAGGCCAAAAAAACCACTGATCGGGCCCTGAAAAGGGTCCGCACCGAAGTAAAAGACCATCCCGCAAAGCGTATTGAATTCCTGAAATTCCCGAAGTTCCTTGTACTTCGCTCAGAAGACGAAAAGCCACTTGCAAAGTTATCCCCTTTTCTCGTGTAAAAAGTACTTCAAGGTATTATTGGAATTAATTTTAATGCCAAAAGGTGGCATCGGGTAACCTTTTTGTTAAATTAATACAAAACAACAAAGTGAAGTTCTCCTTGCTTTGAAATCTGTCGCACCCTTTGAAATCCCAGCTCTGCCTCCTTCACAAAATCTATTATCACTGTCCTGACCTTAAGACAGCATTATTATCACCTCCCGATCGAACATCATCTCGCCTAAACAACGACTGCACCATCAAAAGGATCTCTGGCTCAACAAACGCTTTCAACCGATCTTTCCTCCCACAAGCTATCAATGACTGGAACAGCCTCCCATCCTCCATCGTCACCATCATAGACCCAAACGCCTTTAAAGTCAAGTCTTCAATTGCACTTTTTATGTTGTTAACTGTTTACCAACCTTTTCCTGAATGTATTTATTTTTGTGTCTGTTTTTTCTAATGTATAATATGAATGATACCCCTCTTATGTAATGCCCTCACGGGCCCTTAAGGTTCAATAATAAATGAATGAAATGAAATGAAGTTAGCATAACACCTCATCGCAAGCTAAACACCGTACAAAGAGTCATCTCTGAGGATGACTTGCTTAAAACATCTGAGGCAGAGATCATTGAGGGCCTTTGTGGTCAAGGGGTTGTAGCTGCGCGCCGCATCGCCATCCGCCGAGGTGGAGTTGAGAGGAAAACCAAACGCGTCATCCTGACCTTTGACTCGACCACACTACCTGAAACTCTGAAGGCAGGCTACCTACAGTGCCGTGTACGGCCCTATGTGCCGAACCCTCAGAGGTGCTTCAAGTGCCAACAGTTTGGCCATGGGTCACGGAGCTGTCGGGGAGCCGACACTTGCGCCAAGTGCTCCAGCAGAGAGCATATGCTGCTGACACCTGTGAGATCAATCCGAAATGTGCCAACTGTGATGGTTCTCACCCATCACAGTTGTTAATTAAGTTAAGAGAAAGAAGTTCTCAGTCTAAAGGCAAAGGAAAATATTCCCTACCATGAGCCGAAAAAACGTTTTTCTTTCTTGGCAAAAGGCGGATATGCCGAGGTCGTGCGTAGGGGACTTCCGCGGCCACTAATGGCATCGGCGGGAACACAGATGTCTCCGGACAATCTGCAGGTCTCGTCGGAGTCCCCACCCAAACCCACGGGAACGGTGCCAACGGCACCATGTCCCAAGCCCAGGGAGGGTGCTGGCCCACCAGCATCCACCCCAGAGCAGGGGATGGCCCCCCTGCCTCTGTGCTCCCCCGGGGCCGGGGCCAGGCACCCCGAACCGCTGCCCCGAGGATGCCCGGTGAGACGTCGAAGCAGTTGGCCCCTAGGGGTCAACTGACGGCACCACTGGAAGAGCCCATGGAAGAGTGTGGGCTCAGATTCGACGACGAGGCTATCCTCTCGGGATCGGAGTCCTCCCTTGCTGCTCCCACTACCTCTAGTGGGAAGCAGAATGATTGCGCGAAAAAGAAAAATGCCCCGCGCATAAAAATTGATTTTAAACCTTAGTAACCTGTTTTTACCCATTTCTGCAGTTTATAAGTCAAAGGTTATTTTAATTTTAGCACTGCTATGAATAAACAATTAGGCATCATGCAGTGGAACAGTCGCGGCCTTCGTAATATTGATGACGTTAATTTTTTTCTCGATGAGCTTCGTCCTGTGGCACTCTGTTTACAGGAAACCTATCTGAATGACAAACACACACAGGTCTTACGCCTTCATTAGGTTTTTAGGAAGGACCGCCTTTCTCCTAACCCTTTTGGTGGTGTCGCAGTAGTAGTGCAGAGCGGGGTTGTGTGTGCTCAGGTTCCTCTACAAACACCACTCGAGGCAGTAGCAGTTTGCGTTCTCCTTGACCGACTCATCACCCTCATCTCCCTCTACTTGCCACCCAACGTTCCACTGCAGCTCCATGAGCTACAAGGACTCATTGATTAGCTGCCTAAGCCTTTTTTAATTCTAGGTGATTTTAACGCCCACCACCCTTTGTGGGGTAGGTTTCGTCAGGATTCCCGTGGTGGAGTTATAGAACGACTTTTATTATCCTCCGGGCTCTGTCTTCTGAATAAAAAGGAGCCAACATTTCTTAGTGCTGCTCATAAGACCTTTACATCAATAGACCCTTCCATCACCAGCTTTACTTTCGTGCTTTTCATGGAAAGTTTTAGATAATCCATTTGGCAGTTATCATTTCCCCATAATTTTAGAAAGCTCAATAGCCCTTCCTTCGCTCTCTACCCGCCTTCCAAAGTGGAAGTTGGAGAAGGCTGACTGGGCTCTTTTTGGTCTAAATGCTGTACTGGATCCATCGCTCTTTCGTAGTATGTCCCCCGAGGAGGCGACAGTGTTTGTCACTCAATGTCTAATTAATGCTGCTGCATCTTCTATTCCGCAAACATCCGGCGTCCTACCCCGGAGATGCAAACCCTGGTGGAATGAGGACTGCACAGTCACTCGCAGGAAACAGAACCAGGCATGGGGTATACTTCGCCGTTATCCCACTGCTTTTAACCTGATTGAATTTAAAAAATGTAGGGCCGAGGCACGTTGGACACGGAAACAGGCAAAGAGGACATCATGGAAAGAATATATATCTTCTATAAATAGCTTTGTTCCAGCTAAAGAAGTGTGGGATCGCCTGCGGAAAGTTCGAGGAGATTACCAATCTTTCCGAACTCCTCTGTTCTCTTCCCCCTCTGTATCGCTGCAAGATCATGCAAATGTTCTCGGGGAGCATTTCCAGCTTATTAGTAGCTCCTCTAATTTTAGCGAAAAATTCAAGAAGTTCCAGTCGACGGTTGAAAAGCAGCCCATCTCGATGTCGGAGGGTGGTTCATATTTTTTACAATAGACCATTCACAATGTGTGAACTCAAGGTCGCTCTTGGTGCAAAGAAGCAGTCTGCACCAGGGCCAGACAGACTCCACTATGAAATGTTGAGGAAACTGTCCCCTGAATCTATGAAGGTCTGCTAACTTTCTTTAATCATCTATGGCAAGCCGCTGCTTTTCCTCGTTGCTGGAAACATGCCCACATAATCCCTTTTTTAAAACCTGGGAAAGACCCATCCATTCCTACGAGCTATCGTCCAATCGCACTCACAAGTTGCTTAGGGAAGACTTATGAGTGGCTTGTGAATCGTCGTCTTGTCCATTTCTTAAAGACTGAGAATTTTTTTGATGTAAACCATTGCGGCTTTCGGGAGGGACGAGCGACCACAGATCTTTTGGTTCGCCTGGAGACTGCTATACGTGAGGCATTCGTACACCGGCAGCATTGTGTCTCAGTGTTTTTTGATTTACAAAAAGCATATGACACCACATGGAGGTACGGAATACTTCGTGACTTGTACAACTGTGGTGTGCGGGGCCGCATGCTTCAGTGCATACAGAGATTTCTGAGCGAAAGAACTTTTCAAGTCCGATTGGGCTCCACACTGTCAGATGTTTTCTCTCAAGAAAATGGTGTTCCACAAGGAGGAGTGCTGAGCGTTACCCTCTTTGCTGTTAAGATTAACAGTCTAGTAAAGATTATGCCATCATTAGTATCTTACTCTTTATATGTGGATGTTGTGCAAATATCTGTGTCTTCCTGTAACCTGTCCAGTTGTGAACGACAGTTGCAACTTACAATCAATAGAATGTGTAGGTGGGCAGATGAAAATGGCTTCAAATTTTCTCCTGAAAAAACAGTCTGCGTTCCTTTTTCGTTGCGCCGGGGTTTGTCTCTTGATCCTTCCTTGCATCTTAATAGCATTGAAATATTGGTCCAGCAAGAACACAAATTTTTGGGTGTGATCTTTGACAAGAAGCTTACCTTTGTGCCCCATTTGAAAAATTTGAAGCGGAAATGCTTGATGTCATCAAGCATCCTAAAGGTGCTGTCGCATATGTCGTGAGGTTCTGATAGGCGCTGTCTTCTACGACTGTATAACTCCTTAGTTCGATCCCGCCTCGACTATGGTGAAGTAGTATATGGGTCGGCGCGGCCATCTGCTCTTAAAGGGAAACTCCGCTCAATTCCGAAAAATTTAGGTTTACATGTGATTCCATTTCACAAAGCACTACTAAACAGCTCTACGTCTTCGGATTCACGAAATGTGGAATATTATTTGTGTAATCTTAATTTAAACATCAGCCGATACCGAAACCGAAACTTTGTTTGCGTCAGGCAACATTGGTCTCGTCTCGTCAGAGTCATGGCCACGTCACGTTGAACCACGTGGTCTTGTGACGTTCGTGGGGGCGAGGGACAGGACACGCGACGCGGGCAGGTCGCTTCGCATGGCGTGGACGGTGATGGCCTGGGGGAGAGGGGGAAGAGAAGACGAAAGGGGAGAGGGGGAGCGGAGGAACAGTTTGCGCAGGGCAGCTCAAACTAGCGCATCCGCGTTATGGTGACCACGAGGACGCCGTTGAGCCAACACCGGGAGGAGAAACTCATGACGTCATCGTTCAATTTCGCTCCGAGAAGTAAAAACAAACAAAACGTGAGAATGACGTAGCCATGCCTCTGACGTAGTGGGTCAACGTTGGCCATTCCAACTCCGTCGCATTGACTGCGCTGACGATTGTGCCTCACGTCGCACGCTAGAGTTGGCAGATTTCGGCGACTTGGCCCGTTTGAACGTTTGCTGGCCAGTTTAGTAAATATATAGACAGAATTAGATCGTAATATTTGACACGGGGTCTTCCTATATGACACTGAAGAGGGCTGCATAGTTTTCTAAATATCAAAAATGAAGCGGAGTTGCCCTTTAAGATGCTTGACCCAATACACCACCTTGGACTACGACTTGCTACAGGTGCATTTCGCACATCTCCTGTGAAGAGTTTGTATGCTGATACGCATCAAATGTCCCTCGAGAAACGGAGGCAGTACCTCAGCGTTTCTTATGCTTACGAAGTGTTTTCAAATCCAAAACATCCCTCCTACAGTGCCCTTCATACTTGCAGAAGTTCACAGCTTTTTGAAAACAAGCCGAGCATTGTTAGACCATTAAACCTCTGTTTGAAAAGTATTTGTCAATCCCTTAATATGCCCCTCCATGAGAGTCCCTTGCTTAAAAACACTCATAGGGTTGCTCCTTGAGATGATCTGCCGATTTTCTGTGACTGGTCACTCGCAAGATACAGAAAGAGGGTCATTTCACCACACATCCTCCGGCAGGAGATCCTCTCTTTGCAACACAAATATGCAGACTACCTGGAGTTTTATACAGATGGGTCCAAATCGTCATCTTTTGTAGGGTGTGCTCTGTATTCTGCCTCATACAGCAAAGCCACATAAGTTGACTGTAGAACAAGCATTTTCACCTCAGAGCTTTATGCTATTTTACTAGTGGTAGAACATATACTCGACAAGGGTATAATGAAAGCTGTTATTTTTGTCGACTCACAAAGTGCCTTACTGGCTGTGTCCTCCCTGATGCCCACAAAGAATCTCCTTGCACAACATCTACATGGTAAGATCAACAGAGCCCTGCGACGCGGTCCATTCAATTGCTTACCCCACCAAGATTTGAAACCACCTCTGAGGAAATCTATTTTTCTGAAATGGCAGCTGGAATGGGATACAGAGAGCAACAACAAACTTCACGTTATCAAGCCCGTTCTGGGCGTTTGCGAGAGCTCTTATAACAGGGAACGTCGTGTGGAGGTTCTTCTGTGCCGTCTAAGAATAGGCCACTTCCGTGTGATACACTAGTATCTGCTTCGTGGTGAAGATGTTGCACTATGTGAACATTGTGGAGAGCTTCTGACCGTGTTGCACATTTTCTGGCATTGTTCGTCCCACCAACCACTCCGTCAATCATGTTTTCCCGAACTTTTTAGGGATCACCTTTCATTTCATCCCTCGTTTTTGCTTGGCGATAAACCTTTAGTTCCTCTCAGCTGTGTTTTAGACTTTTTAAAACAAACTGGATATTTATACCATTTGTAAACGTGTAACCTCAAAGTAAACTTTTGTTATAGTATGGTCGAAATGCATTAAGTTTGGCGCATTATGGCCCTCGTTGCTGCTGCCCCAATAAACTCCTAATCATCATCATCATCGGCGAGGCGAGTAAAGAGCGTTCGGAGGTGTCCGAGGTGTTCGTCGGCAGATTGGCTTGCCACAAAGATGTCGTCAATGCAGGCGTAACAGTATGGAAGGCCCCGCAACGCCTGATCCACGAAGCGTTGGAACGTCTGTGTGGCGTTTTTCACTCCGAACGGCATACGCACAAACTCGAACAGACAGAAGGGCGTTGTTACTGCAGTCTTCGAAATGTCCGAGGGCTCGACCGGTATTTGGTGGTATGCACATACCAGGTCGATCTTCGAGAAGATGGTACTGCCGTCGAGCGATGCTGTGAAATCATGAATATGCGGGATCGGGCACTGGTCTTCGGATGAGATCCGGTTGAGAGCTCTGTAGTCTCCACATGGGCGCCAGTCCCCGGGTTTGGACTTGGGGACCATGTGGAAGGGCGAGGACCAGGAGCTCTCTGACTGGCGGACGATTCCCAGCTCCAGCATGTGCTCGAACTGTTGCCGGGCGGCACGTAGGTTGTCCGGTGGCAGTCGGCGTGAACCGGAGCGCCTGACGTCTCGATATGGTGCGTCACGGTGTGTTTGCGTGTCAGCTCCGGGAACTCTACGAGCAGCTTGGCGTACGGCGACTCCTCAGCCGGTACTGCGAACGTGGGGCTGATGGATTGCAGGGACGACGGGATGCCTTGTATGGTAAGACTTGTCATTTCGTCCCGAAGATGTCTCCCCTTCAGGTCTACCAGCAGCCCGAAGGGTGTCAGGAAATCAGCTCCGATAATGGCATGCGAGATAGCCGCACGTACAAACACCCAACGGAAAGTCCGCTGTAGTCCGAGGTCGAGAGTCAGTGAATGCTCACCGTACGTCGGGATGGCCGTGTTGTTGACGGCCCAGAGCTGCGACGTGCTGGGGTGCCGGCGATCTTGTGCGCTTGCAGGGACGACACTAACCTCTGCTCCGGTGTCCACGAGGAAGCGTACACCGGTGGTGTGGTCCGCCGCAAAAAACAATGATCGGCGGCTGTCCTGAGCGGCGGGAGCACTTGCCACCGTTAGTGCTCTGCCCTGGCGTTTTCCGACTTTGAGCATGGAGGCTCGCACTTGCGAGCTGAAGCGCCGAACCATTGGTGGTACCAACAGTCACCGGAGTCCACGCGGGACGATGAGCGAGATTGTCGTCGAGGGCGTCCACGTGACGTGCTGCGGCCACGGAGAGCTTGCATTTGCGCCATCATGTCGGCGAGGCGAGAGACTTCAGCTCGAAGTTCACGTACCTCGTCCGGGATGCCGCGGGTATGGGCTGCTCAGATGTTGGGTGATGGCGCCGCGACCTCCATGATTTTGTCCGCGAGCTCGGCAATCTTGGCAAGGCCGATGTCACCTGCCGATGCCAGCACCATCCGCACGTTGCTTGGCAGCCGCTGCAGGAATAGCTCGCAGAGGAGCGAGGTGTCGATGGTGGAAGCCTTCTCCCCAAGGAGCTGCTTCATTCGACGCAGCAGCTGCGTAGGCGTCCGGTCGCCCAGTTCCTCGGCGGGGAGCAGCTGCTGGAGACGCTTTTCTTCCGAAGCGCTGGTCCGGCAAATGAGCTGTGCCTTTAGTGTGTTGTAGGCGTCTTCCGCTGGCGGTGTGATCAGCAGGTCTCGCACCTCTGTGGCGATGGCTGGGGAGAGGCTGGATACGACGTGGTGGAATTTTGTCATGTCAGCTGTGATCCGACGAGTCGCAAATTGCGACTCAAACCTGGATGAAACACAGCTGCGGGTCTGCGGGCCAGAAGGCAGGCAGCTTGAGGGCGACTGCCGAGATGCTGCCGGATGGGAAGTGTACGTGTACGGCATGACGGGGCTTGGGGCTGTTGCGTAGGGTTGTTCTGCAAAACCGGGTCACCACTGTAGAGTTCGGGTCGTCCCAAAGCGGACAGAGAGGACGAGAAGAATGCGCTTGCAAACTCTAACATATATTTTAATTGCAACTGAAACGGGAGGACCGATGCGTGGTCCCCGCAGGGGTGCCGGATGGAGAGCATCTGAAATCGACTCCATCGGGGTCCCTTCCTTCTTTCTCTTACCCGACGATGTCCTCCTTTCCGGTCCTCCTCGCACCGCGTCTCCCCGTCCTGGCGGCTCTCTTTGCTTCTCGAAGGGAGCCAGGCCGGGGGGAGACAAGTGGTTCCTGATACTGCTTTCGGCTTCAGACTCCTGTCGGCTTCCGTCGTCTTCTCTTCTGAGAACCGCCTTGGCAGGTGGCTACGCTGACGTCGCCACAAGTGTATAACTCGTGGGTGAATTCTACGAGCTGCATCTCGCAAGGCACTCCCTTACGAACGCCGTGTTGCTTGTTGTAAAAGAAGTTATTTCTCTCAAGAGGAGGTTCAACATTAGAGTAGATAATATGCTCTAGAAGTTTTGAGGCTAGGCATGTTAGAGATATAGGGCGGTAATTCGAAGCCGAAGAACGATTCCCATTTTTAAAGACCGAAATGACCTTACCCAGTTTCCAGTCGGATGGTAGGCATCCCTGTGATAGTGACCGTGAGAATATTAAGTTGAGAAATTTGCTAGATATTGCCAGAGTCCTTCAATGCTTTTCTGGTCGCAAAACTTCGGCACCCATTCCATATAGGGACAGCACGCGCCTCTGCAGGCGCCACTGTCGCTGGGAGGGCATTCAGCTGCCACGCGTGCTGCAAATCGCTGCAAATTTTGCCTGTTCTCGGCATGCAGATGCTCTCTGCTTTTGGCCGCCCTGCTCTTATTTAGCTGCAATTTTTTCCTAGTAGTAAGCAATAAATCATCCAATCTTCGTGAACCTACACCGCCTGCCCTTCATGGGCGCTTTTTTCAGATTGCCCTTGACTTATTCCTGCCGCGGCTGATAACTGCACCCGCGTCCTCGGGCTTAAGCGCACCATCGTCATGCTTATGGATTTTTCAATTTCCATTGTTGTCTTTTACGCCAAAGTTATAACCAAGATACAGACGGGAGCTCCGTAGTCAGGGGCTGCTACGGACCTATATATAGGGAGGTTGTTTCATAACACACTTCACATTTATTTACAGTGGTAAGCATGCTAGGAAGTGTGTAGGCACACCTCAAGCACATCAGTGCAAATTAATGAGCAGGTGCTTCACTAAGACCTCATGCCTCAAAATACTGTGCTATTTTTTAACCAAATTTGTTGTTAACGCTGAAAGGTGCAACAATAGATGGAGTGGAGGGGGGTGCAGAAAAAAAACACCTCACTTGCAATGCATGCGTTTCGACGTTTCCCTGCCTATCGTTCTGCCTTTCAATGTTAGCACTTAACACGTAGCAAATATGCACTGCCCATACTCCATGCAACCTTGCTGTGTCGGCCATCAGGAGACGTCAAATAAGGACATTTGTCAATATATTAAATATGAAGTAGCAAACAGCACGAAGTGAGACTTGCCACATTAATAATAAAATAAATGCTCCAGAAGACAAACGTAACAGTTTTTTTAAAATGCTGGAAAAACAAGGAATATGTGGTGCTGAGACAGCATTGCAAGTGGTGACATGCAGGTGTGCGAACCTATTGAAAGTCCCTGATGAGGACTGTTTGGATTCATATCCTTAGCATACCTGTCGAATGTTTACATTAAAGTACAATCACAGCAGAGATTGGGGATAGTCTGGTATGTACAGAACCAAACTTAGCACGGAAAGACGCCAGGACTTCTCAGGATCATTAAGCAAGACCCGTGGTCTGTTCGAAACTTGCCGCGCAGCTTTAGCAGGCTTGGCGTTCGTCTTTATCACACACTGGTCAAAAATCAACTTCGTACGGCTCGACATCTTTTAAAGGCTTTCGTCAAGTTTCTTGTGCTTACCCGCCTGCACTTTCATCTTTGCAAGCTTTATTTGGCACAGGTGCAGCTGCTGTTTTGTGGCTCGAAGCTGCCACCTCAGTAATTTAACTTCGGCGAGAGGGCCGACGCTTTCATCTGTTTGGCACGCAGAGTCCGAAGAGAGCGTTGGACTCTCGCCGATGACATAATTACAGGGGTGGAACGGCTGCGCCATTTGCGCCTTTTTGCGCCAGATGCATTTGTCTGCACCATCCTGCGCCATTTTGCGGAAACTGCGCCACAGCCAGTACTTCGCGCCATTGTGCTCCAAATCGCACAACGTGCGGCAAAAAAAATTATATTTTGTCTTGGTTTCGGCTATTATAGACTCAATTGGCAACAATGAGCGCATTTAGCTTGGTCGGTCTTGCAATTTTTTGTTCCGTTTATTTTCCCTGTGTGTCCCAAGTCGGAAGCGAGCGAAAAAACTCGGGGGTCGGATTTCAAGCGCTACATCACCTGCAACTGGATTCTTATTCTTCAACCGTAAACGGTTAAGCAAGTCAGCCAAGGTGAGGTTGAGTCGTTAAGCATCAGATTGCCTGAGGCTCTGCGGCCCGCGTTCCGGAAGTCGGCCAGTTGAAAACACATTAGCAAAAGATTCCTTTTAGTGCTTCATCATTAGAAGTTGGAACCGCATTCCTGCAAGATAAATCGTGATTTGATTGAACTGAAACGCGGTCGGATCCGAAACCTTGCCGGCCAGCAGCTCTCACGCGAGCGGTAGATCTGCTCGGTGTACTTTAAATCTTGCTCCGGCTCATCGCTTCGAATACGATAACTTCATTAATCGTAGTCTACTGCTTCGATATTGAGTTGTACAATAGGATAAACTCAAAATTTGTTGACCTGTTCCTCCGCGCAACTGCACATCCGTTGCTTACGCACGTTACATGATTCGCACATATAATTACTATGTCGAGCACGTGTGGGTTGTGCTATAAGCAGTGCTGGTTTGCATTTTAAGCAGCTGAAAGCCACTCAGAAAATATCAAGGACACTATCTTCAGAAACATATGGTACTTGCTTTTCGGTTCTCACTAAGGCCAAGTTTTCGCATCTGTTACACTGTTATCTCATCTACCTAGGTTCCTAACCACTTATATGTATCTGTGCTGCTAAACACAATCGAAATTGCTCCCGTGCTCGTCTAAGACGCAAGCTGAAGTGCAATGAAAACTGATTTGAGCTGCGCCTAGCCTGCTCGAGAATGTAGTTTTAGCTGCTCCCAACCTGCTCCAAAACGTCTGTTTCAGCTGCTCCCGTGGCTGCTCCCAAGTACATTTCATGAGTTCCACCCCTGTAATTAGTGGGTAGTACAGAAGCTGGAAAATGTTTTGAAATATTGTTTAAAATAGTGCATTTTCAGCTCACTACTGTCATTTAGTAATTCGCTGATATAATCACTTCACGGCAAAAAACTTTCACAACATTGGGTGTAACTGAACTTGTGCTTCATGACTACATGATGATGACTTACGACGTCGTTTCCCTGGTTGTTTTCTTGTCAGCGTCTGCGATCGCGGCTTCGGCTTCGTTAAATAAGCTGGCAAACCGTCTAATGTTTTCGGAATGGCGTTAGGCCCCAGAATCGGCGTGTCGTGCTGAAGTGACACCGCATCGCCTTTGATGACAAATTCATCGGCACGGATGATGTCAGAGGCATCAAAATGCTTTTCACACACCCGCACATACTTGGAGTCGAAATTGAAGTTACCCGTTTCTTGCCACGGAATGGCCAGCTTCCATTTCTCTCGCTGCTCTCTGTCGCTGGGTAGACAAAACAAGGGCACTTTTTCTGTTGTACCCCTGTATCCAGAACGACATCCCGGGACGCAACACATGTTTGGCATCGTCCTTCACATGCACCACTTCAGTCGCACCCTAATAAATAGCTTGAGAAGCTCGTTGCACATCCTTTCAACGCCGAACACTTGCATCTGACCGCGTCCCTGTCGTCTCTGTTCAGCACTTCGCCGCCCGAAGATTGCTTGCAAACAGGATGGTGGCACCACCGCGAGGGCGTCAAGGGCAGCATATGAAGCTTCTCTATTGAGTTACGGGGCAGTTTCGTAACCAGGAAATGCTTTGGTGTAGTGAAGAATTTCGGGGGTGATGTCGTCAGGTCCTCCAGAGGATATCGATTTCAAGTTGTCAAGGGGTTTAGCTATTCTAGCACATGAGATGACAATGGGTTCCATAGACTCGTATGGTAGTGCTGGTAATATAGGGACGTCGGTGTCTTCTAATGCAAACACAGAGGAAAAATAGTCGTTTAATACTAAGGCACAGTCCGTCTCAGATATTGGGACTCGTCCTCATCGGTTAGCTAAATTGAGGAGGAGCGATAGTTGGGGGATATTATCTTCCAGGATTTTTTAAAGTTGTTACGCAGGGTACTAGAAAGATCCTCAAAAAAGAACTTATGTTTAGCCACACAAAGACTCCGAGTGTAGGTCTTAAGACACAAAAAGTAGGCATCCCAGGCAGCATCGTAGTTCAGACGCCTTGCTCTTAAAATCACTTTTTTTTTTATTGTTGAGGGACCTGAATGCTTTGTTATACCATGGGATGCAATCATCACTTCATATATGGACAGAGGGTACAAAGAGGTCAACGAGTTTATTTAGCTTGTTTTTAAAAAGTAACCAGTTCTGCTCCACGGTCCTAGAGCAAAAACTGGCGGTTTATAACAGTAGATATGCAGAAAGATTGCTGTTCATTGCATCGAAATTGGCTTTAGAGTAGTCCTTGATCATTTTCGAGGATGGGTTTCTATAATGGATGGGTAAGGATAACTCCACGATTAACGAATTGTTGTCGTTAAAACCTTTCGTTTGGCTAATGGATGTCACCAGGTCTGGGGACGGCGTAAGAACAAGATCAAGGATGTTTTTTTTACGTGTAGGTTTGTTGACGACTTGGGCGAGATTACCTATAGTTTAAGCATAGATGGAGAAAATCCCTGGCTTCCCTGGACCCACTAGTTGTTAGACTAAGCCAATCTATGTTAGGGAAGTTAAAGTCACCAAAGACTAAGACATTTGATCTTGGGTACCACTCATTGATTTTAAGCAGCAGAGGATGAAGCTCGTGGCAAAACATGCCGCTATAATTCGGAGGTCAGTAGCATGGCAACGATAATAGTTTTCGTGCAGGACGATGTAACACAAACAAAAGTAGCCTCGATATTGGAGCTGGTAGTAATATGAAAGGAAGAAATGCATTTTTTACCTCTATTAGCACACCATCTCCTCTCTGTGTGGACCAATCGCATTGGTAAATGTTAAACATTAAGTTAGAGGGGAAAATTTCACTGTCACTTATCTCAAGCTTTAGCCATATGTTTCTGTAACAATGACAATGTCAGAATTATTTTCTTGAATAAAGCCACTCAGCTCCTCACAATTGGGAAGGAGGCTACAGATATTAGTGAACGTGACCGTATGGTTCGAAATCTTTATACGTCGCGTAGTGACGGGCGGCGTTGACCGATCAGAGAGAGGTCCTCGCTGCTATCTAGGAATCTCTGTGACGGAGTCGGCCGTAGAATCATACAAGAAACACCTGTCATTGACGTACAGTTTGTCAAAGCGAATTTTGAACAGGTAGTTCAGTGATTTACCATAATGAAAGAGTTTAGTGCGAGCTGTGCGCACTGAAAGTGAGAAGTCCTCACGGACCGCGTTCTGGGTTTCCTTTGGTTTACCTCCAGAGGACAAAACATTCTGCTTGTTCTTGAAGTGCAAGAATCTCACAATGATCGGTCAGTTTTTGTTTGCCGAGAAACTTTCCCAGCCGGTGGGAGCGTTCAAGGTTATCGGGGCTTATCTTGACGCCCAGGCTTTGTGCACAAAGCCGAATCACCTTCTCCTCCGACTGGGTACATGTTTCGGTCTGCAAGTCCGGAATGCCAAAAAACAGCAGATTTGACCTCCGCACTCTATTCTCAGCGTCGTCGCATCGCGAATTTACCTTGCAAAGTTCCGACACAATACTGCCAGAGGCCTCATAGTCAAGAACTTCGGGGACGGGAGAGGCTTTCACTGCGGCAAATTGGGCCTTGAGATCTGTCACTTTCTCAGAAAGTTCACTCACATTTTCGTCGATGGTCTTTTGAGCCCTCTGAACCTGCCCAAGCTCGAAAGCACATCGATCTGGTTCTTTTCAATCATGTTGATAATTTTAAGAATGCCACTTAACTGCGCCTTCACAGTTGGACCTGGGTTTGTTTCGTTGTCACCCGACATTTGCAATAGTAATAGGGGCAAATAATGAACATGAATGCACTTGACAAGGAACGCAAGCACATGCCTCCAATAGTAAAACAGGTCGTAGGAGCACGACGTCGCCATCAAACACAAATCATCACTGAGATAACAGGCGGTATTAGAAAGGGGACCAACGTGAACAAAAGCTAGTGTTTGCATCGTGTCTTGAGCGATGTCGTGCCCCAACTAGTTGTCCCGCATGGTAGGCTTTTGTATAGCCATCCATGGAAGCAGGGGTCACGTGACGTCCCCGAAGCTACGTGTTGCCAGGAGTCGAAGATGTACGCGCACGCCAAAAGGGTTGCAGGACTGGGTCCTTTAGTTTCCTAGGCCACCCCTCTTTGATAGTCTCTCGAAGTACCACCAGGACTGGATCCTTTGTGGTTACATCGTTCAGCTGCTTCTGGGAAACTGGACACAGTGTCCATTATGTCCAGTGTCCATACTCTATGCGATCTACCCTTTTCGCATGTAGTCTTGAGCTGGTCGTGCGGTAGTGGTAGGCGACTTAGTGCATCTGCATTCTGGTTTACTTGCCCAGGCTTGTACTGAATGTTCTATATGTGTGCCTCAAGTGTGAGCACCCAGTGCTGTATTCTAGCCGCTGCAGTGGCAGGAGTTGCTCGGCTTTCTTTGAAAAGTCCCACCAAGGGCTCATGGTCAGTTTTGAGTGTGAAAGTTCTACCTAGCAGGTAGTAACGGAACTGGGTGACCCCGAAAATCAGTGCCTGGGCTTTTTCTCAAGTTTTTCTCCACACTGGTGAGTGTTCTTGACCTGAATCCTATTGGCTTGTTGACTCCATTGATGTTGTGGGACAAAACTGCTCCACCACCTTTTGGGGATGCGTCACACTCTAGGATCAGTTCCTCTGTGGGGTCATAGTGCACCAAGAGACTTGACCGCAGCAGTTTGCTCTGCCTTGCTGAAGGCTTCGTCTTCTGGTCCCCATCTCCATTTCACATTTTGCCGGAGCATGTTGTAGATTGGAGCCAGTAGCTGAGACATCTGAGGCAAGAAGCTTCTGTAGTACTAGCTGATGACTCCCAGGAAGGAGCGAAGCCCGTGTAAAATCTGTGGTGCTGGGGCTTTTATGATGGCTTCCAATCTTTGTTCAGATGGGTGAAGTTCATCTCTGTCTATCTGGTGACCCAGGTACGAGGGGCGTTCATAAAGTTTGTATCATTGCCACGAAGGAATAGAGATTCAGCAATCAAACTCGAGTAGGAGTTGAGACTTTACCTTGTTCGCCACCAAACGTTGCGCACTTTTGCCAGCGATGGACCACATGCCGGAGGCCATTGTTTTAGAACTCCTGGTTTTGAGTGTTCGGGAATCGCTCCACTTCAGTAATCACTTGGTCGTCGTCTTTATCGTAAAATGCTTTCCTCTTGTTTGGCCACACTGGAAGTGTCAGCGCCCTTTAACCACATTTTCATAAACTTGGGCGTTGTTCCAGGACAGTGCTCCCAGATTGGAATGAATATCCTTGGCATTGCTTCCCTTCAAAAAAAAAACAAAAAAAAAAACCGGATTACTGCATGTGTTTGGCACCGACCGGTGGTGCCATTTTGGTTTCGACTTCCTAGCGGCGTTCCGCGGTACTATAGCACGCAATGTGTACACTGTGCGGAAACTAGAGGGACTAGCGCTCATGTTAATGCCTGTTTTGTTTCGCTTTTTTAATTTTTTTGTGCCGATAATACAAACTTTATGAACGCGCCTCGTACATGATTTTCACGTCCAAACCCACACTTGTCTGCCCTTAGGTGGATGCCATTTTCTTGGAATGCTATGAGCACCTTCTGGAGGGTCTTGCCAAAATCCTGGGGTCTTTCTGCCACAATGATGTCGCCCCAAAAGACTTGAGTTCCTGGAATGTCCCGCAGGATACTTTCCATCTTTCGCTGGAACAGAGGTGGTACAATGGCGATGCCGTACGGAAGGCGATTGTAGCAGTAGGGACCCCTGTGTGTGTTGATCGCAAACACCTTTCTGGATTCTTCATCCAGTGAAATGTGGCAGTAAGCATTTCATAGGTTCAGTTTTGAAAATCAGTAGCCGCCCTTCAATGATGCAAACATGTCTCCTATCCAAGGAAGCGGGTACTATTCTAGATCACAAGCCGTACTTTGGGTTGACGTCCCTCCGCAAGTTGAGGTGTGCTGGGAACCCTTTATTAACCCTGTTCCCTCTTCAAACAGATCCTTGAATTCTTCTTTCAATTCTTTGACTGTTGCTTTGACACTTTTGGCCTGGGTTTGGAGACTGCCAACATGCTCTGCTGAAAGAAGCTGGAACTTCTGGATTATGTCGCGACCACACAGGAGTGGGCCAGGATAGTCCACCACGTACAGGATCTTGTTTGTCTGTCTGTCACCATACTTCACTGGTAGGTGCAAAGCTCCCGCGACAGGCAGTTTCCCTAAGTAGCAGAACAAACGGATGTCAATTGAACTGAGTGGAGGCCATGATGCCGCATTCTTGCTGTAGCTCTCCTGCGAGACACAGGCGAGCCAGTGTCCAAAAGCATGTCTAATGTTACCTGCCCCTACTGGAGAGACTTGATGATTGGCAGCACAGATGACTGTGCCATGTTCACCGAGTACAGACGCTGCGATGAATCGCTTGGCCCTTCAAGGTCGTCGCCAATTGACAATGTGTTTCTGTGAAACTGTTCGGGTCGTCCTGTCTTTCATTGGTGAGCCTGGGAGGCACTTGCCAGGTGTCCCTGTTTCTTGCACTTGAAACATGTTGTTCACTTGTGAGGGCAGTTGGGTGGTGTGTGCGTGCTGTTCCCACAATGTATGCAAGGTCGTGCAGAGCTCTTCTGGGGTTTTTGCTGGGGTCTCTTCTGAAAGTGCCCTTTCCTACCAGCGGCTTGCACTAAGCTGACTTAATTCGCTAGCTGCGGAGGTTGGCTGACCGTGTTCAGCAGTTGAGTGACATTCTCTGTAGCCACTTCGGCAGCTCTTGCGATCCCCAGTGTCTCGCTGAGTTCCAAAGTCTTTGGCTTGGCTAGAGCACCTTCTTAACCATCTTGTTCCTTTTGCCGATGACGAAAAGATCCCGGAGGTTTCGCTCGAGTGCGCTGCCAAAGTTGCAGTTATCTGCAATTTTTTGGAGTTCGACGACATAGTCCGACACTTTTCCACTTGGTCCTTGAACTCGCATTTGGAAACTAAATGTTTTGTAGATCTCCGAGGGCTCCGGGCAAAGGTGTTGTGTTAAGACTCTGAGTATTTCCTTGTAGGATTCTCCAGTAGCTTTTTGGGCGCGAGAAAACTCCGCAGTCGTGCGTACATTTCAGCACCAACTGACGTAATTAAAATGGATTGTTTCCGCTTGCTGTCGACGATGGCATTTGCTCAGAAGAAGGCTTCGAGTCGTTCAGCGTAGTTGGTCCACGATTTAACGCTTTGGTCGAAAGCAACAAGAGTTCCGAATGCCGACAACGGCGGTTGCGGCTGTTGCAACATAGTGATTGAAACGCTGCTAATGGAGCTGAACTCTCGTCGTTCTTGCCCTTGCACAATCGTTGCATCCCATGCTCGTCGCCAGTTTTGTATTGAGGATGGCATAGGGGAATGTACAGAACTGTTTATTACAGAATTATGGCGGAATACGGACTGCATCATGGGCTACATGATGGCGGGGCACACAGCAAAGCTGCAGCTCTTCTTGCGATGGAAAAGTCCATGGAAATACTAGCCCCCTCGTGGCCAAATACAACATGCCACCTAGTTTTTTTATTTTCAAAATAGCTTTGAAATGTTGACGTCAGTTCCGGTATAGAAGGGAAAAGCAGTTGCGAACTTGATACAGTCAAACCCGTTTATAACGAACAGCAGGAAACGCTACAATCAGTTCGATATAGCAAGTAATTCGATATAGCAAAAACCATCTACAACGAACTTCCACGATGCGTTCGTTGAAAGGCGAGAGCTTTTCTTTTTTTCTCACCTCTTCACTTCCGCCTTGTAACAATGCGCTAAAAAGTTTTTTTTTTCATGCGTGCAGAGTTTGTTTTTTTAGCTTGTCTCTCCATTTGAATTGCTTTTCTTCGTGGGCAACCGTTTTGGGATGAAAAGTTTTTTTTGTATGTGCGTGCAGTGTATTTTTTAGCTTACTCCCTTTCTGAATCACTTCTCTTCGCTCAATTTTGTTTGCAACTTGAGCTTTTGGAATTTTCTTTCTTCCCTACTTTTTTTTTTGGGGGGGGGGGGAGAGGGGCTGGATAGAAGACGATTGTTTGCGCGTTTTTGGAAGCCTTCCCGGGGGAAAAAGTTTGATATAGACAATATGTTGTTCGTTATAAAAAGTACTTTTTACATGCATTTTTATTTAAATTTTCCGTGAGTTCGATATCGATAATAATTCGCTGTACGTGGGTTCGTTCTAAACGAGTTTCACTGTAGTAAGTGCGACAGAGGTTGAAGTATAATTCAGTACATTGTCCCTTAGAGAAATTTGACTAATTTTCTCCACAAATAAGTCTGAGTATGAACTTAACTTTTGGGGTCTCATAACTTCTGTCTGCAAATAGGTCACTTTTCTGTTATAGCCAATGATAAAATATATTATGTCTGAAACACGCTTTGTTAAATTGTAATAATCAAAATTTATTAATGTTTTTTTTTTGTCGAGTTGCTGCTATTGTGCTTTGTAGGCGGTCAAGAACTTGTCAAGCTGTGCCATACAGCTTTTTTTCCTGATTGCCACCATCAACGTACGAAGGTAATAAACTCTTTATTATTATTATTAGTATTATTTCATGAAGTTTGTTTTGAAAAGCTTTGTCAAAATGAAATATGAGGACGATGTTAGTCACTTTCTGATGGTTGTCTTCACTCCTGCTTTTAAAAATAAGCAATTGCACACTGTGCTTTTAAATTTACTACTGCCTGAAAAAAAAAAAAAGAAGGCACCCCATAAAAAGATTGGTCATGGAGGTGGCCACTAGGAGAGAAACCTAGCTCTGTCTGAGTAGAATAGTACTTTAAAACATCTGCTTTTGTGATCTAATAATTCATTTGTGTATACCTTACTCTCAGAAACACACAAACTGTAAAAATGACATTTTGAATACAAAAAGTAAACATAATTGCAGTCTAAATGAAGCTATTGAAACTGGAAAGGGATAAAGGTTCACCCACCAATTCTAAGTGCAAGAGGAGCACTTATATCATCTCTAGTATTTGGAAGACTGGTGGCCAAGCGTCTTGGTGCAGCTTGGAGCACGTGGAGTGAAAGCTCGAACTGCAGAACCTAGAGATCCTGGGCTGAATCGCCGCCTCTGCTCATATTGATGTGAATGAGTGCTCTACTGGTGTTCAGTTGTGTACCACTACTGTGATGTACATTAAAAATTCCAGGCCAACAGTCACATTGCACCGACTAAATTTCTCCTATTCGGCATGTTGCCACACTATGGCAGAATGACATACCACTGTCTAAACACCTAACGTTTAAATTGCTTTTCCTTGGCGTACTATTTATATGAAGTAGCCTCAGCTCCACGCGTTTCAGTGTTTCCATCTAGAGCTCGCTTGCCGAATCTACATGTTTCAGCGGTGGATATTGCCGCGTGCATGGCTGAGTGGCCACGCGCCCGACTCGCACTGAGGGCCGCATACTTTTTATTATTGTGTTGTAATAGTAGTTTCTACAACGTTCGAGAAGCTTCTCGTTTAGAATGTTCGAAGGCCGAACATTCTAGTTTGAATGTTTGCGAAACCCATGCTTCTAGAAAAGGCGCTCTGCATGGCTCTACGAGGCCAGTTTTTCACCAGTGCTCGATCCTGCTACTACGCCGACATCAATTCTCGCCTACGACGCCTGTTATTATTATTTTGTTTTGGGCACAAGTTTGCCCCATTAAACATATATTTCTTCCTGTTTACCGTAGAATACCGTGCATCTGCCCATTCCACATTAAGCGCCCATATCCAAATTTCTAAGATCTGAGAAAATATGCACAGTACATTTATATGTAAAATTGATGACTGGACAAGTGCCCATCCCCCATTTTTTCGTGATTATCTCTATATTTTGAGTGGGCACTTGCCCGGTATTTTACGGTTTTTATTGTTTTTTTGGTCACCACCTGTGACATTCTGGTGGAGGTGCTGGGTATGCACCCTATGTTTCTTAACCATACCCCTCCGAGGACCTGTTTGGCAAGCCCCACTCCAAGTCGACCATTTGTAGAAAAGACAGGTCCCCGCGGCAAGCCAGCGTCTCCGAGGACAACGCGCCCTAAGCTTGGACCACTGCTGGACAATGCAAAGAGCCCATCGAAGCCGACAATGAGCTCCACGGCCCAGGAGACGGAAAACCCTCCAACAGCGTCGTCCTATGTGTTCTTGCCTGTAGTTCCCTGTGTGACGACGCCATTCTATAGTGAAATCTACAAGGACGTAGAAGACTAGCTCCAGCAGTACGACCGGGTGGCCTGCTACAATGGACTGATGAGCAATGCCTCCAGAACATCTACTTCTCTCTGGAAGGAACAGCAAGGCAGTGGTACGAAAATCATGAAGTCGCCTTGACTACGTGGGAAGAAAGAGCTGAAGAAAACATTTGTCAGTCAGCACCGATGGGAGAGGGCCGAAGACCTGCTTTGAGGGAGGAACCAGAGACCCAAGGAAAGCGTCACCAGTTTCGCTGAAGACACCCTCCGCCTGTTCGCCCGTGCCGACCCACAGGTCACCGATGAAAAAAAGCTGCGGGTACTCATGCGAGGTGTCAGGGATGACATTTTCGGCGGCCTCGTACGCAATGCTCCGACGACAGTGGAAAGCTTCGTCTCGGAGGCAACCAACCTTGAAAGGGCGCTCCTCGCGAGGGCAAACCAGTACCAGCAGTTTACCAGCGCCACCGTGATTGCACCATCGAACTGCAGCATCAGTTCCGGCAGCTCTGACCTCTACGGTCCATGAGATTGTCAGAGACATTGTCTGCAAGGAGCTTAGGAAGCTGGTGCCGGCAGCAGATCGACCAGCTGCGCTCTCACCCATTGAGCTCGTCCAATAAGAAGTGCAGCGAGCCTTTAAACTGGAGGCTCCTGTCGACATCGCTGAACTCGAAGAACCGGTGGTGACCTACGCTTCAATGGCCTGACGGTCGCCACCGGCTGCCCGCCAATACACTTCGCCACCTCGTTGAGAGTTCCAAACGCTGCCGTATATCTGACACCAGGAAGACCGGGTCTAGTACAGCCGCCCCCAACAAGCAGTGCTAAAGAAGACCGACGTCTGGCGCACGGCTGACCAATGACTGCTGTGCTAACAGTGCGGTGAGGCTGACCACGTCTACCGGAGGTGCCCATACCGCCAGCTGGGCCTACAAGGGTTTGCGCCGAAGGACCCCTGCCCAAGGTACGGCAAACGCCCTCGCGACGCCGAAGAATACCTTCGTCACCCTCTGTCGCCAGCGCTGACAGCACCACGAGTTTCCTGTTCTTCATCCCCCCGACGCTCCGCATCACCTTTCCGTCGGTCACATCGTGACGGCCTGTCTCCCCGGTCCCGCTGGGAAATCTAGGTACGGCAATGCCTGGGGGTGGTGCAGTGTTGTACGGAATGGCATTCCAAGGAACGGCGTTCCTGGAATGCATTCTTTTTAGGAGGAACGAAGGAACACCGCCGTTCCATTTTGCATAGATGGAACTGGAACGGAAACTCGTTACATTTTTACTGGAACGGAAAAAGGAACGGCGTTCCTTTTTTTTTTATCCAGAGGGGTAATTTTTATTTTATTTCTATGAGGAAAATTCTAAAAGTATGAAAACAATATCTTTACAAAAAGCGGGACTTATTTTTTTTTTTTTTTTGTGTCTTATCTTAGGGTTTATTTTGTGTGGTCCTCGCTTGGTAACAGTCGGGTGCAGGAGAGCTGGTGGACATCGATTGTTCTTTGAGTGCCCGAGACTGCAATACAAAAAGCTATACATTTAGTGGAAGGAAAAGACACAGAAAGAGTGCAGTTTCAATCTCAGCTACTTCCTTTGCTTTCAAGAATCCTCGTACACCCAGCAATCTAAGACCGACTACTGCCATCACTGAACTTCCAAAAAGAGACCTACAGTTCCAACAAGATAGCAGGTTACCAGAAAACGAACGCGCCCTTGTATCCCGAATATTGGTCACTTAATAGATACACAAAAATTAACCTTTAGTCCTCCCCTTGTCCCCCCGCCCCCTTCCTTCAAACTGACCAACGAATCCAACCTTCACAAAGAAGCACCTGAAGTTTTCAAGACTGACTTTCCAAAAGCCCTACCCTCTCCTTCACTAGCTTGTCTTGTGGGCAGCAACATCGAGAAGCAACTTTTGTTAAGTTCGAACAAGGGAATTTTTAAAATAGAAACGTGTTGGATTGTCTCATCTACCTCGACGATGTTGTAGTGTTCACAAGCGACTTCGACGAGTACCTAAGACGACTTCGAGCCGTGCTACACGTTGTGAAGACTGCTGAACTGACACTGAAGACGTCAAAATGTTGGTTCGGTTATGGTGAGTTTAAATTCCTTGGCCACGTCGTGAGTGCTCAGTGTGTAAGCCCTGACCCCGCAAAGGCCTCTGTTGTAGCTGAATTTCTGAAGCCATCAGACAAGAAGGCCGTCCAAAAATTTCTTTGGCTGTGCGCATACTACAGACGTTTTAATTGCGATTTTGCAAAGATCCCTGCACTGCTCACATATATTTGACGAAGGGCGACGTGAACTTCCAGTGCGGAAACGAGCAGGAACAAGCGTTCAATGAATTGAAGCAAAGACTCCAGTCGCCCCCATCCTCGGACATTTTGATCGGTCAGCGGAGACGGAAATTAACACGGACACCAGCAGCACCGGACTCGGAGCGGTGCTTATCCAGCGACAAGAGGGAGCAGAGAAGGTAATCGCTTACGCAAGCCGGGCCTTCTCCAAGGCAGAGTGAAATTACTTAACGACCGACAAGGAGTGTCTTTTTGTCGTCTGGGCGATAACAAAGTTCCGTCCGTACTTGTGCAAGAGTCCATTTCGTTTAGTCACAGAACACCACGCCCTCTGCTGGCTTGCGAATCTGAAGGATCCGTCAGGACGCCTCTCCCACTGGAGCCTTCGTCTGCAAGAATTCGACCTGACCATTGTGCACAAGTCCGGCCACAAGCACAACGATGTCGTCTGTTTGTCTAGGACCCCCCAGCTGAATCTCCTTCCACCAACACTGACGACGACGAAGACTGCAGTTTTCTCGGCGCAGTTAGCGTTAGCGACATGGGGGCACTTCAACGAAACAGTCTGGAACTTCGCGCCATGATCGAACACTTCAAAGGTCGAGGAAGTTCAGTTCCCCCGAGTCTTTTCTTGAGACCTGTTAAGTTTCATCCTTCGACAAGGTGTGCTCTTCAAAAACAACCTCGGGACCAGCAGCCCTGCGTGGCTGCTGGCAGCCTTCGAGGCAAACGTTTAATGTGAAAGCATTAACTGTCTCATGGAGCGAGCTGACGTCATCAGTCTGAGGCGCGAAAACGGCAGATAGTTTCCTTTGGTTTCATTGGCTGGCGCGCGTCGACGGGGCTCCCATTGGCCGCTGCGCTTGTCAGTTTCCACTACCGCTCACCCCATGGCACTGCGTGTCCATCAGCGCGGAGCGTCCAAGGTCACCAGGGGAACACACGTGCCGACCGGCGACGAAAAGTATGCAGCAGACGGAAAAGGGAGCGGACGAGCGGCTTGCATGCTTTTGCATTCACAACTCATAAGGAATGCTTAGGTGTACCTCAATCTTTTTCAAGCATGCCACGACGACCCAACGGCTGGACACCTCAGCTACAGCGGGACAGTCGCCCGGATTCGTGACAAATACTACTGGCCAAGACTCCTAAAGATTGTCCATCTGTATACCCGATCGTGTCACGAGTGCCACAGGCGTAAGAAGATACCCAACAAACCTAGCAGGACTCCTACAGCCAATATTTGCCTTGACTGCGCCCTTCCAGCAGATTGGAATGGATTTGCTTGGGCCCTTCTCACGTTCGACGTCGGGGAACCGCTGGATCATCGTTGCCACTGATTATCTCACACGATACGTTGAGATGAAAGCCCTTCCGTCGGGAACAGCGGTGTGAGTCGCCGATTTCTTCACCGCGGCCATCCTCCTCTGTCCAGCACCCCAGAAGTCTTGATTACAGACCGAGGGACCTCAATCGTGGCACAGCTGACGCAGGAGATCCTTCGGCTCAGCCTCATCGGCGACTCACACCGCTGTTCCCGACTGAAGGGCTTTCATCTCAACGTATCGTGTGAGATAATCAGTGGCAACGATGATCCAGCGGTTCCCCGACGTCAAACGTGAGAAGGGCCCAAGCAAATCCATTCCAATCTGCTGGAAGGGCATAGTCGGGGCAAATATCGGCTGTAGGAGTCCTGCTAGCTTTGTTGGTATCTTCTTACGCCTTTGGCACTCGTGACCGAGAAACCTCAATCATGGCACAACTGACGCAGGAGATCCTTCGACTCAGCCTCACCAACCATTGTCGAACAACTGCTTATTACCTAGAGATCAACAGCCTCACGGAGTGGCTCAATAAGACAATCGCCGACATGATCTTCATGCACGTTGACGTAGTGCACAAGACGTGGGACGAGGTATTGCCGTACGTCAGATTTGCTTACTAGAAGGCTGTTCAAGAGACCACTGGGTTTACACCGTTTGAGCTGCTGAATGGCAGAAATGTCATGACCATGCTCTACTCGATGCTGCCCCATGAGCCAGTGAATGATGGATGTGACGATGCTCATCTGGTCAGTCAGAAAGCACAGGAGCTACGCCAGCTTGCCCAGCTTCAGATCCACGATCAACAATGTGCCGATGCTCGCCGGTACAACCTTCAACGCCGTGATGTCCATTTCTAACCCAGAGACAGAGTGTGGGTGTGTACACCAATTGGTCGCCACGGTCTCGGCGAGAAACTGCTCAAGCTATACTTCGGACCTTACGAGATCATTCGATGCCTCGGAGATCTCAACTACGAAGTTCTTCTTGACGGAACGCGGCCATCTGCAGGACGCCAGCTATGTTCCTTTTTTTTTTTTTGTGCTGCATTGGGACGATGTGTTTTAAAGGGGGTAATAATGCTGCTTGCGTGGCCAAGTGGCAATGAACCCGACTCACACGCGGAGGCCCTAGGTTCGATTCCTGAGGGCCGCGCAACTTTTATTATTGTGTTGTAATAATAGTTTCTACAACACCCGAGAAGCGTCTCGTTTAGAATGTGAAAGCCGAACATTCTAGTTCAAATGTTTGGGAAGCCCGTGCTTCTGCAAAAGGTGCTCCGCTAGACTCTACGAGGTCAGTTCTTCGTCAGCGCTCGATCCTGCTACTACGCATACATCGACGCTCGCGTACGACGCCTGGTATTATTATTATTTTGTTTTGGGCACAAGTTTGCCCCACTATATGTTCATTTCTTCCTGTTTATTTATTGGTCTTTTGGGCACCACCCATGACAATATCACCTTGTGTAGTTTCGAGGCATAGCTCCATTTCTGCGAAAAATCGGATCAACACCCTTGATGTTTTCAATGTCAAGAGTGCGTCAAGGCAGATGACCCGTATGCCCGAGAGCATGTGGTTCTAGTGCAGCGACTCGGTTGTCTGTATCAATGCCCCTCTAATAAAAATGTCAAGGTCGTTACAAATTTTTATTACTGCAGCTACTGACCTTTTGTGGTGAAATTTGGTGCTGTTCAAATGCGAAAACTTACGTGATCACGCAAAGAGGGCGGCAGCACTCCGCCGCACTTTCACTCCCTCCCGCTCATCGTCATTCCTCACACAACCACATCATCTCTGATGAAACACCCTCTTCCCCCCTTTGCTGCCGTCGATGCGGGTTTCTTGAAAGTCCTCCGCACGTCTAGAAAAAGGCAAAGAGGATGCGTCGATGGCAGGCTGGGCCGGCCGCAGACAACGAGCTGCAGAGCATGTAGCGGATGTAAAGAGGCGAGAACGGTGGGACTTGCACAATGTCTTTTCCTTCGCTGCAGGACAGCCCAATTTCAGGGGGAATCCCTCGACAGCCCCTTCGGCTACTCGTGCGACGTGTACGACTGCTTGCATATTCCGAGATCGGACGTCCGCACAATCCAAGCACGTCTTTGTTTTGGTCCAAGAGTTCCCAGGCCAAAATGGCCGTAGTTTCTCAAACTGCATGATACGCAAATCTGCCTCACAAAAGGAAGCAGCACCGAACCAGCTGTCTACTAAAAGAAAGTCTCCTAAAGTGCATCTTTCATCAAGGCAACAGCTACCGCTGTCAATCACAGCACACTTTGGGAGGTTGTTTGAATTTTTTTACAGAAACGCACCCATGCTTAGAAATTTCACGAGGTAAAATCCAGCACTAAAATACTCCTTTGGCGACATTTGGAGCTCTTCATATTCAGGTGCTAATTTTTTCAGCTCATTTTACAGGAAGCCTTGATTCGTAACACACTACACTTAAACAAACTGTCATGGGATGGCTATAGCCATCCCATGACAGTCTGTTTAAGCAAGCTAGGAGATTATAATCCATGACAGTCCGTCCAAGCAAGCTAGGATATTATAATCTCCTAGCTTGCTCGAGCTGAAGTAAGAGAGCAATAGGCAGCAACCCCAAACTACTTCTAAATAAGACATCAAAACGGAGGCAGTCTCAGAATTGCTCCTCTTCACTTCTCGCAATATAAGGTAAGAATGCCTCCAGGAGGCTGTACTATGTATGTTCACTCATGAGTGCCGCATGTCACCGGTTTTGTCGCTCGCACAATATTCCTTGCCAAAACAAGGTCGTGAGAAAAATCTGGCAGTGGTGCTACATCTCGTTGAAACATAATTTGTGCCGACCTTGTGCCCAAACTTTTTTTATATTTTTCCTTCCTAAAAGTTAAGACCAAAACTAATAACTTGTGTCCTGCTTCATTGCTGGTTCTTTCATCCTGCTCTGGGTAAAGTGATCATTGATTGGACCAGAGTTCTGCAACTTTTGGTGTTCACCGCACAGCGGCGATTTTGTTCACAGGGAGTATGTAGTTCTGTTGCATAGTGCCACACAGGTCTGCCAATCACGACAAACTGGGGCATCGTGCATTTTCAAAATCAGCACCATCCTGTCCAGCGGAGGCAAAACATAGAGGTGGGTTGGACATGTAGAGATGGGCAGTCGGCCACACTGGTGAGCAGCAAAACCACCGAGGCCCACTGTGTGGACAGCTGGTGTGGAGAACTCTGGAATGGAACCTTGTATCAAACGTTCGTAGTACTATAACATTTTGCAAGTTTGCTCATAGTTCTAAGTCTGTTTGGGTGAGCTATACCTTATTTCACCTCGAGTCCAGACGCAGACGACGCTACGAGCTGATGGGAACAATCGGACAGCGTCGAAAGTGTACCATCATGGTGTTTGTCATGTTTCTCCAAGTGTTCTATCATCGCTGAATCAATCAGAAACAAAAAAGGCCCAGTGACTTGCATTTTTAATGCCGCTTGATCGGTCCCATTACCCCGTAGCGTGGGCTGCATCTGGACTTAAGCTGAAGCAAAGTATAGTTGGCTTCATTGAGTTCACTCTCCACGTGGCTTCCGATCACTGCGGGGAAGCAGTTCGTCACGGAGCGGACACCGTGGGAAGCGCAGTTTGTTTAGTCTGTCCTACTTCGTACGGAGCGCAGCGTGCATTCTGTGCACTGCATTGCGTACGAAAAATCGCGGCAACATTATTCTCTCGTTGCACTTCGAGTACTTACAACGGTGATCACATTCGTTTGCTCTCTATGTTGTTGGAATGAAACCTAAGCCAAACTAGAACTGGAGATAGAAAAAAAAAAAAAAAATCGCTGCGAAGAGCATGATTTGTACATGACCGAGGTTATTTGTGTTCGTGGAAATCTGATGCAACCCTGCATATCTGCCGCTTGTGGCTTCTTGCTCTGTCGCTTTGCTGCAGTGCAAGTGCATTTGTAGGAGAAAAGCAGGGTGGGATGCTGCACACACAGGCGTAAGTTGCTCTGTCGCTTTGCTGCAGTGCAAGTGCATTTGTAGGAGAAAAGCAGGGTGGGATGGTGCACACACAGGCGTAAGGTGTTCTTCAATCCCCACCCCTGCCCGTTTCGATCTGGATGAGCATCGTACCGGCGTGCGGTTGTGTATCACTACTGCGTGGTGCACGTTAAAGACCCCAGGCTAGCGGTTGTACCGCACTGGCTAAATTGCTCATCTACAGCGAGTGACTCGCCGCAACTTTCAAATGGCTGACCAACTACACACTATAAATATCCACACAACCCCAATTATTGGGCCGGGTGTTCTTCAAGCATGAGTCATTTGCAAGTTGCCCGCTTTAACGTTTTAGTACTACTATATGAGCCTTGTCAATGTTTATGACAACTATCCCTCCCAACTGAAATGTTTAAAAGAGAATTGCACCTATTAGGGTGGAGTGCACATTCTAAGGCAGGGGTGCACAACCTGCGGCCCACGGGCCGCATCCGGCTCACGAGCAACTTCTTTTGCGGCCTGCGGACATGATACTATGGTGGCTAGATATGCTCAAGACGACAACCAGTGCGATGATTCCAGATACATAGTTCCCATCAAGCATCTTTTTGGCCCGCGTCATTTTTGAGTTGTGCAGCCATGTTCTAAGGGGAAAAGTGTCCCTGAGACGGAAGGACAGAACTAATGTGCAATCCACCCGGCCGCTGTCCTAATTTCTGGGACGTGAATTTCTCACAAGCAGCACTTGTCTGTGTTTCGTTTTATTTCGCATAATTGTGCAAGCAAGGACATTCGATTTAGTGAAGTGATTTTTAAATCCCCTGTACTATCCGGCACTCAGCTTCATTTACTTAACTCTAGTAGGCCGATAGATGTTTGAAGACGCAGTAAAAAATTTCAGCCTTTTCACTCTGTGAAGAAGGAAGACCAGCGAAGCTGAACTATGATGGGACAACCGCAAGGACGACGCCTAAAGGACGACGTCTAGAACGACCTCGAGGACGACTTCTAGGACGACCTCGAGGTCGACGTCTAGGACGACCTCAAGGACGACGTCTAGGACGACCTCAAGGACAACTTCTAGGACGACCTCAAGGACGACAGCTAGAACAACCTCAAAAACGACTTCTAGGACGACGGCTAGAAAAATTCAGCCTTTCCACTCTTGGGAAATCCAGAGTGGAAAGCTGGAAAGGTTGCTGCCATCTATGAGCAAGGCCGGCAAGCTGGTTGTCTGGTTGCCGCCGTCACTCATAGATGGCGGTAGCTGTCCAGAGTTTTGTGTCGACATGTTTGGTACTGGACACAATTCTCGGGAACCTAGCTCTTAACAGCTCCGCTGTAATAAATAAATAGTTCCGTAAAAATTATATTGGCTTTTGCAGCTGATCAGCTGCTTAGCACTTTCCTAAACGGCGCCCATAGGCCATCGATCACAGGTGATGGACGGTTTCTAAGCGCCGTCAAGAAATTAAATTTAGTGCGGAGAATTATTTTTCCTAATCTTGTGGATAGTTGAAGAGTTGTAGTTTCAATGTAGGTTTGAACTTTATCATAAGCTGGTGGGCTGTCAAAAATAGTCCTGGGAATGGTGGTCGCACTTTTCTAACATGGTTATAACTGCTAAGTTATAACTGTCTTTGTAAAAAAAGATGGCATTATTTACATACTAATTCAACTGTATTGTGGGATATTTTTTAGACCTCTAGAGCTTTGGGGACACTTTAAATAATGGTATCGGCACCACTTAACAGATGGTTGTAGTAAGCATCACTATAATTTCCAATGCTGTTCTGAACCAGCCTGCACATTTTATGTTCCCAACAAGGCAAACAAGAAGTGCAATCGGAGCCGTGACAAAAGCAAGGTAGAACACAACGAAAGTATTTCGCTGGGGATGTGAGGTGTACTATCTGTTTCACCAATAAAAGCATTCCGTCGTTGGAAAGTGCATGTGTCACGGAGGCTAACTCTCCTTCAAACCAAAAATAGAGAATGTCGGAGTACATTAAGTTCCATCAGTGATAGCTGTAAGTGTGGTGCACATTTCGTATATTCAATAATTTTCTTTTGTCCTTTAATTTGTTGTAGCTGTAGAAGTGTGCGATTATATGCCTTCCACACATACATTGCATTTTCAAATAATAAAATTTTAAAATTTTTTTCCCACATTATATTAACCTGTTTCTTTTGAAAGAACTAATTGGCCACATTTTGATGAGCCATATTGCTCCTAGTTAGGAAAATGAAGGCATTTGCACAGATCCTTTGAAAATTGCAACTTTTTTCGTGGTCAGTAAAGAGTTAGGGGACAGCCTTTTAATTTAGGGATGACATTTAACACCACCGTAAGGATAAATCCACGTGCAAAATGCAATTGAAATGCGCCATCAGACAACAAAACATGGTTTCACAACCTCGGTTTAATACGTAAAACGGCTATAACAAATTAACAATACATACTTTTTACACGACCTTCACACACATATGTACAGGGTGTAGAGAGTGCGCCAAGTCAACGGCAGACTTGGCGGGAGAGAAACGGCCCGTGAACGAGTTGGACCGGTGCAGACGCGGAGGCGTCCCGAGCATCTCTTCAGGCGTTGGGGAAGTTGAAGGCGCTGTAGGCGAGCAGCCCCGGGTGTTCCTCCTGCACCCTGCGCTGGCAGTGGTGAGCGCTCACCACCAGCAGGATGCCCCAGACTAGGGTGAGGAGGCTGAAGACTGCCGACGGGTACAGGTTACCGCTCTCCAGGGAAAACTCTGCAACGGCAACACGAGAGGCGCCTGAGAAAAGCGAGTCGTCAACCTCTACTGTAGTTGCAGACAGAGCGAGAACGGCAAGGCATGTCTTTCGAATGCCCGACCTCAGACACGCGCTGTGCGCTCGAGACTCCCAATCACTGTCGAAGGTAGGAAGCTCTTGCTGGAGGCGGGACAACTGGGGCTCCTCCCTGCCATTCCCACCTTGTTTGGGGACTAAAGACAATCGGATGCAAGGTCACGTCTGGACCCTTAAAAAAAAAAAAAACTATCTTGAAAAAAAAAAAAAAAAAAAAAAAAAGGACGAGTTAGGTGATTTTTAGAGTATCTTTATCCCGCGAATCTAAATATCACGTTCGTCTTCCCCGAAGATGTAACTAAACGCAAAAAAACACGAAAAACTGCCAACCAGTCGTTGCGTCGCGCTAGGAACTTTCAGCTGCCGAGCGCGCGTCGCTCGTGTGGGCAGCATGTGCATTTGCAAGCTTGCCAGGTATAATCTCCCGCACCAATCGAGAAGTCTTTTTCTGACCTTTTTGCAAAATAGCAAGAGTGCACGTGCGTAGCCTTGATAGGCGCCGAAGATGCGTGAGAGCGGAGGTTCCCTTTACGTCGTCATGCTCCGGGAAGGAGGGGTTTCGGCAGTTCTTTGAAAATAATTTTCTGTAGCATCTGAGCACCAAAATTGAAATAATCTCAATATTCATGATCCTGGAGGCCAAATGAAGACGATTGAAGTGTTTTTACTCAAATACAGTACCGCTTCTGCTTCTCTTTAAGGCTGGTTCACACATCTGCACTGGAGTGTGCCCCCTCTTAACTGCTCGCGGCGAGAGAACATGTCGACACTGGTGCCACCCGGCATCAGGTAGCCCCCAAGCATCTACACACCAGCCGTGAGAAATGGTCGCTTGCAACATTTCAAAGTTATTTTTAGCCGACCGTGAAAATTTTTGTCACCCCCCCAGAAAAGGAAATGGGATCTTCGGCAAGCATTTCTAAAGGGATGTGAAACTAGCGGTCTAAATGTAATGGCACCAAATTATTCCTAACCCTCGCGACGCAAAGACAGGTTCTTGGCTGTTTATAATAATTATGCGGCGCCATTCAATCCGAATCTGAGGGCTCGGTGGGCCGAACAAGTTTGTACGGAATCAAGGGTCGTGACAGGCGGTGCTTCTGGTAAATGCTACGTCAATCGAGAAGGCTCCACTCTTTCCCTTTCGCTTCCAGTGGGCGAGCCCGTTGGCAAATAATTTGATGTGCAGCACCAGTCGAGCAGTGCTCTGTGCTTGATCGCACGGTCGCCTTGACCAGGTGTACAATTCTAGTCTCTGGAACTACAAATCACCGAGCAGAATCTAAGAAACATCTTTCACGGGGTACCCAAAATTCTGTCACGCCTTGGGAGCTACACTGACTGTTTTTCGTTTTTGAACGGGTTGCCACGAAACAATTGTTTGCCTCCTGGTCTTTGAGGGCAAGGTTTTCTTACAACAATACGTGCCAATGACAATCACGCTTTTGGACATTGGTGACCAGGGGCGGATGCAGGTATTTTCAGAGGGGAGGGTCAGCGTACATGTTTAAGAACACTCCCCCCGACTTAATTTTTACACATGCAGAATTCAAGAGGGGGGTCGGGACATCCGTACCACCCCTCTGAATCCGCCACTGTTGGTGACGAGCATAGTAGTGCGATACCTCAGGCTTACCTACCCAATTTGTTAGTAGCAATGAGGTTGATTGAAGAGGTAATTAAAATTCTGCATTCTGTTTGGATAGCTCGGTACGTCAGGGACCGCACTACAGCACTTTACGATGGAAATTTGTCTCGGCGACGGCCCTTGCGGGCATCTTACCCTGACCCCTTGTGACAACCAGAGCAAAGTATGTTCCGGAGGCGACTACACTGATGCTGGACACAATGATCCCCAGGACTCTGAGGCCTCCAAGAGTGCTCTTGTCGTGCCACACGTCCAGCCTCTTGCAGAGGTGCAGTATTTGCAGGTGTAGCACTGCTGCAGCAAAGATTCCTGCAAACCAAAAGGACGCTGATAGGGGTCTTGGGTTGCACCACGTTTATGGAACAAAAATACCACGCCGTGTGGAACCTGAATACCGTGTGACCTCATATCTCCTGCTTTTCGCGGAAATGTGCCAGGTGTGGTTGACCCTTTCCAGGCAACAGCTGGGGGGCGTAAACCAACTTTCGTTGCTTCATGTTTTAGCGAGACAATAGACGTAGGGCTTATACCCTTATCTAGCATAAGAACAGAAAAATTACATAAAGAAAAGGAACCTGAATATATAAAAATTAGGTTTACATGCGCTTTTTTGTTTTTAACTTTTTTTGTCAGTTTTGTTTACTCTCGGAGCTGCTGAGTGCGCGGGCGCGCAAAACTCACTTCTGAATTAACACTCGAGGCAACACCTCGCGTGCCCTTCAAGAGCTCAAGAAATCTGAAGGGTGCTCGAAGGTTTTTCCTTTGTTTCGAGACGCAGATTAAAGGGCTCGAGGGTCGAGTGCGCGGCATCTTTCTCGTGCTAAAATGCGCGATAAAGGGCGCAGAACGCAGAGATCGCTACGTACCGGACGCGAGGCTCCATAACGCTGCCTGGTAGTTTCTGTAGGAGAAAAAACACAGGCCGAACACGACAACGCCGCTCAGCGTGCCGACCACGGCCAGAAGCAACAAAATGAAGAACGGTACGCCTGGTTTGGGGGGCGGCATAGCGAGCGTCACATGCTGTTCGGGGCCATTTGACGTACTAGTCTTCGCCTCGCCCGTCAGGGGACGTAATGGCATAAAGTCTCGATCGCCAACGTGAATCACGGACAAGGATGCCTCATCGGGCGTCTGCATTTTTCTGTCAGCTCACTATTGGCGCGGTAATAGTTGTAGGGATCCATTGACGACGCAGGGGCAGGGTTATCGCTTTCTTGCGAACGCCCAGAAAGCGCTTAATATCAAGATTTTATATCAGGTGCGAGATATCGTCTGCTACGACGCGATTGGCTGCTGCCACCTGCCGCGAGTTGACTCAAGAGGGAGAAACAACTATCGAACCGATCGAACCAAACCGAACCCACGCAAGGGAGTTTCGTGCGCTTTTAAATATTTAGGCGAAGAAACCGAGCCCAAGGTATGGCGATACTTAGAGGTAGCCGTTTTAATAACCGATGTCGGTTTTCACAAAGCTGAAAAATATAACAAGTTTGTTTGGGTGTCATGTCGCGCCACTAATGAAATCTGGAAATCTCTTCACGTCTTCAATTTTTTAGTTAATTGAGTTATCTAGTACAACTTTTAAAATATCTAATAGCACGTTTTAACACTATTTTTTAATCTATTTGGCTATTTGTATCTACAGACCTTGCTCTCTAAGCGTAGCTAGAGTAACTGTTACTCTAAGCATAGCAGTAATGTAGCGCCACCTGTACCTGCTTTGTTGCTTGCTTGATGTCAGTGGTGAGGACAGAGCGGTGTGGCGAGGGTGTTGTATGTTTTTCTTGGAGTTCCGTCGTTCCGTTGGTTCCGTGCGATCGTGGTGTTTTGTGCAGAGTATAATCGCGTCGCCGTTCGTCTCCTCGCAGTTTTCTGCGTTTTGGCTGTTTCGTGTCTACAAACTGGGTCGTCGAATGTCGCCAGAACTTCTAGACACGAGTCAGTTTTTCAGCGGGAAGGAGTGATACACGTGTGTGCTGCGTAGAAGGAGTACCACAATGGTTAACTGTTCCCAACAGTGATCATCCATCTCTGGGACACCGGTGTGCGTTTGCACGGATAAACTCTCCCTCGAATTATTCACTCCGCGAATCTGTTGCGACCGAGACAAAAGCGGCCGAGGATTTCACCATGATATCGATTCTGCCGTTTACGCCTCCGGTCGTGAAGCGGCTGTTGGGCTGGAAGAAAGGCGAGGGCGAGGACAAATGGAGCGAGAAAGCCGTCAAAAGTCTGGTGAAAAAACTCAAGAAGTCCGGTGGAATAGACGAACTGGAGAAAGCCATTTCGACGCAGGACGTCCACACCAAGTGCATCACTATCCCCAGGTTTGTAGTACCTTGAATGCGCCACCGACAAAATCGCTGGCTCTGGGCGTTTCGGGGTGCGTGCGTGCACATAGGCTTTATTTTTTGGCTCTGGAGAGCCACATAGCGCGTACTCTTTTTCTAGGCTGACTAGGGCAGCTTTCTTGCCTTGGGGGATTTAGTCCGATTACAGCTAATCCCGAGAAAGTGTTCGTCGTCTTGGGAGAGATCTCCGGAGGCGCGAGTTTTGCTTCGGCAAAAGTTTCGCTCATTGCTGGCGTGGACGTGAAAAAGCAACAGGCGCAGCTAGGAAGCCCTACACCATTCGGAGATAGCGCTGCTTATCTTCCGCGAGCCGCTGATAAGGCAGAGTTATGGGTAAACGAGCATCGGGGGACCTCGTTTGCGCTCGTCGGACGTTCGCCACTCGACGCCACTTGCCTCGACAATAACTCGCCTCTCCTTATCTATGCGCAGAGGCAGAAGATACGCTGGCTAGCCAAACATCCGATTTTAATTCCATTTGTTTCATTGATATTTATTATTTTTCTAAAATGACGAACGCGTTCCCTCCATATTTACAGAGGCGTCAGGCTTGCGGCGTTGTTGGCTTCATTGTGAGCAGGAAACGAATCTTTGACACGTTTGGAAAAGAAAAAGAGACGAAACAGAGCAATATAGTTTTCCGAGTGCCGTTGACCTGATTATCGGTCATCGCTAATGAGGAATTCAGGCAGGACGTTTGCGGTGTGTGTTGTTGCCCCCCCTGCCCCCCTCTCCGAAGCCCGCGTACGGTGGCGGCCGCTGCGGCGACGCTAGAAAGCACGAGCAGCACATGCCCCGGGCTTTGTGTTGCAGTCAAGCCTAACTCCGCGAGCGGTCCTCGCCTGGCGTGTGTGCGTCCGTCTCGGAAGGAAGTCCGGACGCGCTCGACCGTCGGAGTCGCGTGTTGAATCGTCGGAGAATCGTGATTCTGGGCCGACACTGGCCTCGTCGGCGGTTGACACGCGGCGCGAACGCGTTTCTCGAGCGATTCGGCTGGCGGTGCCGACGGCGGCAGCGGTAAGCCTTTGCGGTAAGCCTTTGCTCTCTCCTTTCGGGTTTTCGTTCTGCGGCGAGCAGAGCGTAGTGGAGCAGCCACCCCGTGTGCCTGCATCTCTCGAGTTTGCGCGAATTTTTGTCGTGGCCTTTCGGAGAGGACGTCGCCGGCCTTGGCTTCGCCCCCGGAAACATACAAAAAGGCGAGTGAATGATCGCGGGGGATCCGAAATCAACAAGTGATTGCGCGAGAAGGGAAGGGGTGGGGGGGGAAAGCAGCCCCGCTTTCGATTCACTGTTTCACATTCGGCGTCATGTTTGAAAGGCGAAGGAGGGTTTGAGACAACACTGGACAGGGCAAAAAAAAGAAGACAATGTATAGAGTGGACCGCGCGCAGATTTGTCGGGCGTAGGGCGCGAACGGACGATGGACGCGTACGCCGGGCGCCCGCACGGCCGTCCGACGTTCACCCGGACGTCAAACCGCTGGAGACACGAACCGGTGTCGGTCGGTCGCGGTTCCTCCGGGTTCCTCGCGGAGGTGGTGTCGGCACCGCGTCGTTTGGTTAGGCCTAAAGCGATCGCCGCCGACAGCAGCAGCCGCCGGGGAAGGGAGCAATGCTCCCTCCCCCGCCGTCTGCCTAGCGTCTCGCAGGGTCGTTGGGTGTCTACCAACACGGCGGGCTTCCCCCAGGACCCGTCTCCGCCACCCAATTTTCCTGTCAAAAGTTTGCATTCCTCGCTGCGGGCTTTCTCGTGCAGCGCCTTTCGATCTGACGGCCGTCGGAGAGTTCAGCCCCCCACCGCCCCCACTCTTGCTTGGTCTTTTTATTGCTCCGTGCTCGATCAACGAACGGGTCGCTGCTGCCGCGGGGTTGGGCGTTGCACGCCACATTTGTAGCGGCGTGCCGGCGTCGCGTGTTTGCGCGCTGAGCAGCGATCGCTTGACGGAAGCCTACCTTGACAGGATAATTGACGCCCCCTTGTTGACCGGTGCTTTTTTCTCTCTCTCTTTTTTTTTTATTTTTCCTTCCTTTTTTGTCGAAGCGGGCGTCGGAGTGGCTGTCGTCGTGCGTTGGAGGTCTGTTTGCCGAGATTGCGCCGCGGGAATCTTGTTTCTGCGGTTTGCATTACCGCCAACGCGGATAAAAGCGACCCCCGAGAGCAGTGGCGATCTCCGGAGAAATGTTACATCTCGCCCTCTCTGTGACTAGTGAAAAGCTTGTCGCAAAGGGATTCGTAGTTTTATTCGAGGGAGGGCTGCGCGAACGCAATGAAAAGCGTTGATTTTTTTTTTTTTTTTTTTTACAAACATGTTTGGCGAACTTTGTAGGGCTGGGCGTCGGTTAAAAACATTAACCCGATTAATCGTCACCCTTTATTCGATCAATTGGTCTCGTTCATTTTAATGCCTAAAATATTAAAAAAAATCTAATTCTCTCTTTCTCTCCCTCCCTATATATGCTTTTTTTATCTTTGATAAATATGTAACAAACGGTGCAGTATGAAATTTTGATTTGAATCAACCGTGACGTGCAGTTGAGAATGGTTTAAAGGCACTCACACTCAAAAATTATTACTTCAGCTGCATGAGGCAAAGATGTTCGTTTTTCTTCTTAGGTAAGAACGACCTCCCTAAGGCCTGTTCACACTCTTGCGACCGAGTACGACTGAGAGAGACGAGATCTCTTAAAACTTCTTAAATTTTTTTAGAACGAGGGAACACACTGGCATTGTGGCGCCATCTATGCGGTGACCCTGGAACTGCATTTCACAAGAGCGAAGGTTTTGCGGAATTTCCGAGGTCAAATGTGCGTAATACCCATAGAAAGGCTCGTTTATAACATTGACAAAAGTTTTTCGAGCCAAGAAAGAAAGGATAATGCGCGAGAGAAATAACAAAATATGCCGGACCGCCGAGTTTACACTGCTACCCAATAGATGGCGCCAGTGTGTCCTCTGGTTCAAGAAGTTTTAAGGAACCCAGGTTTAAGAGGTCGCAAGAGTGTGAACGGGCCTTTAGTTGTTTACAATAGTCTCTGCTACCCTAAACGGACACTCGAACGGCGTTGAAGTGGCTGGAACACGTTTAACCTTCTGTAATTGTCTTGAGCTACAAATATCGTCCTTACAGTTTACTTTAGGGTAAAATTTCCCTTAAAGTTTGCCTTTCATGCATGTGTACTTGTCCACGTCTGCGTGGTGAATGTGTTGGATTTTTACTTTCTTTTATTTGTCAAAATTTTACCGGTTAAAAATAATAACTGCGATTAACGCATTAATCTATACATTTAATCAATCAACTGCCCAGCCCTAGAAATTTGCTGTATTTAAGTAATCTTGTTTTTTTTATTAGTTTTAATGCACTCTCTGGTGGCTTTAACAAGTTTCGTTCGTGTATTTTTGTGTGGTTTGTACTTCGCTGCTTTTCCATTCTATCTGCTAAGAGGCGGTGTCCGAAGGAATACATATTTCATTCTTTTGCCCCCTTGAACGGGCTGGTAAATGACAGTAAGTTGTAGTATGTCCGGAATGCCATTGATTACTTTGGGAGCCCTTAATCAAATTATGCAGAAGGGAAATTCTAGACACTCAACCTATAGACCAACACGCGGCCCTGATGTCACGCAGCCGCGGTGGCGCTGTTGACAGTACGGTGCATGCGCGGACGCCTCACCTCGCGCCAGTCTGGTTCCTGCGCACGCGCAGTGCCCACACCTGGTGTGGGCAAATGCGGGCTTGTTTGTAAACAGCGTGCCGGTCTATACACTGTCTTATCTGGAGTACCTGCAGCCTGGAAGCAACTTCTTGTGACTGATAGACATGCACATCTGCCTCCTGTCCAGTGGGCAAGCATTTGCTTTACTGAATTAGCCCTATGATATCGCCAGCTGCTGCAATAGCATGCAACAGCTTTCCATGCAATTTTACATATTCCACCCTCACCTGATAGATTCTTTAATTAAACTTGTTTCATGTATCATGAAAACAGTGTTATACTAATGGAAATCAAAATGGTTGTTCAGAGGGCTCTCTCAGTCGCGAAAGAGGACGGACTGTTGGCATGTTTTGAGAAGGGGTTGTAGCCAAGGACGTTTGGGATTTCACAATTATGTTTGCAATGATTTTACTGCCAGACAAGGGCTGCTTAAACATCAGCATAGCTTCGATAAGTTTGAGCTGTACCCATTTTCACATCAAGAACCATAGTAAAACAGGTCTGGCTCGGAGCATTACTAATTCCCCTTTTTATGAAGATAATTAAGATATGTGGGGGGAATTTTTAGATTAGATCTGTTATCAACACTTACATGTTCCAAATGCCAAAAACATTACTTTTTCCTTCGATAACCAAATCTTCTATCTACTTCGCGCCGCGTATGAGCATTGCAGAAAACTTCCTTTTTTCTTTAGGTGAAAATGGGTATAGTATCGGCTCGCCTCTCTTTTACCCGTGTTTCATCATGACACATAGACATAAAGGGGGCATCTTTGTTTCCAGGCACAACCCGATTAACAGAGAACAGAGAAAGCCTTCAGATGTCAGGAAGTTTGAGTGAGCCCAGTTAAACCAGGGAGGTTTTGGAAGCGTAACAAGCATTCCTCAGCACCTATGAAAACCTCACAAGTCACAATATTCCATCTCTTTATGTTCCTTTGGGAATGAACCCTTCATATGTCTCTGGATACTTTTCATTCCTGTATGTCTTTACTGCAATAGCTAATGTTCTTGTTGCTCTGTGGCTTTGGCAGTGTTTGTGGCATTGCAGTCGATCAATCCACTCTGAGGTAATGTGCCCCACAAAGAGGAGTCTGACTGCCAATTTTGGGCAAGGAAGGTTAGATGCGAGTGTTGAGACAGCTGTCAGCATTTGTTGCCAATGCGGGGTCACGCTCTAGATTAGGAGTATGACCAGTGCGGCACAACTGCTAGCCTGTGTCTTTAACATTTATCATGCAGTAGGGACACACGCCCACACGCTGGTGCGAGACTCCTCCAGGTCAAATTAAACGCGTGGTGCAGAACCTCATGGTCAGAGTTGAATCAAACCTTCGTTCTAAGTCGCCTTCAAAAATCTTCGGAGTTGAATCATATCTCGTTTCTTTCATGTAACAAACATGCATGAATGGGCGTGCACATTGGCCTAGTTTCGAATTTATGTAAAACATTCATTTTCTCTAAAAAAGTGGTCCGTTATCCTGATCTTTAAACAACCAGCATCTGGATTTGGGTACCAATTATGTGGGGGGGGGGGGGAGGAAGGGAAGGCTTGCCCACTAGGGTAGTTTATGCTGAAGAGATGGTTGCCAAAAGGTGCTGCCACAGTGGCACTTGCGCTGCTTCCTCTGCAAGGAGTGGTCTCGCTGGGGTATGCCGCAAGTGTCTCCCTTTGTCTGGTGGTCTGTTGCCGGTGCATGCCCGTGTATGCTGCTGTGGCGTGCTGTGGCGTGTGCGGGGGGCAAGAGGCAGGGGCATTGATGCTAAGTGGGGTCAGCGGGTGCGGCGGCAGGTCCCTGGACGGACGCCTTCAGGTGTCTCACCGCAAGGGGTTGCCCCACGTCATCTACTGCCGGCTGTGGCGCTGGCCGGACCTGCAGAGCCACCACGAGCTGAGGGCCACCGACAACTGCCAGTATGCATTCAACCTCAAGAAGGACGAAGTCTGCATCAACCCCTACCACTACCAGCGGGTAGAGACTCCCGGTGAGTGCCCGCCCGTCGTTTCCTGGCCCCAATGTCGACCGGTGAGTCTCGTGCCGTCGACGATGGCACAAGCGAAATGTTGGCGAAAGCCGCTCCGCTTTGTGTGGCGAGTGGCACGCTCTTGTCCGGTAAAATTTCTTCGCCCGAAACTATGATTCAGTGATTGACGTAAGTGTTCCCTTAGGTGCCTGCTTGACAGCGCTGTACCGAGCTTTCTCGACTGGTAAAGTTCCCTCACCAGAAACAACGATTCAGTGATAGTTGCAAGTCTTTCCTTCCGTTCCCGCTCAAGTCGCAGGCGACCGTGCAGCTCTGGTGATGCCGAGAAGAATGAAGGGCTCTTGTACATTGAAGGAACTAACCTGTTACAGTAAAACCTCGTTAATTCGGATCTCATGGGACCGGCAAAAATGTCTGAATTATCCGAAAGTCGAAATATCGAAAGGACAAAGAAAACTGCGCGATAGCGTTTCCCTGTGACATACCTTTATTTTGAGAAGAAATGTATTATTACCACCCGCTTACTGGACGACACTTGGGCGGACACGGCAACTTTTCTTAGCGCGGTCGAGTGCTCCATCGCACTCGCACAGTCGGAGCTACGCATCACGCGCGATGACGAGTTAGCACAGCAAGGCCTCTTCTAGTTTCGGGTGCACCACCGCTCACTGCCGCTTTCTTTTCGCGTTGAACTTCTCGCTCTCGAAAACCCGTAGGACATCGGCCTCAATTTTCACGTACGTGGCCAAACTGCTTCTCTTGACGTCGTAACTTTCAATCACTTGTAGAGAGACGCCGTCCTTCAAGGCCCTTAGTATTTCCACTTTCGTCGCTAAATTCTTAGCCTAGTACAGCTGCAACGGAAAACGAGTAGCACAACTGACCAATAATCGGAGCGGCAAAATCGCGAAACCCGGCACTATTTTTCCCGAGCGCCCGACACCGAGAGTGCCAGTCACGTTGCATTTTACAACGCGGGGGTGGCCGGTTAAAATGGCGGGCTTTAGGATCCCCGCGTTGAGGCATGAAACGTGACTGTCACTCTCGCTATCGGCGCGCTCGGGAACAATAGCCCCGCGCGTCGCGATCTCGCCGTTGCGGTCGTCGGTCACTTGTGCTACCCTTTTTCCGTTGCAGCTATGCTTCTGCCGCTTCCATGCCAGGACAGTAGCGGGTAGCGCACTGAAGCACGGCAATCCAGAGCAAAACTGGTGCGAAACACGGAGAACGGGAAGAGCGAAGAACCGGAAGAACCATGGGAAAACCGGAAAACCACGTGTGCACCTCGGATGGATAGCGGTCATACGATTTGGAATGGATGGTAGCTAGCGCCACCTGCCGAATTCGTCCGAATTAACCATAGCGCGCTGCGTTCCCTCCGAATTAATGAGCGTTTGCTCCCATTGACTAATACATACGTTTGACGGGACCGGATCGGCAGTCCGAATTATTCGAATTTCCGAATTAGCGGGGGTTGAATTAACGAGGTTTTACTGTACGCGGAAATTAAATTGCCTTGTCAGTTGTGCCGTGGTGTTTCAAATGGTGCTGTTGCTATAGTCGTATGAGTAATGGCACCCACCTTGCATCAAAATTTAGTTCTCTGTTTGCTCAAAACACAAACTTGTAGCTCAAGCTCGGCTTGGCTGTTGTAGTAGCTACCTGCAAGTCTTTAAAATCTGGTGCCATTTTGTTCACAAAGAGCTTGCGCACTTGTTTGTGAACAAAAAGTGCTCAAACTGCTCAAACGAAGATGCTCTTAGTTTAATTGGTTTAACTTCAACGGCACCATGACAGAACAGCACACGGTCAAACAGCATGCAACAAAACAGCACGGCATCGAAAAAAAACGGCGTCAAAACAGCACGGCGTCAAAACAGCACCACGGCGTCAAAATAACACAGCATCAAAACAGCATGTGTCGAAACAGCACGGCAACAAAACAGCACAGCGACAGGAGAGCGCGTGCCAGAACAGCACAGCATCACAGCAGCACGGGAGTAAGTGCCTGCTGGTTTTCGGTGTTGTTATAATATTACCTATAATGTAAAACCTTCCCACCCCATGCCAATGGAGTTTAATCCCTTGTCGTTTTCTTGCAATTTATTGTTAATTCGTTGACTTTAGTTTATAACTAGGGTTCCGTGTTTTCGGTACTTATCTTTTTCACACTCGGGGGTTATTTTTCTATCTTTATTTTTGCCCAAATTCGGTGTTTTTCAGTGTATTTGTGATATCACAAATAGACACCAATCCACAAATAGGGATTTTTTACCATATGAGCCCCCCACGAATCGGGGTTTATCGGGGCTCATATGGTAAAAGCAAAGGTATATTGGTGCGCTCTAGAAAACACAATGTTATATGCATTATTTATTACTAAATAAAGCACATAAAAACAATTTCCAAAGAAACTCGCTGCGTCGCAGACAGTTCATTGCAGTCGGTGCTTGGGTTGGACACAAACAAAGTTATTTATAAAAGTTCCCTGCTGTGAAACTGCGGTTTTTCTTCTTCAAAGCAAGCTTCAATTCGGTGTTTTTCGGTTACTGATTTTAAAACCCTTTGGGGGTTATTTTTCGGTGATTATTGGTATATGGACCAACTCAGTTCTCTGACGTCGCGCCGCTGCGGTGGCGGTGCTGTCGGCACTGCCCATGCGCAGATGCTTCGCCTTGAGCGAATCTGGTTTCTGCGCGCGCGCAGTGCCCACACCCGGTGTGGGCAAATGCGGGCTTGTTTATATACTGTGTGTTGGTCGATACCGAGAACACGGAACCCTATTAATAACCATACAAATGCAGCGCCCTATTTACAGACCGCAACTGAAAGAAATAGTGAACATTGCAATAAACAAAATTAAAGGAAAATCTAAAAACGGTTTATTTGACTTTTGTTTTACGCATATCTTACATGGAGTAAGAAAAGCGACAGCCCGTACTGAGGCACAACGTTCCGTGGTCTTTGTGATATCCTGGCATACGGTTTCGAACCCGATGGGATGCATCCTCGTTGGCCGTTGACAATCTTGTGCTGGGTGAGGCTCTGCTTGGTCTTCAAAGCTTCTTTGAAAGGCCGGTGGGTGTCTGAATGTTGAAACCCGAGCGCAGAGTTAACACTCCTGTGCCATCCTTCCACGCTGTTGTTGGTCTTAAGAAGCACGTCCATGACGCGTTCAAAGCAGCTCCAGAGCAATGGGCGAAGGGCGGGTCCCGGCGGGTGCGGTTCCTTCCAAAGGGCACGCCAATGTAGGTACGCCCTAAGTGCTCCAACACTGATGATGTGCTCTCATCCTGGTTGCTTGCATGGTCCTGGATGTCTTCAAATCCTGCGGTAACCAATCATTCGTGTACCAATTTCAACGTGCCACCCAATTAAAAGTTGGATATATAGACCATCATTTGCATCTACTGGTAGACACATGTAGATATAAATACTGTGAATATGTTCACGGGCAGGTTGCTCAACGCACACAAGGTCCTTGTGTTGGATACCAAAATAATACTCTGAAATTGAACTCGCAAGGATCTCTGAAAACTTCGACTATGTTCTTGACGTTGGCAGCCACAACCCTAAAATGTTGAAGCAGTTGGAATGTATAAAATCTGCCCTGAATATATTCACTAACAAGCCGCAAATTGCCTAATGTATAATAGTATACTGTTAGATGGAGTTGTGATGCATGCCGAACGGTGGCAGACGAGAGAAAAAACTTTCCTTTTTGTCTTTAAGCATTCTGTGCTGTTTTATTTTGCCATGCCTGATGCAAGATTACTCTAGCACATTGAGCGATTCTTAAACTTTAATTTCTGAGCTGACATTTCTCTGCAGGCTAAATTAATGACTAAAAAGACTGCTCCATGTGATTTTACCTTGTGCAACATCTGTGAGCTTCAGGAATGCCAATGCTGGCAACAGCTGCATGGCCTCACAAAAATGACTCCTTCTCTGTAGTCTTGCCACACTCTTGAATGTGGCGCTGAATTGACTGCTTGAGGGGGAAAAAACAAGCAGAAACAGTCACTGTCGGGAAGACCAACTTGGAAGCATGGATGGTCGTCTGCTCGAAGACTGACAGGATGCTCTCGGTGACAAGCCACGCTGCAGTTCCCGCAGCTTGTTGAAAACCCTCATGTAGGTGGCTGTGTTCTTACGCTGCAACAAACAGTACACCATTGGCACCACTCTACCTGATGTCAGCACCTGAACAGTGTACAGTTGATAGTAGATGCACGATGCTCTTTTAAATGCTCCATCTGCAAACCAGTGGGGGCTGTTTTTTTAGGGTCAAAGGATTTGCTCGCACGCCTAGCATGATAACGGTCTGGATCATCAGACCCCCATCAAAGAAGAGAAACTGCTGGCCATCGGCAAGCCAAACAAAACTCGGCGTGATTACAATGTTGCTAAATCTGTGTGGCGCTGCTGGGAGTGCTTCCTTCTGTCGGTGTTGGCTCTGCAGAGCTCTTGTTATTGCTGACACGGTTGGCAGTGTCGATCTCTGGAATTCTGAAGAAAAACTGAAGTTTAGTACCAGGCATTTCACTGTCTCACATGTTTATTTGGCCATACAAATGCTGATTTAGGAGATACAGTGATTTAAAAAAATACTTAGTCAGCAATTGCTGTTCTTGCAGTATCCCTGGAAGTGGCAGATTTCATCTTCATTGTTTGCAACACAGAAGCTGCTACACATTTTTTTATGTTTGGTAAATAGCTGATGTGGTCCTCCGTTGCCTAATGCAGTGATGCGATTGCTGCGCCAATTGCGCCAAACTGCGCCAAGGGCCCAACCCTGCTACATCCTGCTACTTTTTGCCAAAATATGGGTAATCTGCGCCAAGCCTGCTCCAAAGAACCAATTTTGGTCGCCTTTCAAAACCAAAACTAAACTGAGTGCCGTAATTGAGCATGCGTGAGCTAGGTGGCGCAAGCGGCCGTCCGACAGAATGTACCCTACATCAATCATTCATGCGGTCTTGCATGGTTTTTCTTGCCGTCTCTCGTTTCGCGCTCTCACCGTCTCGTGGGTCTCGTCTCGCGGCTTTTTAAAATTTTTTCAGCACGTGCCGCTGGTCAGTTGTTTTTTTTTGTCGTATGCTGAAGAGTTACATTTTGCATACAATTATGGGAACTTGTTGGCGACGGAGCAGAGTGGCTTTTTTTTTCCTTTTCGATCGAACAGCCATCTCCGCTCGCGCGACGAAACACGTGCAACTGCAAGCCTGCCAAAGTTACCCTGATGTGCATGCGAACATGAATGAACGACAAAGGCACCAGCCGGGACGCTTGCAAGCCAGTGTTTTACGTTTGCTTACTTTTGACGAAAATCTGGCACGTCGGGATCCAGTAAAACGGTGGCAAGCGGTTTTTCGGAATTGCTAGGCGACGCCTACAGTAATGTATGTACACTTGTGGGGTGTCTCAATGCCTCTTTGGAGGCATTGCAAGTGGACAATTATTACTAGCCGAAGGAAAAGCGAGGCTTGCAGCAGCCTTCCAGAAAGTTTCGAAAAGAAAAAAAATGAAAGCCGTTTTCAACTCCCTGTAACGCCGAATTAGAGCACAGCTCTTGAGGAGGGGGGGTGGGGGGGGGGGTCACGTGACCTGGGGGGGTCACATGACCACAAGGTCACGTGACCTTGCGGTTACGCCGACGCCGCTCAAGCCGGAAACGGGCGCCTAAGAGCTGCACTCTAAAAGGAAAGCACCCGCTAGTCGTAATGCACATTTCTCTTGTGTACAATTTCGCATGGTACTGCAGTAGTTAGGTGTTTCATCAGCCGGAGACCGCTTCCATGTATTATATAACTGGTCAATCTAATGCTGTGATATTTACTACTAGCCGGTCATTTTCAAATAAGGTTTAATATGGTGCAGTTTGGCTCATATAATATTTATCTATAATGTCTACATATATATGTATAATTTACCTGAAGCATTGCAAAATGTATCATGTCATTGGCATTTCAGTTACATGTTGAAATACTTCCAGGTGGTCTAACTTGACCATAATTTGTTTATTGCAGCGTTTGTCCAGTACTTAAAACGAATATTTTTTTATTTTTCTAAGAATATCTGCTCCAAAAACCACTTTGCTGCTCCGAATCAGTGTTTTGGCTGCTCCAAAAGCCACCTTTTCTTCTCCAAAAACACTGTTGTTGCTGCTCCGAAGGCCACTTTTGCTGCTCCAAAACGCTGTTTTGGCTGCTCCGAAAGGTGCTCCAAAACGGCTTAGGACAATCACATGACTGCTAATGTAAAATAATGAAACAATGTATGAATGTAGTACATTTGTTACGCATGGGACACTGCAACTTTCTTATTATCAAAATGTTCAATAGTTTCCACTTAAGCCACATTACAGATATTGTGAATATAATAAAATCTTGTTTCAGTTTCAATACATGCTAGAATTTGCTGCTTGAATAGACATCTCACTATTTATGAGTTACATTAAATAAAATGTCAGTTCAAAGCACTCATGTCTCTCTTTTTGATAAAAGCTATGCTCAAAACGAAATCCTTGCGGCACGCAAAATTAAATGTTTTATAGCGTACGTTAAATATAAGTATGAAATGGAAAAAACATAAAACCATACCTTTTCCACCACCAAGTGGTCACTACTTCCATGAGTTGCTGCCGATTCTCGACACCCGGTGACGCAACACCTCCATAGTATCTGATCGTAAATTCTTCGTGCAACATGGTACAAATATCCCTGCTAAATTAACTTCTCAGGTCCTCTCTGAGTTTGCATGATAGTCGCCATGAGAGAAGACCGGCGGCAAGGCACAGTGCTACAACACGCACGTCGGGTGCGCTTTTATAGACGGTAGGCTGAACTTAACCCGAATATAAGAAGCAAAGCAACAATGCGGTGAAAACTTTCGTTCGACGAAAAAATGAGACGTTTACAAGTCTCTGTAATGCCAAATTAGAGCGCAGCTCTTGAGGAGGAGGGGAGGTTTAGCCCCTCCTTCCCCTCCTCTTCACTCCTCCTCCTCCATACCCTCCTTTCCTCCTCTATACCCTCCCCTCCTCCCAGTCTCCCCACTAAATTTAGCTGAAAAAGTGACGCCACGTGACCTAACAGCAGTTCAATTCCCCTCTAAATTTAGCACGGAATGTAATTGCTGTTGAGATCACGTGACATCAATTTTCCCGCTAAATCTAGCAGAGAAACTGAATTTCTTCATAGGTGACCTGACATCAAGTCATGCTGACGTCATTTCCCCTGCTAAATTTAGCGGGGAAACTGAATTGGTGTTGAGGTCACGTGACATCAATTTTCCCACTAAATTTAGCGGGGAATTGGTGTTAAGGTCACGTGACGTCATTTTTCTCACTACATTTAGCGGGAAATAGACCCTTTTCAAAAGTCAGAGTCACCTTGTGGCAGTCCTAAAGGCTCCAATATTGCCGCTCTAATGGCGGTGATAGGTCATGTACGGCTAAATCACGCACCCTCGATTTCGTGAATCGAAGGTGACGTAAAAGGGTGAACATATTTTCCCCTTTCTGCTCTATGCTTTCGAAGACGTTCGCTTTTTCTGGTGTGGAGAAGCTGCGTAGTGCCGCCATTAGAGCGTCGGCTTTGGCTCCGCACAGGGTGGATAGGCTGACTTTCGGAAAGGAGACTATTGAATCGGTGTTGAGGTCTTGTGACAACAATGTTTCCTCTAAATTTAGCGCGGTTACGCCGACGCCGCGAAATTGGAAACGGGTGCCTAAGAGCTGCGCTCTAAAAAGGGATCGTTGGCGGGAGAGCTTTGAAGTTCTGTTTGGGGTAAAAAAAGAATGGTGTACTCAAGGTTCGTCCTCCTTATCTCAGCAAAGGATTCATTCCGAAAGAGAAGAAAGGAGGTACAAACACTTTTCCGACAGCTTATTGGAACAATGGCATTGTCCCCATCAAATCTGAAAACCACGGAGAAAAAAAAATAAATAAAAGAATGTATGCATCTGGTTCTCCGAAAATCTCTGAGTACTGAAAAAAAGAAATGGAAATGTAGTCAAGTATCTCGGGTAGATACGACGAGGGATGATACACAACAAAGGTGGCAGCCATAGGGACAATGCCGTCTCTCTCTAAAGGAATGAATTCTTCGCTGAGATAAGGAGGTCCAAAATCCGTGACCACTGACCACACATCTTTTTTCTTTTTTTTTTTCTTCTTGAGATTAAATCCACATATCTTTTTTTGTTGTTCTCTGTGGTTTTTGGGTTTGACGGGGAAACACCATTGTTCCAATGTAATGTCGGAAAAACGCTTGTATCCCCTTCTCTTTTGGAATGAATCCTTTTCTGAGATAAGGAGGTCCAACACTGCATACAGCATTCTTTTTTTTTTTACAGCCAATCACTACACTTCATAGCACTCCCCTTGCCCTCTCCTGTTTGTGAATTTAAAGTTTTTACTGCACCATTGCCTTGCATCTCATATCCGGGTAGGGCTCAGCCTGGCGACGATGAAACTGCACCTGACGCGGGTGTCCTATAGTAGGTTACAAGTCAAGAAGGTAGCGGCAAATGCCCCTCAAAGGGAATCATATATCCAGTGATGTGAATTGCTGCGCCAATTGCTCCAAACTGCGCCAAGGGGTTAACCCTGCTACATCCTGCTACATTTTGCCAAAATATGGGTAATCTGCGCCAAGCTTGCGCCAAAGGGCCAATTTCGGTCGCCTTTCAAAACCGAAACTGAACTAAGAACGTAATTGAGCATGCGTGAGCTAGGTGACGCAAGCGGCCGCCCGACACAAAGTACCCTGCATCCATCCGATCTTGCATGGTCTTTGCCGCCGTCTCGCGTTTTGCGCCTCATCGTCTGGGGAATCTCGTCTCGCGTCTTTTTTAAACTTTTTCAACGACAGACGCGGCCGTGTGCGGACGCTCCGACGCTAGTGTGCCGGGTGCCAGACATGCAGTCATGCTGTGAAACAAAACCACGTTTTTGCGCGACGAGAGTGGCTTTGTGAGCTGAAACACTGGTCGCACGACGTCGGGTGTTGCCGTCCCCACATCGCTGCAGATATGGTGCTTTCTAAACTTGTTCATCGACATTCCTGTCCTTGTTTAAACCATACTTACTACGAAAATCCCTCTTTAAAGGGACACTAGAACAAAATTTTGGCGCTACTCTCTTGGTCTATTCGTGTTCAAGGGAGAACTATCACATCAGACACATCAATCTCTGGTTGAAAAAGGCACGAAAAGGAATTTTAAGACAAATTAAACGATTAGTAAAGAGCACCTGGTGGTTGTCGCTAACGCCTCGTTTGTAATGCCCGTCTAGGAACTTTGACAGGTAGTGACGATAACTGTCTCGCCTCCGGCCACCACGGGTGAAAAGGGGAAGGAGGAGCTCCCCTCCCCCCGAGAATATCCTTTGTGTCTCCCAGAAGTCGCTATTGTCCCTCTACAAGATTATAGAAGATTAACCCGTCACTCAAAATTCGTACAAAAGCAGCCGCTTCGGTGGCTGGAACCGTTAGTACATCTTCTCGACATCAGCCTCGCCGAAGCTATGCTCGTCACTCAAACCGTCACTCAAAATTCGTACAAAAGCAGCCGCTTCGGTGGCTGGAACCGTTAGAAACATCTTCTCGACATCAGCCTCGCCGAAGCTTTGCTCGTTCCGGGACGAACTACGTCACGATTGCGGCAAATGTCACGTGTTCTCCGCTGGCTGCTCTCCGAGCGCTTGCCAGAGTGGGCAGTTTATAACCAAAAATACAGCGATCAGGCTCAAAATGCAAACATGGGAATTATCATTTACGGATATTGTGGATCATATTCAACCTATTTCTGAACACGACGGGTGTTTTTCGAATTTCGTTGGTGTTCCTTTAATTCAAAGACTGCTTGTCGAAATAATGATTACATAGGTTTCTCTCAGTGGGCTTTCTTTCGGAGGGACCCCGGTGTGTGAAAAATTTGCTGCAAAAGAGAATTGGTGAAGAGAAGTGAGCTAAAGCAAAGAAGGCAATGTCTGCACGCTGAACCCGCACAGCGTACTCGTTTGTCTCGAGTTCAGTCGTTGCACAAAGCGCTCCAAAAAGTTTCGACCCTGGCTCACGATGTATTGCATCGATGCGCTCAGGTTCTTTTCTCCTGTGTGTTTAGGTTGTACCTCACCTGCCGGTCTGGCAAGCACGCGCCGCTGGAGTGTTTTTTTGTTTTTTTTTTTTCTATTTTGGGAACCAGTTGGTGACAGGAGCGGAGTGGCATTGTTCCGATTTCGATTGAACAGCCGTTGTCTCCGCTTGCGCGACGAAGCACGTACCACTGCAAGCCTGCTGATGTTGCCCTCACGTGCATGTGAACATGACTGCACGACAGAGGCACCAGCCGGGACTCTTGCAACTCATTGTTTTACGCTTGCTTACTTTTGACGAAAGTCTGGCACGTCGGGAACCAGTAAAACGGTGGCAAGCGTTCTTTTCGGAATCGCTCAGGCAACTGCCTACAACACTGTACACTTGTGGGATGTCTCAGCAGTAAAAACACAAAAAACGAGTTCCGTCACAACACAGCACAAAGTGCCCTTCGTTTGTCTAGCACTTAAACAAAAATGCTTTTTTTTTCTAAGATTTTTTGTTGTAAAAGCCACTTTTGCTGCTCCGAGACACTGTTTTGGCTGCTCCAAAAGCCACGTTTGCTGCTCCAAAAGCACTGTTCTGGCTGCTCCAAAGGCCACTTCTACTGCTCCAAAACACTGTTTTGGCTGCTCCAAGAGGTGCTCCAAAATGGCCTAGGCCAATCACATCACTGTATATCACACCGCCACCTCCGTATCCAATAGCGTCCCTTCGTTTCCGTGACGTCGCGGCCAACGCGCGAGGAGGGTCTTGCCTTTCTGTACATGTTTGCTTTATTTTTCGACTTTGACTTAGCATTGTGGAAGCCACGAGAGGGAGATTAGAGTCTTCTCCTTCCGATGCAAACAAAGACGACTTTCGGGGATTAGCGTCCCCCTCCGATTGATACAAAGGCTGCTTTCAGGGGCTCTGTTCCCTCTCCGATGAATACAAAGGTCGCTTTCTTAAAGCGTGGGGGTCGGAGACAAGTTGCCACCACTCTGTGGCCATTATCCATCCATTGAAGCGGAACAAGGAGCGTTTCCCGTGAACTCTTTTTCGATTGCGGAGGGATTTGAAACCGGCGAACCACGCTTGTGGGAGGAGCTTGTCCTACCTTCTTAACTTGTAACCGACTATAGTACTGTGCTTCGCCGCCAGGGATATTCGTTCCATGTTGCACGAAGAATTCACAATCGAGTACTTTTGAGGTTTTGCGTCTCCAGGTGTCGGGGATCAGCAGCAACTCGTGGAAGTCGGGGCAGCTTGGTGGAAAGGGTACGGTTTTATTGTTTTTTATATTTCATATTTATATTTCACATACACAAGCATTTTTATTGAGTCGTAGCTTTCATTAAAAAAAAAAGAGCATGCTTGCCTTTAACGAGGATTTTATATTTTTAGTCGCAAAATAGTAAGATATCAATCTCTATTAAAGGAGCGAATTTTAACATGCGTTGAATACCTCCCAGTGAAACAAAATATTCAGTTGAACTAGGTTTATTATATTCACAATATCTGTAGTGTGGCTCGTAAGAAAACTATTAAACGTAGTATAAAAGAGTTGCAGTGTCCCGTGCATAAAAAAAAGCACAGTCGAGCCCGGTTATATCACACTCGAGTATTTAGAATTATTGTTTATATCAAACAGTCCAAACATCCCCTTGAAAATCACATGCATAGGAGCGCCACCGGCGCCCCGCGATTTGATTGCGCCAGTGGGGAGCACATCGCTTGAGTTGCGGGGCTGGCAGACCGCCAAGCCAGCATACACGCGGTAAGATATGCAAGAAACGAGCAGTTGCGAAAAAGAAGAAAAAAGTGGATGATGGCAAAAGCAAGGGGAAAGGCCCGCGCGCAGGGAGTGCCTGCTGTCGGAACGGTGGCCTGCGCCCTTTCTCCGAACACTGCTGATGCTGGGCGACTCCCTAATCTCAAAATAAAATAAGCAAAAAAATAAAAAAAAGTCTTCCGGTAAGTCGAGTGTGTCGACAACAACGGTTGTGCAATCGCACTTTGAACGCCTTATCTTTGTTTCCCTTTTTCTTTGGCCTTTATTGCTTTGCCTGTTTCTTTTTTAATGTGAAAGCTTTAACTGTTCCATCGAGCGAGCCGACGTCATCAGTATGAAGCGTGAAAATGGCACCTAGTTTCCCTGATCCCAAAAATCCCATTGGCTGGCGCGTGGTGACGAGGCTCCGATTGGCCGCTGAGCGCGTCAGTTTCAACGACCGCCACCAGATGGCGCTGTGTGTCCATGCTGCCAGGGCGCCGATAAAACTAACCGTCGCAACCCGATGCCACTACGGGCCCCGCGTCGGTTAAAACGGGCACGCTGATGCGCGCTCTGAGGCTTCTGCTCGTCTCGCCGCCGACCAACATGCCATCGCCTCGGTCATCCACATCGGCGGTGCTTCTGCTCGTCTCGCCAACGACGAACATGGCGCCGCCTCTAGCATCCGCATCGTCGGACATTCATGCTTTCACGTTCTGCTTAGGTGTCTTCCGACTTTTTTTCTTTTTTTGCTGCCTGAATTTACTGAGCTTTCTTTTTTGTTGCTTGCTTTACTTTTTTTTATGGATCAAGAGTTTTTTAATGCGAAAGCATTAACTGTCCCATGGAGCGAGCCGACGTCATCAGCCTTGAAGCAGTGACCAACGGCACCTAACTCCTTTCTCCAAGCTTTGAAACCACGCAAAAAGCTTAGCCAAACGGCACCTAGTTTTCCCTATCCCAGAGGAAAGGAGTGAAGCTGATAAAGTTTTAGCTTCGGTCCCATTGGCTGGCGTACGTCATAGTTTCACGGGACAAGGCTTCCATTGGCTGCTGCGCGTCAGTTTCAACGACCGCCACCCATTGGCGCTGCCTGTCTGCGCCGTCAGCGCGCCGGTAACACGGGAAGTGTCCAAGGTCAGAGCGGCAAGGAGAGGGCGCGCTCTGTTGTCAACGTAAATACGCCGCAGACGAAATAAGGGAGCTGAAAAATGACATGCATGCTTTCGCATTCACAACTCATAAAAAGTGCTTAGATGTACCTCGAGCCTTTTTTTTTTTTGTGTGTTTTGTCGTTTATGCTGCTGTAAAGGTCCTGGCCAGGTGTGCGTATAAGCGCGGCGGTGTTTGCGGTCTCCGCCAACTGTATTTAGAGGCTCTTAAATGCTCTATTTGGTAAGCTCCCGTTTTACGATCCACTTTGAATTCGATATATCCGGGTTTGACATTCGTAGGAACATCGAACACCGAGAAAGTAGAAGCTTGACGAGACAACTCGTGGAAGAGCCTTTTCAATCAATTCACCGTGGACCCTCGGCAGCCTTTAGTAGATGTATATGTGTAATAAAAATGAGGGGTAAAGGCGTATCCCTCACATTCTTCTATTCTTTTGCATTAGGCAATAAAGGTCAGCATCAGCAATCTGCCAAACATGGAAAAATATGTAGCAGCCTCTGTGATGTCAACAAGAAAGATGAAATCTGCCACTTCCATCTTCAACGAATTAAGAATCAATCGCAAGAAAGCGGCAAGGGATTCAACTTCATTGGCAGAGGGTGGGAAGGTTTTATGTTATACACCAACTCATGTTTACAAACAAACCGGAGCGCCCCTAGCGGACGGCACCGGCGCCGCGCATGCGCGATGGGGGTGTGGGCAAGACGCTCACCGTTGCCTATAAACAAACCATTGAAATGCGATGTTGTCGGCGTCGGTGTGAGTCCCCCTGCCCTTTTTCGCGTTCGAATTGTTGATTCTACGTCTTCCTGCCGATGTCGACTACTTGAGCGGTGTCAGCAAAATTACCGAGGCTCGTTACACCTAAAAAACTTCACGTGAATAATGTGACATGTGGCGATTCATTCCACGTGGACGCCGCAGTATGTACATGATGAGAATTCATCATGTACATGATGAGAATTCGCTCGCAATTTTCAGTCGCGACGCCGCTCGGGCTGCAAAAGCGTGAACCGTAGCTGAGATGGTCGACGTCGATACTGAAAATCGCAAGCAGAATCGTACCTAAGTGAATTGGGCATAACAAGTCGGTGATGGTCACTGGTAACAATGATCAACATCTCCTTGTATCTACTGTTTACATCGAGCCTGCTTACCAACCTTCAAACTTAAGTCTTTTGAGGCCTGCACTTACTTCTTATCGCAAGTACCGGGCCAACATTTGGTCTACGGTCCAGCGTCGTCTAAGAGAGCAGACGACAAAACGTTTGAAAGAGCAGACGACTGTTCGAACGATCAGGCGGCCGTTTGAACTTGAAGACGCACTGAACGTAGCCCGCAGGTGGTCCGCACAACTTGACGGTTTTCTGGCGTTTATGTTGGAACAAAACAAATAAATCTGATGACCACAAGTATCCGTGAATTCAACCCAAAGTGCTTCCCGCCCAAGCAATCGTTGTCCGACGGCGTCTGCTTTTCCCTTTTCACGGCACATATCCAGATTGTCGGACGAACCGAGCACGTGAAAACTGACCTTCAAACCTTTCTCGACTCTTGGTACGGCCCCAGTCGCGGCGTTTTGACGAAAAGGCAGGTTTTTGTCTGGTTCCTTTCAAAACAATGCAGGAATACACGTCTAGCATGGGGACTTCTGCCCACAGCCCCAGACCGGAAATGCGACCGACGCGCCACCACCGCGCCGTGACGTAACAGAGATGAGTTTGTGTATAGGTAGGGTTGTTCGTTTTCGGGATTTATATTTGTTTAAATTCGGGGGGTAAAAATCGGGTGCTAATTTTCAAGCTCATAATCGGAGAGAAATCGGGTTTTTTGTGGAAACATTTCGAAATTCGGGTATTTTCGGGTTAAATTTACAAATATACTAAGTAATACATTCATTTCTCTTTTTGTCTTTTTTTTATTGGAAGGTATCCTAAGCTCCCCACCCCATTATAGTATTCGAGTGTGGGAGATAATCGTCGTCTCGCCATTCCCGAACGTTAAGAGGGCGCGGTACCTCTATTTTTTGGTCCGTTTCAGACACCAGATGGCGCGCGGCTCGTGAAGTGGTTGAACGCGCGACTTCTAGATGGCGCCAGTATCGAAGTGTGAAAAGGCCTGCGTTCTCCGCTGCGTGAAATAGATCCCCAAAATGTGCCGTGTTCTCCCGGCGGAGGAAGTTTCTCCCACCCTCGCGCGCGCTTGGTATGTCTGTGGTCAGTCAGTTCAGTGTGCATTGCATCGGACGTCAGTGATAATATGCGCGGTGGCCGAGTCCGGCCTCCTCGCTGTGTGATTCAGCGGGTGGCGCTCGTTTCTGTTCGGAGGTAGGAATAAAAATGTCGGTCCCCTTTTTTACGACGCTCGTTTCTATAGCTTGGGTTTTTATCTCAAGTGACGTACTGTACCGCCTTTTCGAAATCATACTTTGCCGTGAGCGATTGAGAGTTAGGTTAGCATTTTATTTTTGTCAGCACTACACCTTCGATAAAGACCTCGGGCGGCGATGTAAATATGTGTTGCTCCCCAAAGTGTGTCCAAGGTGCGCAGTGACATTTGGAAATGGCATTGAAGGCGCGCGACCATCGGTTGGTAAAATAGGTGCGTTAGATTCACTTATTCAGTCTAATCATTTTCGCAAACGTCTTTTATCTGTCAACGTACGGAGTGTACGGGCTTTAAATAAATTTGCTCCGTTTATGTGAATGAATAACTGTTTTCTCTTCCGTGCTCGGTGCTATGCAAAAATCGCTTAGATGTTATGGTAGCGTAGTGTGGCGGCGTTTTGCACGCTGACTCGCTATTGCATTCGCTGTGCACAATATTTGTTCAGATGGAATGTGTCAAATCGTATTTACGATCGATATGATGTATTTACTTTGCTACAGTGTTAATTATATTCTCCTGATTTAAACTGGTTCGTTCCTGATCTGAGCCCAAGTTCAAATTCGAAGGTGCAGACAGACTTAGCGTCCTAACAGCCGTAATGCGCAGAAAGAAATTAGTACCATGAAAGAAAAACAAAAGGATACGTGGCGGCGCGGTGTTATAGAAGTAATAAGTGTACGAAGGATGCCATCGTGCGTTATTTTTTCTTGTTGAACGCTCCGCATCGCTGGGAAACGCTCAAGGTACGAGCAACGACAACGAGCTGCGTGAAATTTCCATCAAGCGGAAAACGAGCGTCACTTTCATCATGCGCTTTCATTTCGATATGGCGCAATATGCGCGCGAATTAGTAACAGGTAAGGCAACGAAATTTAGATGTTAGCTCTGGAACACCGCCAGACTCAGCCGTGTTGGGGGCATCTCTCGCGAGTCAATAGTCAAAGGTATTGCGCGTCGAACTGTACATGTGAGTTATCTGTTTCGGCGAAACCTTGATTTCGGAAAACTATTGTGCGTTAGAGATATGCATTGTGTTAATCAGCTATGACTATACCCTATCTCACTAGTTGCGCACAGTACTTGGAAGCCACGAGCGAGAAATAAATGACAGTTGATTTTGTAGGACAATCGCGACGTGGAAACCCATAAAATTGTTCCGATAAGAAGAGAGCTTCCCCTTCTCTTCAAGTGCATGGGTTACGCTCTCAATCCTGCGCCTGTGGTAATACTGCAGGCTCCTAAAATCGTCTTCCCTGAAGAACACAGTAGCCTTCGGAATTGAGGGGTGCTACGCGAAAGCGAGCGGCATGTCACGGGAACGAAGGCGGGCTTTGAAAACGCTCCTGATCGCAACAATAACTTTTTTGTTTCAAATTTTTTTTTTTTTTTTTTCGTCTATCTTGATACCCCATCAGCGCAAAAACTACCACAAACTAAAAAAAAAAAAAAAAAAGAGAGAGTGGGCATACAACGACAACGCATCCTCTGGGACCCGAGTCAAGGCAAGAACAACTAACTACTAAAAGGAAAAGAAAAATCATGTTCGCTTACACAGACAGAACGCCTCCATCGAAAGAAATGAATCATGCGCTTGTTCTGCCAGTCTCGCTGTGCGTCTGTCAAAAGCCACAAAGGAGGAAGACAATCAGTGCCTACACCCCCCCCCCCCCCCCACCCCCTCCCCCTAAAAAAAAGAAGAAAAGAAAGGTTTTTTGGGTGCCCACGGTCACCCAAGCGATGACCTTGGAAGGGTATGCGATTGTAGCACGTCTGTCCCCCGGCTGTTCCCCTGTCTCTAACGCCCACGGTCCGTTTCCCCCAAGTACATATGTCTCCGTCTTACCTACCCCGAGTATCAACTCCGCAGCTATTCTGAGTCACTCCGATGCTTGCAAAACGTTGCAAAACTGATAGACGAATATTTGTACGCAAGTATAGACTGTTCGCAGAACTATCTACATTGCTCAAATTCAAAAGCGCTGTGTTGGATTCGGGAACTCGTGTAGGTTTAGCTCATTGTTGGAACATTCTTATTCGCTCGATGAACTCCACAAAACTTGTAAATATTAAAATGGACTTTCCAGAGAACGATATTAGTTGTCGGGATCCCAGGCGACCGGACACGTCGCAATTATTGGTTGATTGAACATTTTATTTCATACCTAATCATAATCGTATCACCAAGGGAAACGCCATTTCCTCATCACTTCTACGAACGGAGTTGCTGTATTCGTAGCACACGTCGACGGAAACGGTTGAAACTGTGCTCAAATAATACCTTCTTTTGGTAGGTACTGCGCAGCGATTACACACAATGCTTCTAACATAAACATGCTGCTCCACATGTTTATTTACAAGACGCATTACATCGTTCTCCCAACTTCGTTGAAATGAGCATGAAAGCGCGTAACCGTCACTTGGTTGAAGTTCAACTTAGAGGTTATGCATCTTGGTTTTAAAAGCGCACAAAAGACGAGGACAGAGTAAGAAACACAAACAACGGACGAGCGCTCACTCGCAACTGATAGGTTTTATTAGAACCTCAAAAAACACAAAAAACATCCTGCCCCCCCCCCCCCCAGATCGCTCATGCGCACTGCAGCTCCTTGTTGTCAAACTACACATCTTAAAAACTGTAAAATCACGATGTTTACGTGTTGACACGTGTCGTTGTCTTTAGAAACGCCAACTCGGCCTCAGTCAGTGCAAGGGAGGGTTGGATTATGCATCCCTGTCCCCGAGAAGCTATCTGAAAGGCCTCCAAGATCTCTCTCGCCCTCTGTTTTTTGTATGTGCCCAAAATATTTGTGTCACCGAACGCTGGAGAGCAGCCGCACCTGTCACAGTGGACAGCCAGGTGGCCCAACGGAGTCGCTCGAAGAGAGGCACGGTGCTCCCTAAGCCTTTCATTAACACAGCGACCAGTTTGGCCCACGTACACTTTGCCACAGGATAGAGGAATGCAATACACCACACAAACCCGACATCGAACAAAACAGTTCACATGTTTTTTTCCACAGGAAATTTCAGCTCTCTTCTTCCCCTCCCCCGACTCTCGGACCCTCTTACACAATTGAAGTAGTTTTTTGGGAGCCTTAAACACCACCTGTACGTCATACCGCCTCGCAACATTCTTAACATTGTGCGAAACACCGTGTAGGTCGGGAGCACCACCGGTCTCTTCGACCTTTCCCGTGGTGCCCGGCTGACAGGACCTTTCAAACCCTTGATCAGCCCCGCCGACACTTCCCCGCATTCGAAAATAGTAAAAAGAGGCATCGCGGCGTCTTGCCTTGGTTCGGCCCTCAAGAAATCATGCTTCCACGTGGTGGAGAAAAGCTTCAATGATCAAGTGAGGAAATTGACGGAAGCAGGTTTTCCTTTACGAATAATCGGGGAAGTGTCGGCGGGGCTGATCAAGGGTTTGAAAGGTCCTGTCAGCCGGGCACCACGGGAAAGGTCGAAGAGACCGGTGGTGCTCCCGACCTACACGGTGTTTCGAACAATGTTAAGAATGTTGCGAGGCGGTATGACGTACTGGTGGTGTTTAAGGCTCCCAACAAATTACTTCAATTGTGTAAGAGCGTCCGAGAGTCGGGGGAGGGGAAGAAGAGAGCTGAATTTTCCTGTGGAAAAAAACATGTGAACTGTTTTGTTCGATGTCGGGTTTGTGTGGTGTATTGCATTCCTCTATCCTGTGGCAAAGTGTACGTGGGCCAAACTGGTCGCTGTGTTAATGAAAGGCTTAGGGAGCACCGTGCCTCTCTTCGAGCGACACCGTCGGGCCACCTGGCTGTCCACTGTGACAGGTGCGGCTGCTCTCCAGCGTTCGGTGACACAAATATTTTGTGCACGTACAAAGAACAGAGGGCGAGAGAGATCTTGGAGGCCTTTCAGATAGCTTCTCGGGGAGAGGGATGCATAAGCCAACCCTCCCTTGCACTGACTGAGGCCGAGTTGGCGTTTCTAAAGACAACGACACGTGTCAACACGTAAACATCGTGATTTTACAGTTTTTAAGATGTGTAGTTTGACAACAAGGAGCTGCAGTGCGCATAAGCGATCTGGGGGGGGGGGGGGGGGGGGGGGGATGCTTTTTGTGTTTTCTGAGGTTCTAATAAAACCTATCAGTTGCGAGTGAGCGCTCGTCCGTCGTTTGTGTTTCTTATTCTGTCCTCGTCTTTTGTGCGCTTTTAAAACCAAGATGAATAACTACCAACTAGCCCAACTTTCCACCCTTCTGTAGAGGTTATGCGTTTACCGTAAAACATTGTTAATTATTTATTTATTTTTTTTCCGTTCCACTACAAAACTCGATTCACTTCAAATTTTTTTTTTTCCATGTCGTCTCTACAGCGCTTTTACGTCGGTACTTTCGTGTTAGAGGATATCACATAATGTGCTAAAAAAAAAAAAAAAAAACTGTATGATCGATGCTGCATAGCCTTTTTTTGTGGACATTAAAAAAAAAGTAGTTGTCTTCACTTCGCACTGCATGTTTTAGCACGGAAGTTCCTACTTAGGTTATGATGTGTTTACTTTCTTAAAACATATATACAGTAATTTAAATTACCGAATCACAAAAACGTCGAAATTGCATAATTGCTTTTCGTTGGGACGCCATCACGACAGCGACACTCGCATTCTCTCGTGGTTTTCGCCAGTATTTCTACGATGAATCGCGAGGATCGCGAGATGCAACAGCGTGACACTCCATCTTCTGTGACGTCATTCGTTGCCACTTCGGGACCACTTTTGATGTATGGGCGGAATAGGACGCTAAACACACCAGTCAGAGGCACGCTGCAGGCGCCATAGTACTGCTCCTAAAAGTAGCTGTCACATGCTTTGCTCCGCGACTGTGATTCCCTCACAGCAGCTCTGACTGAGGGTTGCCAAATTACGGTGAAACGGAGTATAGACAGAACAGACAGAAAACGAGCTGCCAGCACACGCTAGTCAAACTTCCAATAAAAAGGATTAGTTTCTTCCCAAGCTGGACGACAAATCACGCATACTCATAAGAATTCTTTCTCTCGCGTGTTTGTGATTTTTGCAATGTCCTGCAAGCAAAAAAAAAAAAACAGGGTGAAGTCACTCCGAGGGGGTACCGATAACTGCGAGCCACGAACATGAAGGATTTGCTAACATCCGTCAGGAGTGTGAACGGTAAATCGTCACGCAAACATATTCTCACAAGCTGCAAATATTTATTTGGCTTAGCAAGTAGAATTTACTAGCGACATGTGATTATTATATACAAGATACCATTTCTCGGTTCTTCAAGACCATTTCCCAAGTCTGAACGGTCGCGCTACGGACGGCGGCTAGCCGTCCCTCGATAGACTATGGAGCTGCGTTGTGTCGTCTGCTACTGTACCGCCAACCGGAGAGCGATAGCTCTGTGTGTTCCACAGAAGCGTGTTGCGTTGTGATTCTGTACGTCTGTCCTGAAAAGGATAGGCTCTGTGACCCCCTCCTAAGCTAGCAAAAACAAACAGAACTACACTCGTTTGGATTGAAAGGTTTCCGAAATAGTGGCCAGACATTGGAAAAGCATATGTCGCAGAGCTTGGTTTGTGAAATGGCATTATTTTTTCGAGCAAGAAATCACCTGCTCACCACTGGGACGACGAAATCTTCACTCTTTATTGCGTCAGGTGTATTTGCGCTCATAAAGAAAAATCTGAACACATCCTTCTCTCAATGTCCTATGTCGAAGAACAGACACTTTTTTAAACATGTATGCACAAATAACTGATTTATTGCTACACTTTTTTATACACGTGCATCAAACGACGTCAAACCGCATTTGGGATTAGATCTTGATGTCTATACCAAATAACATTCATATTTCTTTAGGGCTTTATTGAACGATAACTTTAACAATAGTTAATGGAACACGATGGCTCGATCTCACCAAAAGCCTCAAAGTGCGAAGCTTCCACAGACGGTCGCTTGCGAGTATTCTCAATGTGAGACTTCAGAAGCTTTCGCTTGCCATAGGGAGCTTGCTTTCGACTACAGCACTGCACGGGCCCGGGAAGCGCGGAGCGCGCTGCTGTGGGGAGAGGTTGACTTACAAGATGACGTGTTACGTGATCACGTAAGATGACGCGTCGCGTGATCACGTAAGATGACGTGATTTCGTGTAACGTGATCAAGCAAGATGACGTAATTTTGTGTAACGTGATCACGTAAGATGACGTCAGTTCGCGTGAAGTGATCACGTAAGATGACATTTTCGTGTCACGTTATCACGTACGATTACATGATATCGTGCTACGTGACACGAAGGGGGTAAGGAAGAACTAATGCTCACGCATTTCCATCGGATAAATCCCATTGATCGCTCCACTCCAATTTTTTTTTCGTTTTTGGTGTGTTTTTGATTTTGCTTACGCGTCTGGGAGCGATTGAAGGCTGGTTCACACATTTTCGTTTGACTGCGACTGCAACCACTTGCGCCGGCTTACAACCAGAGGTTGCTATGGCTACAGTTGCGTCGAGCATAGACATGCCTGAGCTTGAAAGGCACGCGTCGTACTCGAGCGGAACCAAACGCAACTGTGTGAACCAGCCTATAGAGTCCGTTTTGCATTTTATTGTGGTGCAGCGCTACACGCTGATTCAAGATTTCGGGTCGGTGTGGTTCTTGGAAGACAACGCCAACAACATTAGTGTCGTCCGGAAGCATTGAACTCAGAAACGCACCTCTTCGCTTGGGGAACTGAGATGCGTTGATTGTTGTTATTATTATTTTTTTTTTTTTGGCTACTACAGACCATTCAAAAACTCGCCTTCTGGGTGCCACCAACTTCGTCTACTGGGCTGTGAAGCGCGTTTGAGCGTGCGCAATAGCTGTCTAGGCCAAAAGATGGTACACTGCGTATGCGTTCACAGCTCAATGACTTAGGCATTTTTCGTCGGAATAGATGCTCCCACGAGAAGAGCGTATGAGATATGGGAATAGAATTGGAAATTTGAAATGTTTTTGTCCAATCACATTTTTCGTCCTCGGTTATCAATGCTTTTTAGCGTCATCACGAGACGTTCAACCATAATACACTGGTGTTTAAAAAAATGATCACCGAAAAACATGCACCGATTTTTTCTCAAAAATAAACACCGGAAAAAGCATACCCTAATCATTACCCATGTCACCTTTTTGGGCAATATGTGAATTTCCAAAAGAACAGTGAGTTATCACCTTCCCCTAGGAATACCTTGACTACAGAGCAGGCGACCCGTTTTTCACCGCGTCAGATTGCGGTGACCACGAACCGTACGGAGGTCACAGGACGTCCTTGAAAAATATAAAGGAGGCAAAAAACGATCTGCTCTGTGCATGTTTCATCCCCGATTTCCACGACCCCAAGGCCGAAGGACGTTTGAGTGAAAGATAACAATAAAATAAAACTTTGCGTAAAAAAAAAAAAAAGAAATGTTTTAAATGACAAAAAGAGTACAAACAAGCACAACGCATTGGCGGACCGCGAGGTTGTAGAACACCTCGCGGTCCGCTTGCCATAGGACGATTGTCTTCGACTCATAGCTCCAAGGTGAATTTGACACGTGCGAAAACACGGAGACCTACCCACCGAAAACCAGGAAAGCGAGACGCGCACACTGACGCCTCGGCGTGCATAATGAAACAGGATACGGGCGCGGAAGAATACCTTGCACAGTGCCGCCGATCCGGCCGATCGCCGAACGGACGATTTCGCATTTCGTGGACAGCGAGCGCCGCCTCACGGGAGAGAGAGGTACCTTAAAAACAATGAAAACAAGCACCGACACCTTGGTTCTTTATATTCGCTGTAGTTACGGAACAGATCGACTTACATGAATACTTTTGATATTATTCGATTCCGTAATAAATTTAGAAGACATTAAGCGAAATACTTTTTCTGTTTTCATTTAGATAATTTTGTAAATTCGCTCCGAACGCAAGAGTGCCGAATTAGCCGATTTGACCATTTTCATGATTTTTTTAAGAATATAATTAAATTTATAATAAAACATTTGTTCCGCTTAATGTCTCGATAATGCCTCAATGTCTTTAAAGCCGAAATTTTCAAGAAGATCCGCGCAGCCGTTATTATGTGAGAATTTTTCTAAGTTGGCGAAAAACCTCATGTATTCTCTATGGGGCTCTGAGGTGCGCCCCCTCTTAAGCTTGCCGTCCGTCGCTTCAGGGTAAGCACCGCTCAGGGAATCCTCCTCTTCCTCAGGTGTCAACAAAAACCCATACCGTTTGAGGGGCGGTCGTCTTCGATCAAATATTTCGCTATGGAATAAACCTGTTAAGTTTTCCCGATCTGCTTACCCGGACTGACTGGCTCGGACGTTGTTCGTGAGAAAGGTAGACTGCCAGCGATATGGCCATGCTACCCAAGAGACCAGGCTGGGCGTTGAGACCTATACTGCGGTCGAAGGGGGAGTGATTGTGCATTTCACAAGCTGCGGGCAGCAGGGCCGAAGCTATGTGGCGTGCCGAGGCGGTTCCACATAAACAGCGGAGGGACGGAAATGCACATCCGAGGCCCCAATGCCTATCGTCGCTTTTCTTCAGCCTGCCCCCGTAGAATGTCACGGTGAGTTAGGCGCGCTCGTTGGGCGGTTTGTTGAGAGCCGTGTAGCGTCCACAGTGCTGCACGCAGCGAGGTAGGGTAGCTAGTGTGTGCACCGCGAACTCCGTGCGGCGTAAAAATAAATAGGTTGGTTATGTGGTTTTGGAATTCGGGGAGAAATCGGGTTTAACCCGATTCTCCTGAAACATGTTCGGGGTGTAGAAATTGGGTAAAATCGGGTTTGACCCGAAAACGAACAACCCTAGTTATAGGTAGCAAAATATAATGACGCCGAAAACCAGCAGGCACTTAAAGGCTAACTGCAAAGAAAAAAAAGTGTATTTTTAAACAGCCTAATTGGGACAAGCATGTCACAAAACAATTTTTCTGCCCAAAACAAAAATTTTTACAGCAATATTTATTGCGCTAGACCGATTTTAGTTTGCAGGCTATTTCGTCCGTTTTAAATCGTGCGCCACAAAGTTGGTATTATACGTCACGTAGTGGCTGCTATACGTCGCAGAGTGACGTATGAGAGCCACTCCGCGCGCTTCGAAATAGCGGGAGTTTCAAATGTGGAGAAGTTGTGACTCCGACTAAATTACGTCCTGTGGCGTTAATATTGCTAGAAAAAAATTTGTTTTTTTGCGGTAGATTTGTTTTGTGACATGCTTGTCCCAATTAGTCTGTTTAAAAAAACACTTTTTTTTCTTTGCAGTTACCCTTTAAAGGCCGGCCCGTAAGCAGAGAGAAGGAAACCGACCCTCATTTTCCTTCTCGCCACTGTGAAAGGAGGAAATCGCCTCTCGTTTCCTCCTCGCCATTTTCCTTTTTTTTTTTTTTGCCGGCTGTCTGATTTTTTTTTTTTTTTTTTCCTTTTTGGCAACTTTGGGGTGGGAGAAATGAAAGCTTGAAGGATTTGAAAAGATTATCCAGAAGTCAGCCGGCACACCTGCGACAAGGAGCTGAACCAACCGAGAAGCTGTTTTGAGCGAGCTTGGCACTTGCCCTTCCCAACAAGTTGGATTGGCTTTTTTTTAGCATTGGTTTGGAGAACGATTCTTGCTGTTGTGAGAGCACAAATAACTTGTTCTGTTCAAAGAAGCAGTCATTGAAGTATATATGTTAATATCTGATTTGGCATCTTTCGTTGTCTAGGCGAATTGATGGCGACAACAGGTAGTACGAGTGGCGTTTTTCGGTATCTCAGGGATGGCGCTCCATAGACCAGTGGTTCTGAATCATTCTGGTTCGTGGACCGGCAGAGGTGACGGAGGATCCCATCCGTAGTGGGTCTACCACTTTTCGGTGTTGAGCGTTTTGCTGTAGGGCATTTAGGTGCGGACTTTTCGGTGCACAGACATTTCAGTGTACGGACTTTTTGCTGCAAAGACTTTTCGGTGCGCGGATATTTCGGTGCACGGACATTTTGATGCATGAACATTCGACGCTATGGTTCGCTCGCCGGTATCTCTTTTCCAACGTACGCACTACACGCTTCAAATCGTGTTTGCGTGTTGAGTCGATGGAGATGGTCTCCTCTATAAGGTTTTGGCTTTATTATTGGTACTGCAGCAAGAAGCTTGAGAAGTTGTTTGTGTACTCAGAAAAATTTTGAATATCTTCAAATGCGCTTCGCGTAATTGTATAGCTCAGATTGTTAATAACTTGTTAATAATAAATTGTTAATACCCTTACACGACGAAAAACAATGTAATTATCACGTGTAACTCATTATGGAATAAAGTAGGCGTGTGCGGGAACAAAATAAGTGTAATCAAATCAAATATCGATTTGAATCAAGTAAACAAGCCGAATTTGGTGTATGCTAAATCTATTTTATTTGGTATCAAATGTTTGCTCATTCTCGTACGAAAACAACAGTGGCTGTGTATGATCTGTGGTCGACGTCTCCTTCCGTGCCTTAATGATGTAACCGGCCGTAAAAAACTGCCTTACAATCGTGTTTATACAGAGTGGTTTTTGTAACGACTATAGTCCGTTGCAACCTAAGAACGAAGGGCGAGGGTAAGACGGGCCGGGGAGCAGACGGAACGCTGGAGGAGAGAGGGGCCGTGTTCCAAAATTTACTTAATCTTACTCCAGGGTAAGGGTTTTGTTCCTTGGCGTTATAAAACCTACCCGTGTCCATCGTTTTTCAATCTGTGCTGTCACGTGATACGATCCGCCGGAGTAACTCGGATCCATTTGGGTAAGATTTGGAACACAGCCAGGGGGAAACCTCCTTCTCTCTTTAGCATTCCGTCTGCTTCCTCCTCCCCGGCCCGTCTTACCCTCGCCCTTCGTTCTTAGGTTGCAACGGACTATATACATTTTTCTAAAAAAAAAAAACGTCAGAGTTACGCAACTTGCGGTTTGTGCCTTATCTGTAGTCATCAAAAACACCAAATCATTCATTTTTAAAGAGATGTAACGCACGTGAAGTGTGGTTCATGGCGTCCTAAAAAAACCTAATTTGGACGCGAATCGTGTTACCGCCATCTTTTCGGCCGCCGCGCTCCTCGCCCCTTCTAAAGTGGCTTTGTCACAGCGATGCACATGATTTATCGCTTTGGCTTCATGGCGTTGGGCTGTGCCACGCGGAGATGGAGGCCATATAAAATCAGAACTATATTTTCGCGCCCAAATTGGAAGGACGCCGTGTCAGGACGCCGTATAATAGTGTACGCGCGTTGGTTTGGTGGCTTTCGATTGTGGCCTACAACTTTCTAAGTACACTATGCTGTTTTCTTTTATAATTAAAAGGTTAATTAGCAAATTTTAGGCAATCAGTTGGTTTTAGTTGCGTTCTTTCTTGAACCTAATCCTCGCCTGGCCGTATAGCTCACCTACACAAACCGCAATTGCGTTAATTTTCACTGAACAATTTAGTGGCTTTCGATTATGCCCAACAACTTTCTAAATAAACTATGCCGTTTTTTTATAATTAAAAAGTTCATTAACAAATGTTAGGTAATCAGTCAGTTTTTGTTGCGTTCTTTCTTGAACCTAACCTTTGCCTGGCCGTTTAGCTCACATCCACAAAACGCAATTGCCTTAATTTGCACGTTTATTCTAATATCTAGTAGGGGAAAAAAAGAACAATGCTGTATATAAAACAGAGGGCAGTTCTTTTCTGATATAAATAAAGCGTGGGGCACGCGTCTTGCATGCATCTTTCCTTTTTTTTTTTTTTTTTTTTTCGGCCTATGAAAACAAATCTTGGGACATTCGAAATTGAGTTTATGATGGGGCGGGCACTTTATCATGGGGTATTTTGTCATGTTTCGTAAGCTTTATTACTGGTCAGAAGAAAGCCACGCGAGTCATATCAAGTTGCAAACAGCTAATTCAGGTGTTTCTCAAGGAGCTCTAGAACTTTCCAATTGACATTTCGGTTCTTAATACATTTGAACATTGGGTAATTAGTCCTAAGCATTTAATTTATTAGGCATAAATAAAAATACTGCCACTCTCGCAAGACGTTTGCTAACAACATAAAGTTGGTTTCAGTGGCGTAAAGTGGCTGCACTCTAATTTCGCATTACAGAGATTTGTAAACGTCTTTCATTTTTATGCTTGGTCTTTATCGCAACCTTATCTGTCAAGCCGCGTCCGCGAACAGCGCGGCCTCCTCTGCAAGTTGTTCCCTCATCGAAGACGACGATGAATAAAAGGTACGAACAAAATCTAAATGCCTGAATAAAGCGCAACTATAAAAAAATTCAATAGGTGTTAATTGATTTTATTTCTACCATATTCAAATTTCAACACTCGTCGCAGGCAGCATGAAAGGAAGCACTGCACTTTTGGCGCAAACGAGTGCCCAGTCAACGCGGTCCTACACTCAAACACGCATCACCACCCGACTTGTTTGAAAAATAAATAATTTCCAGTACTTTTGGTAAAAAAAGGCGAATTTTCTACTGAGCGTGACATTTTCTGGACCCAAGAGTCATGTAGCCGAGATCGGTACCTCACAGCTTCAGGCAGACGAAGAACAACGGATGCATTATTTCCTGCGGAAGTACTGTTTTGACGTTGAATTCCACATAAAATTGTATTTTCACAAACTGTGGCACGATGTCGAACTTGCTTGATTACTTTTCTTTTAGAGTCAACATAACCAGGCATAATCTACAGATATTACAGATTTTATTTTGATTGGCGTACAGCGCGAAAGACGGACACAAAGAGCGCAATAGAGCTCTGCATTTCTACTGCATTTCATTCTTTCTGTACTTTTGGGCGGTTATCCCGGATGATATATTCAAAAATTGCCAAATCGTTTAAGCGCCCCCTCTTTTTATAGTTTGTTTCATAGATTAATTAGGAATTGTGGCGAATCCCGGCTGGGTTCGGGTACAGATCTCGCACGTGTTCAAGGACATATTTCGGCATGATTTCCCGCTTGGTGATGACGTTGAGCTGGCCGCTGTTCCGCTTCTTTTCTAAGTAGGCCGGGCAACGCCAGACGCCTAAATTAGCCAAACAGCCCCAGCTGTAGTACACCTTCCGAACTCCTGGGTCTTTTTGGCAATGGCCGCTGGCCTTTGCCCACCCTAACAGAGCCCCGAACAATTATGCAAGGGCTGCAGAGGCTATCTGGGCGTTCCATTTTTTAATCTGCGAACAAATGAGAACAGAAGAGAATGAAAACTTTGTGATACCTGCTGTCTTTTAATAAATGGCATAATATGCTACTCTTGCTAGTTGCACTATTTTACGCGAAGAAATTTGTGATTTTGCGGTTCAATCTCCGTGTTTCCCGCTCTCTTTGCTGATACGCAAGATATATGTCGGCTGTCGAGTTTTCAGTTACATTTGTTGACTGAAACTAAATGCACGTTTGGCCACAAAGAAATTTTTTCAAAGGCTGAAGATACATGAAATATACCATGAACCGTTTCACTTTTTATGGAAGTTTGTTTTTTACTCTTCTTAGTTGCTTCAACGAGGCGGCCGTTACTCTAGAAAACATCTGTAGTATGAGCATATATATTATGCGCATGAAATGGTCAGAGTGTGTTAATTTCGATACATGACTATATTGTCAAAATGCAATTAATTTTACATGCTTCGCCTTCTTACTGCAATATTTTTTACTTGTATTTACTCATGATTATTACTTGGAACAAAAAAAACGAAATAGTCATACAATCACTCTCCAGTGTGCTGCTGTTAGAAGGACCGATTTTCAACTCTCTGGGTAGAGCTCAAAGTTCAAATAAAAATACTCACCTTTTTTTCCTTCTGCTGTGATGTTCAAGTTCCGTTCACTCAAGATGAATATGCGGTGTTGTAGCTTATGTGGCCGCATGCGGAAGTATCTAATATGTTTTAGAGCTGCAGAAAAAGAGTAAAAAAGAAAAAAAGGAGAAACGCGAGCCAGCCCAAACCCTTCCGAGCTCATATCCAGCCTGCCTAACTAATCCCTGGTGTTTGGGATTGAAGCAGAGAACCTTGAAGGGTTACAGAGGATTTTGTCGGGGGGCCGGTAAGCCCATTAGCACTGGTGCGAGAAGGCCGTAAAAAGCGAGGAGGAAAATGGAGGAGGAAAAAAAGAAAAGAGGGGGAATCTTCTGCAACGCTGAAGAAAATTTTGAGTGCCCCCCTTTAACGCGCATGTTGTTTTGACGCTGTGCTTTTTTAGCACATGCTCTTCTGTCGCTGTGCTGTTTTGACGCGTGCTGCTCTGTCGCTGTGCTGTTTTGATGCGTGCTGTTTTGACCGTGCTGCTTTGTCTCGTGCTGTTTTGTCATGTGCTGTTCTGTCGCGTTCCCGACTTCAACTACTTTTATGGCTCAAGCATTGAAGTACCTTGCATTTTGTTCATCAGATGGTGCAGCAAGCATATACGTTTTACGGCAAAAAGCATTATGATGCTATTGTAAACCCCTCAGTGACGAAGTTAGATTGCAGGTCGTGAATTTTACGTACTAAAGAGGCCAAGGCGCAATACTAAAACTCTATTGTCAAAAACACTTCAGTCGCAGTGTAGTTGGTGAAGGCATTTTTCAGAAATTTAGAGGTTCTTCAAAGTCGCATGTTTAACAGTTATTAATGACAGTCATCTGGTGCATTTATTACTATGATTGCAATAGCACTGTTTTACTTTGTTCATTTCAAAACATAGAAAAAATATCTGAACTAAGAACTGTTAGTGACAAAGCATCAGCTGTCTTCTGGCTTTTTTTTTTTTCACTTCGTAGCACTTTAGGATTTGGCAGTACTGGGGCGGCAGTTCGCGCGTCTATGCGACGTCAGCCCTCATGTCGCCCACCAGTCTGCAGCACGCCGTTCATCATTTATACTTTTTAAAAAGTGTTTTAGACAGACTAGGCACTGCTCAAACAAGAAGCATAAACCGAAACGTAACACGTCTGCACGTGAAGAAAGTAGACGTGGCATGCACCGAGCAAAAGTGGCACGCAGTTGGTAGGTGCGCATGACCGTACGAGAGGAAAAGGGAAGAAGTTAGTCGAGACTACCACTCAAAAGTCATCCAAACAAGCAAGGAGTGCACCATTTATATCATTGACTCTCCTGGAAGCTTCAAATCTGTCTAATTATTTTTTTTTCCACAGTGCGGTTCTTAAGCTTCAAAAAATGGTTTGCAAAAAAAAACAAAACAAAAAAAACACACATTTTTTTGGTGGGTTAGTTGTCTTCTTAGTGACTAATCTCATAAAGCAGCGGAGTCGCTACACTACCCTAAGCCCTCTATTTCTTAAATAAAAGCTGAAGAGCTTTTAGAAAAAAAATGAGTTAATGGTTGATTCTGACGCGTTTGTGCCTGCTGAGTCCAAATATTGCAACCGTTTCACCCAAAATAATCACTAAATGCGAAAAAAAGCGAACAAAACAGAAGCGATCGCTGCAGCAGTACACCATTGGCTAGTCACGCGTGACGCACCACTACGTCGTAAGGCGACCATCTCGATTTTCGCTTGCTGTCGCTTGTGGAAGGAGCCAAGCGCCGAGGCATCTGCGCTTGTAAATCGAGTTCGGCTTTTGATTTTTCGAAATCTTTTGGTGGATTCAGAGGACCCTCGACGTGACAAAGTATGCGTTCCGGTCGTTGGCAAAGCAGAAAAATGACCCCGAGCAGTAATAAGGGCAGACACGAGTAACCGCTTGCGCCGACGCGACATGGCCGGCTTCATACGTTCAGGAACGTACTGACTGCTACTTATTGTAACGTAAAACGTTGACAATAAAAGGAGTACTATTGACGGGATGCGTCGGGCCGGATTAGCTTGACCCGGTCGTCAGAGGACAAGAATTCGGCACACATTGGGCTTCATGCTTGGCAGTTGCTGGACACGTGAGCATGCAGACTGCATTGTTCACCAAGGCTGAAGTGGTTTGAAGGGATAGTTTAATTGGCTTCGGGTGACGGGCGAGCTTCTCCTGAGATGAGACAGGGTCGCCGTTCTGTCACCGCCATGTCCTTGCGTACTATGCGAATAACTGCACAGAAGGTTCATCCTTGTGATAGTGGTACCTTCTGCTGCGTTTAGTTTGTTTTGCCACCAGATATTACGCCATTACAGTTTTCGAAAAACAGAGATGTGTGGCTGGCAGCCATCAATTTGATGTCGAATTTGTGAAAGCTTCCTGGGCACATACTTCTCCCAAAATTTGTTGACTGCATAAGACCACCACCAAACATTATCATTGTCCGATCGCATTTCTGCGGCACGAAGAACCAATCGCATGACACAAACTTCATATGGAAAACACTGAGTGACTTGTAAAACTCCTGAAGAGAACATGTACCTATAAAAGGAAAATTTAACAAAATTTATGTTTACGTTTAAAAAATATTTGACCTTAAATAATATCAGCAACTGTCAAAAAAAAAAAAAAAAACATGCCAAAACAAGTTGCATTGTAAAAGCCGTATGATGAATTGCATGACCACTTATTACAACAAGCCCTCCTTTCCCAAGTGACTGGGTAGTGGAGTAGATTAAAAAAAAAAAAAAAAAAATCTTGGGTAGCGGAGTTGGTTTGGGAAATATGGCCACCTCAATGATATAAGAAACCAAAACTAAAACATTAACATAAGGCAGTTAACAGAAAAGAGCCAGTGGAAGCCCACTATTTAACTATATGATTGCAGCTTTCCCAGTGCATTGTGCGCAACTAATAAGAAAATAGCTTTTTTTTCTAGAACAGTCAACCTTAAATTCCTACCTGGTTTCGTCTACTCTTTGCAAGTACCTTTTAATGCGCTGAATTGCCTTCTTACCTTCAAAGATGGTCGGCAGAGCATCTGGTTCAGGCGAGCCTTCTGCAGACCCAAACCCTTACGTATATTGTTTTCATATGTGCCGTGCGGGACACGTTTTGAACAAAAGACAGTGTACTTGCTCAAACTCGTCTGTTTGCATAGCGGGAACCCATCCCTTTAAAATCTCTGTGTTGGAGTGAAAAGGGCGGTAAGTGAGAAGAACTGCGACGAGCGCTGTTCGTGCAAGCCAACTGCTATACATGAGTATACATGCTATACGTGAGCATGGCTATACATGAGTATGGCTTCGGTGCCACGAGAATTCTGGCAAACTGTGAACAAACAAGAGAACAATCAACACGTCAGGCAATTAGGTTAATAGCACGACTGGTCAACGGATAAAAGCAAGCACTATGCAGCGGCTGAACGATGACGGCTTGAAAAGTCAGCAGGGCGGCCTACCTCTCCCCTTTCCCTCTGCTTCGGAGGGGTGTGGCTTGAGCGCTACTTTGAAGGCGCTTTTCAGGTTAATTTTCTCACAAAATGACCGAACGAATAGAATGTTGGTGATGGCTGAGGTCTAATTAACTAGGCTCGGGTGTTTGTTCTCATATTTAAAACTGCTTCAGCTTCCCTTTAAGGCAAGCTCAACCATAGCTGAAAAATATGGTGGTTTCGCCTCGATGATTGCACAATGTGCCCTAGTTGCTCCACACAAAGTGAGATTGAAATGAGTTTGTTCTGATAACTCCCCTTGTTCTCCTCTGCAGCTCTGCCACCAATCTTGGTGCCACGCCAGTCGGGTGACCTGCCCACAGAGCTTCCCATCTTGGACGATTATGCCAACTCCGTTCCCGAGAACACGAACTTCCCATCGAGCTTAGACGTACAGACTTTTCCTCTCACAGGTACCTGGGTGCAGGCAACAACTTGCACAGCTTGTATCGAACTGAGTTGGTCGTTGATCGAATGTCTCGTGCAAAGGACATGTTGTGAAGGACCCGTTTTTCTTGCAGAGACACCTCCGCCTGGTTACATGAGCGAGGACGGAGAGAACACTGATCAAAATGGTGCAGACAGCATGGGTAAGTTTCTGAGGGTTTTAGAATTGCTCTTTTCATAGCCAGCTTTAGTCACCTTCGCTTCTAAGAAACATAGAAGCTGTTCCTTTGATCACCGCAGCTGGCTGCGGGAATCAAAGAAACAATCTTTTTGTCCCTCCTGAAACAACATAATTGCGATATCTGGTGACGCTTTGATGCCTCAATGCTTTCTGCGGGTTTTTGTCCCATTCCTTATTTGGCTACTTCTAACACCTTTATTTGCAGTTATTAAACATCAATCGAAGCTGGAAGAAATAACCTCATACTTGTTTGAATGATAGCAAATTCATAAAAGGAAATGGATGTTCCTTGCATTTCTGTTATACAGGTGGTTTAATGAGAGGTATAGATCAAAGAACTTTTCCAGACTCGAAGCTTTCTGGGTACCAGTTGGCCACCGAGATTCAATTTCAGTCGACTAATTTTCATGCATCATGTTGCAACCGAATACACTGCTTGTGTTTCCAATTACTGTAAAATCCCGTAAGAACACCTATCCCTTTTTGAAGAGATAAATGATGCATTGCGTCGTTGAAAGAAACGGCAAGATAAATGATTGATTGCGAAAGCCCAAATCTCTCGAGCCTTGTCCAAGGTCACATTGGCCCAGGCAAGAACAAGAAGCGCAGTTCAGAAAGGTGAAAAAGGAGGAGGAGGAAAGGTGAAAAAGGAAGAAGTCGTGGCATCGGCCAAGTCGCGCGGCAGTGTCTTGGACCAAAGAGCGAGAAAATTGAATGCGACAAATTAGAATTCTTATTCACGTATTCCTACGCAAGTTTGACGGGAGGGATGGTCACTGCCCGAACACATGTCGATGAGGTGCTACCGTATCACCCTCTAGTTTTTCAACAGGCCCATTGGTTCTTTCTTCCATAGTCTGGCATTGGCAGCGGTGGAAAGTATCTGTTGTAAAAAGATGCTTTTGTCATTGGGAGCTGCCAACACGTAATGAACTTGCTGGCTCTATTTGTCTCGTTCCTTTTTGTCCCTCTTCTTCAAGTTTAATTAACCTGGAAAAGTCGGGGAATTTCAAAATAATATTTTGCTAGACACCCTGACTACGCAACACTGTTGATGCAAACATGACTCTGGCGCTTTTTTTGCATTTTACTTTGAACGGGTACTGGTGGGCATCAAAATAGTCCTTACCGTAAAATCCCGGGCAAGCGCCCACTCAAACCTTGGAGATAATCGCAAAAAAATGGGGATGGGCACTTGTCCGGTCATCAATTTTACATATAAATGTACTGTGCATGCCTAATGTGGAATGGGTGGATGCGCAGTATTCTACAGTAGGTTAGTACCCCAGCTGAGCAGTTTCTCCACCATTCTAGTAGTTTTGACGACTATCCTTCAATACTGAGAGAAAAAACTGAAGAGAACCGGGGATAAGCTTGTTTTGCACTAACAGTGTTGCAAAAAAAAAAAAATTTATTGCAATGCAAACAAAAACCAGTGTTGTGGAAAAACATATCGCAATGTGGCATGTCCCGATGTAACTTATCACGATGAAAAACATCACAATGCGGCATCACTGCTGCATTATGATATGTTTTTGTACTGTATTCTTAAAACTCATAAAAACTGGAGCTGCATTGCAAAATTAGACAATGAATATGCTACTAGTCTGGGTCCTTGTAACCGGTTGATTTAAAACGACAAACAAAGCACGGTGGAGGTGACCAACCAAACGGTGCTAATTTAAATTGGGGGGGGGGACACTACCCAGAAAAAAAGATCTCTGCAAAAAAAAGCTGATTTTGAAAAATGCCATATTTACATCCAGTAACATCTAGGGAGTATTCCCAAAAAGTTTCATTGGTTTACACCACATAGTTAATATTTTAAAAATTATTTCGGTCCACCAATGCTATAGAAAAGGTAGGGGTTGGAACACTTTGAACGCATTTTTCTCCATTCCACTTTTTGGCATACATTTCACTTGAGGAAAATTAATGGGACAAGAGGAAAGACTCACTCCTGGTTTTTCCTAACTGGAATTTTATGGGCAATGCAACTGTGGAATTTTTTTTTTACTTTTTGGATGTCTTTTATAAAATATGTTAAGATTTTGTGGACGACATAAAAGGCAAAAAATTGCTCGATGTTTCTCTGGGATGTTGGCATAAAATGAATTACTTTTGGAAATTTTGTTTTTACAGTTGCACTCTCCAGGCGTTTCGCTGCAGATCTAGAGTAGATCTGCAGCTATCATTCACGGGGCTGTGGTAGATGCACGAGTCCGCGGCGGATTATTTGGGTTTTTCTTTTTCTTTCTCTTCCTTTCTTGTCAGTAAACGTAGTTGTGAGTAGCGCTCTTTTCTGTCCTCTCCTTCTTCTCTCTACCTTGTGCGCTAAATACCTCAATATGCTAGAGTAGAAAAATGTTAGGTATTACATTACTGTAAAATCCCATAAGGACAGCCTCCCCCGAGAGATCGCCCATCCCGTTTTTTCTGGCTAAACATCTGTAACATAAAAATTTCGAAACATTGCCCACCCCCGATTCCCGTCAGACGTCAAGCTCTCTGGCAGGAATCGTGCATGAACGCTGCGATCCGTGGCACCGGTACATGTGATGTCAGCTCCCGTAACATGCCTGTAGTTCCCTCGTGTATATTGCATCGTGAAATGCGATTCTGCTGCGTCCTCGGACTGCGGTTTTTGTTTCCGTGAGATGGAAGTTTGTATCAGATTCTTGCTTTTTTTGTCCGCGATCTGCGTGCACGATATCGGTTTCCGTGACAGGCAAGATTGTAGCGGGTCCCCCGCATGTTTATTTCGCGATAAAACTTGAGTCTGCTGCGTCTGCGATCTGCAATATCTGTTCCCGGGAGATGCGAGCTCTCGACGGGTCCTTCGCACCGTGAGACGCGAATCTGCCACGTCTGCAACTTGTGGTATCCTTTCCCCTGACCCAGGTGTTTGTAGCGAATTCCCGCATGTTGATCGCATCGCATCGTGAAATGCGAATTTACCCTGTCCGGGATCTTTGGTATCAGTTTCGGCGTCATGTGGTTTATAGCGGGTGCACTGGTGCTTATCATTAATTATCTGATAGTTTTGCTGTGGCATCTCCAAAGATAGCCCACCCCATGTTTTTCACCATTTATTCCTTCATTTTGGGTGGGCGTTCTTACTGGATTTTACGGTGTGTTCCTGATAAAAACGACAAATTTATTTTACAATTTATGTACACAGATGATACTTTGCACTGCATTCTGCATTTCAACTACCAGTATATACTGTAAATTTCATTCATATTAAGCCACAGGTTCAAAAGTTGACCCTCTTGGGTAGTGTCTCTCCTAAATTGCTGAATACTTTTTATCAGAGTGGGGCTACCAAAATCTTCCTTTGTATGCAGGACGAGCAAATTTTCTTTGTATGTCTGTCTAGGATGATGCAAAGCAATAACTCTGACTTGTTTTTTTTTTTTTTTTTTGTATGTTTCAGACACAGTACTGCTCTCTTCTCCAAGCCCTTCTCCAGGTCTGTAGAATCGCTGTTTAGTTGATTCTCAAAGTTACTGTGGATTAATCATGTTTTGAGATCAGTTCTGCTTTAGGCTGTCTAGTGCACGCAGACCTATAATCTTGAGAAGCTAGATCGGAGAAGAAAAACGTGTATGAAAACTGGTCAAAATATGAGTAGGTTGTGCGTAGCAAGCAGTTTATTTGAGTGTGATTTGAAAGCTATGTCTTAGTGGCCCCACTTCTGGTTCTAACTGACTGCCCTTGATTTTGCTTTAGCATTGTGGAAGCTTTGAGTGTCGTGCATAACAAAAGTAGCCCCACCGGCAGCTGCATTGCGCCTGGAAGTTGGAATATAGAAATGTCACCATGATTTTCAATTTGATATCCTGTTAGCTTGTATGACTTAAAGGAGCTGTGCAACAATTTCAGGGCTTTGCTTAAATAATTGTGGAAGTTGATGCCTGACAGTTCTGAAGTGAACTCCGGAAAACAGATTTTGCCTGGATACCCTGGTTTTTATTTAAAAAAATGAAAAAGATCCAGGTTTTTGCCACCACTCAACTCGTGCATCGTCTTCCGGGTCATGTGCGCAGTGACGTCGATGGGGTAGGCGCAGGGCTCCGATGAAGCTCTCTCTCTAGAGCCATCAGTGAGCAGCGAGAACTCATCTGCTCGCGACCGCGTGACCACGTGCTGGTGGGCGCAACGTGAACAATATGGGGAAGGGAGGAAAGTCTCATCCGGGTCCGGCCATACCCATCCGGCCCTGTCCCCCTTCCCCTCCGGCTTCTGGCGGCTGTTCGCGGTAGCAGATAAAGCCGACGGTTTTGTTGACCTAGGATAGATGGCGCCACTAAAACTCCGTATAATAAAAGTTTTGTCGATGATACCAGGTTTTTCACGCATTTATATTTGTTGGAACGACGAGATTTATAGAAAAGTTGCCTTTTATCGAGCAGGTATTCGTACAACTTGCTATCTTTCTACAAGATCCCCCATTGACGTCATGTCACGTGTTTCTCATGGCCGCCGCTCGCGGCTGCAGGTCGGTGAATATTCTAATTTTTGCCTCGCTATTACGCGGCAGAATCGCAACATTTTGATGAAAGGAGGTGTGTTTTCTGTCATTTGTGACAAGGTGAACAATGTCAAAAGTAGAAGATGCCAATTCATTCAACGTTAAAATCGTTTACAGCTCCTTTAAAGATACTTGGCAGCATCTCGGAAGCATGCAGAAGGAAACGGCGTCGTTTAAGCATAGACATGGCCCGTGAGAAGGGCTTTGCGCGGCGTCAACATTCCTGAAGCCCTCTTCTTCCTGGTGCAAGCAGATGGCTGGTTATAGAGAGCGACAGACTGACGTGACACCTAGCAACCGGGCTGCGCACTTGGATTGCCGGCGGGGCACTGCGAAGCGCCATGTATGGGTGGCCCAAGGCTGGTTAATATTCTGTAATGAGCCATTTGCAGGGGTGGGGGGGTTAACTTGTTCCTGTGATGCACCCCCCCGTCTTTCACTGCATGGCGCCGAAAGAGTGGCAAAGGGGGGCGTTGCCAGCGATTTTCGGTTGCTAGGTGTTGCGTCATGGCGTCGCTCCCTAAACCATAATGGTTAAAGAGCGCAACAGGACAACGGACGGAATGGAAGACACGGCACTGTGTCTGTGTCTTCCTTTCTGTCCGTTAAAGCTTTCTAACCATTATGAATCACAAACTCGCCCAACATTCCCCCCTCGTCCCTATAACCGGCCAATCCAGTGCGGCCTCCGTTCCTATGCGTTCTCGCCAAGCCTCTTGAAAGATGCACCCCGCCGCCATCTGTCGGCGCTTGCAGAAGGCGTTTTTTATCCAGTTTCCGCAGCCAGTGGGGCTGTGACGCCATCCCGGACGACGTTGCAAACTTTATATATGTGTGTTCTAAGCCAGTCGAAGGTCAGCGCATCCACCAGGGCACTAATGCTGACGCATTAATAGTAATTTTGTATCATCAAAAGTGCAGCAAAGTTAATTGTAAAGTGTAACAAAAGAGTGTAGATAAAATTAAAAAAAAAAGTGGAAAAAGGAATTTGATATTAGTGCGGGCAAGTGCATCGTAAAGCGTAACAAAGAGGCGTCAAGGAGACAAAATTACGGATCAGAATGAAAGCCAGTTGGGAGAGGACCCTCTCGAAAAGCCGCACAGAGAGGTCCAGTGCACGCTCGCCAAGGGACGAGACGTCGGAGCAGAAAGGGTCCCTGGGGCGTGCCTGACTCCGTCCCCTCCCTGGCCACAGACGTGCAGCCGGTGACGTACACGGAGCCGGCGTTCTGGTGCTCCATCTCGTACTACGAGCTGAACACGCGGGTCGGGGAGACCTTCCACGCCTCGCAGCCCTCGCTGACCGTGGATGGCTTCACGGACCCTTCGAGCTCCGAGCGCTTCTGCTTGGGGCTCCTGTCCAACGTCAACCGCAACTCGGTCGTCGAGCAGACACGCAAGCACATCGGTACGCCCCCTCACCGCCTCTCGGCTCCCGCTCCTCCGCGATGGTGCGGTGCCAGTAGAGGACGCGTTTCAGGCACCATGGCGACGGGTGCTGTTGAGGCGTCGTAAGAAACCTGGGGTTGGCAATCTTTCGTAGCAGGGTTGTCTCAAGGGGGGGATGGTGGTTTCAGGGTGTCTACCGATTGGGGAAAAGCAGGAAAACTGGGAATTGTCAGGGAATTTTAAGACTCCTGGAATTGTCAGGGAAATTTCCAAAAAGATTGCAGAGTCAGAGTTTATCCCATGCTCGCCCGCTCATGCTAGAAGCGGCAGGCACTGGCAGGCGTAGCCACGAGCACAGTCAAGTGCGACGACGCAACGTCTGTGCGTTGTTTGCGGTTTGTTCGAGTGGACTAGAAACATACAAGCGAAACGAGCCGCCAGGTCTGGTTGAAGTGCCGAATGCAGAGTGTCGAAGGTTGGCGTGGCGGTGCTGCAATCGAGCTAGCTTGGGACGCGATGCAGCGACACGGAGTGCGGCTATCGCAAACGCTGACGAAACGCCACTATACGCAGCTGCATGCGCCGTGAGCCAGCCGCGGTGCGAACGCTGGAGGATGCTGCTAACGCCGCAAACCAGGTGCGACTCATGAAGGCACCCTAGGCGCAACGCGACCCGCCCAAGCTGACGGGCAAGTACGGCCGCAGCGCCGCCACGCCAACTTTCCACGCGCTGCGCTTCACACGAGAGCATGTGCGAAGCTGGCAGCTCGTCATTCTTCTAGTACACTCTAGAGCCACTAAATAAGCTACACTTTAGAGTAGCAACACTAAAGTATGGCGGCTAAAGAGTTAATAGTGAAGCGGAGTAGCAGCAGCCATTTTGCTTAATTCGTGACTCTAGTCGGGTGGTGTTACTCTAGCGTTATCGTGACGCAGGAGAAACAGTTACTGTAGCCGATACTAGGTGGCCCGAGTCACCCAAGAGAACAGCCGTCGTTCATCTACCCTCTGAGAGGCACGCACCTAGAGATCCCTTAGTTTGTTGGATATGGTGTTTTCGCGCTTCCCCATCAACGCAACTGGATGCCTGCACTCTACTAGCTCTGCCACGTGCGTTTGTGGCTTTGGGTTTGGCTTTTTATTGTGTTATTTCCCAGACATATCCACGAATGCGAGTTGGATTCGGCCCGTTCCAAATGATCCAAATAATGCTCACTGCACAACGTGCTGCAAGAGGTTCTCCCTGTGCAACATGGGGAAAAGGGTGATTACTAGTCATATTAAGGGTAAGAAACATCAAGCTGCTATGAAATCTCTGCAAAGTGTTTCCCAGACCCCAATCGTATAACTTTTCAAGGCTGCGACAAATGTGGACTTGCCTTTTGCTACAGCAACGGGCATTTTGTCCGGAGATAGCGATAGGTGCTTGTAGCGCCCTGTCAATTCGTCTATCCACTGCCACAGAAGCTCTTAGCCCCTCTGTGAAGACGTCGGTGGGAGGCTTTTTATTGAAGAATGAAGTCACAAAAGTCGAGATCATGTGGTGCTTGAACACTATAATGACTCGTGGATTTTTTGTTCAGCTGCAGCGTCTGCCTCGCTGTTTCTGTTGATGTTCCCCAAGTGTGAGACGGCCAGAAAAATGCAGCTTGGAAAAGACAAAGTGGGATACACCATGTGTCATGGTATTGGTTCATACTTTCAAGAGAAGTTGCTAGCAAGCCTTCTCTAGCATGCCATATCTGGTGCTTGCTTTTGGTAAGTTACTGAACAAAGTAACCCAGAGAGAACGAATGGATGTACTATCGGAAACAATGTGAGCGTGAACGCGCCTCCGCGTGTCGCCGCTACCCGAAGCGCTGTCCTGCGGCGCCGTTTTGAAGTTTTACGCATCCGTGTAAAACTCCTGTCGCTGTTCTCGCTTTGACTGTTAACCCCCGTCTGTCGTCTGCTATGCGCACGCTGGCGGCCGCTCGCGCTGTCGTCTGCTATGCGACTCGTGTATTTCCGTCGCAACTCAGACAAATGACTTAACATTATTCAAGAGTTTCCTGTGCGATAACGCAATGTCAACATTTGATACATGATAAGTAGCTGGCTTCTTTCATTGGGTTGAGACACAGCGATAACATGCAAATAGATTCAAGACAAAATATCTGCAAAGTTCAGCGTTCAACCACGGGGAGCCCGGAAAAGATTCAGTTGAGTGAGAAATGGATTGAGTTCCTGACAACGAACGGGCCAACGTAGTTGAGCTGTCCCCGAGTTTCCGTTCCGTTTCTGTTTCCAGTTTCCGAGTTTCTTGTGTCCAGAAAGGACACAGTATGAGCACTACTAATAAGCCTGTCGAGCCCATGGCCGACGGCATAACAGATGTTTTCACGTGTTAGGGCCACGTGTTCAAAGAATAAAAGCATTGTGTTTCACTGAAGACTTTCGTGCAAATCAACACCATGAAAGCTGTCTAGGGCAAACACAATTCGCGTAGGAAACGCGGGTGTCCGCCGGAGCACGCAATGTTGTGCGGCAGACGACAACACGAGCGGCCGCCAGCGCACGCAGGAGTCGCATAGAAGACGGCAGCACGAGCGGCCGCCAGCGCGCGCATAGCAGACGACAGACGGGGGTTAACAGTCAAAGCGAGAACAGCAACAGGATTTTTACACGCATGCGCAAAACTTCAAAACGGCGCCGCATGGACGGCGCTTCGGGTAGCGGCGACACGCGGAGGCGCGTTCACGCTCATATTGTTTCCGATAGTACTGATCAGGTACTGGGACCAAACTGACGCCACTGTAAAAACACGCTACCTGAGATCTGGTAGCGTTTCTTCGTGGGAGCTTTAACTTGTTCGACTGTATACCAGCAAGTCATGCAGACTACGTACACTTCATGGGAAGTGCTCTATTTTGGTTGAAGTTTTGCTCAGTAAGGTGGCTGGAGAATTGCAAGGTGATCTCGAGAGCGCTCGATGTTATTCCAAACTTGGTTAAGATTGTCAAGTGCTCAAAGGAAGAAAAAAAACAAAAAAAACAAGCATGTACTAGTTGCAGCACTGTTGAAATGGCAGTAGGTGACCAGATGCTGCCAGTGAAATTGGCCTTTATGCTCTCGATTTCTGAAGAACTCTAGCCATTTCTGGCTGAATTTCAGACAGACAAGCCCTATGCTTCCCTTCCTTGCCCCTGTATTGGATCTCCTCTTAGGGTCACTGCTGGCTGGAGTCGTCAAGAAAGATATCCTACAGCTGCCAACACATCTTCCAAGCTGCTTAGGATCGACTTGGGGAAGCCTGACAACGTCGTTGCAGCTGCTGCATTCGACATTGGGTTTGCTGCTAAGAATGAGCTTCGCAAAATCCAGGAACCATTGCAACGGACTGTGCTCAACTTAAAAAAGACTGTATTTTCTTCGTAAAGAGGTGTTCACAAAAAGTGATGGAAAGGTTGAAATACAAGTTGACAAGAGGTGCAAGCTGCTCGGGATCCGGCTAGTGCGTTGTCTCTGGAGATTGGTGAGAAACAACTGTGGAGCAACAGTGGATGACTGGCTTGGAAGCAGAGCGAACCCACCATCCCTATGTAAATAAATGCTCACTCAGCTCTGTACAGGCGGCGTTGAAAGACTTTGACAGGAAAGAGCAGAGGCTGGACGCCCTCTGGTTCGAGTTGTGTTTACGGGACCACAAAGAGCTATTTTCGTTTGTCGAGCTAATTCTCTGCTTATCTCAGGGCATCGCAGCTGTGGAGCGGGAATTCTATGTGAACAAAGAGTGCCTTGTCGAAAACCTCAAGGAAGAGTCACTGATAGCCCAAAGTGTGGTGTGTGATGGAGTCTCAGCAATGGGAGGGGTGACCAAAGTTGATCTTACTAACAGGATGGTGCAAATGGTTTGTGGTACCAATGCCCAATGGAAGGAGGAGCTACGAAGAAAGAGGCAAGAGAGATTGGATGCACCAGAAGCCAAAAGAAAGAACAGAGTGGCCGCTCTAGTCGAGGAGCTTCAACAAAAGAAGCAAAGGGTCATAAATGAAGCACAGTTGCAGGCTTCTTGTTATAATGAAGAAATCGACTCCCTGAAACAGTAAGCCCTGGTCAATGATGTATTCTGAACATCAAGTGTGAAGGTAGTTGCTTTATCTAACTTAAATAAAATATTTTACATTGTGAATAGTGTCTATAATACCATATTTACTCGAGTAATAGCCGCACTATTTATGAACAAGGCCCCTGCATCTACTTTCCCGCAGAACACATATACAGCCAATCATCGCATTGCGCATAGATAACATAGCGACTAACTAGATTGAAAACGCGATTCTCCATAAAAATGCAATCTTCACAGATGTTATCTTCGCGCCAAAACTTTATCTCTGTCCCGTAAATCGCTGGAATCATGCTGTTGAAAGCGGTGATTGGCAATCCCCGTGCTCTGTGGAAAAGCAAACCCTCAGGTGTTTTTTTCATAAACAGTGCAGCTATTACTCCAGTAAATACGGTATATTGCATTTTGGTGTCAGTAGTTGTTTCTGGGTGTGGTTCAGGGAATTTAATTAAAATAGGGAAAACCTGGAAAAGTCGGAGGGAAAGTCAGGGAATTTGAAAACAAACAATTTGGTAGACACCCTGGGTTTTGAGAAATGATGAGAAGATTGCGGTACTAAGCAAACAAGGTGAGCAGCTTGGAGGCCTCGCAAACCTAATGAGGGCCCATCTCATAGTTTTCATGATTATCTCTAATGTTCGGGCGGCGCTTGCTCGGTATATTATGGTAGTAGTAATTTCGTTATTGCGAGAAGTAATCGAATTACTCGCATGATTACTACGAAAGTAAACTAATCTAAAAAATGTGCAGTTGAATGTAGAATATAATTGAGTAGAAGTAATTCGATCACTTGTAGTCTGTGCCATACAAGTTAATAGAAATACCAGTAACTCTCACTTGCCCCTGACCCGTTTCGGCAACGCCTTTGCTGCCGTGGGCCGACACGTTTTTTGGCCAAATTTTGGTCTCTTTGGCTTCCAGGGATGGCTGTTAATTACTTCGTGTATGCTCTCTTTTTTTCCCAGGGCGCGGTGTGCGGCTGTACTACATTGGAGGCGAGGTGTTTGCAGAATGCCTCAGCGACAGCAGTATCTTCGTGCAGAGCCCCAACTGTAACCAGAGGTACGGTTGGCATCCAGCAACAGTCTGCAAAATACCACCAGGTGAGTTTGTTGCCTGCTGGCATCACTGGCACTTGTGGTTTCCTTTGCGCTTCACTGCCCTGCGTTCCCAGCGAGGCCGAGCAATTCCAAATTATATTTTGAAAATCGCTGCTGGAAAGTTAGTTTCCATGTCGTGGCTTCCCAAACTGGGTTTCCTGATACCTCAATTGCCTAAATTCTTTCAGTTCTCGCTACTCTCAAGTAAAGAGTTTTTCAATTTAGCAGAACTCAAACACAGCAGAGCTATGGTATGCATTGATGCATGACAAGGAGGCAAGTAGTTGCCTTTCTACCTTGCATATGCCTTATTATTGAAATTTGGAAACTCGAGTTTTAATGCTTGCCGTAAAATCCCGTAAGAACGCCCACCCAGAATGGAGAGATAGTTGGTGAAATTTATGGGGAGGACGAGATAAATGGAAAATATTTAGAAATGCGACAGCATAATTTGATCAAAAATTATTGATAAACATTGGAGCACTTGCTCAAACTATCTGAAATGGGAGCCGATACCGCAGATCGCGGTCACGGCAAATTCGCATACCACTGTGCGATAAAGCTACCAACTCCCATGTCATGGGTATGGATACCACAGATAGTGGATGTAGCAGGCTCGTGCTTCACAGTGCGATAAACAAGCGGGAAACCGCTACAAACTCGTATCACGGGAACAGATATCGTGCACGCCGAACGCTCAGGAAAAACACTGGGACCTGTTACGAGCTTGCATGTCACGCGAACAGGTACTGCAGATCGTGGGCACAGCCAAGTTTCATCTCGCGGTGCGATCAATGCAGGAGCCCTCTACAAACTCGCTTGTCCCACGTACCAGTAACGCAGACCACGCGGTTGGTGTGATTATCGTCAAACATAGCGTGATATCCGACGGGAAACGGGGGCTTGGTGTTTAATGTTTTAAAACTTTCACATTAATAATGTTAAGCAAAAAAAAACAAGATGTGCAATATCTCGGGGGAGGGAGTTTATACGGGATATTACTGTGAGCGTGCTTTGGTAGATCTCAATCTTTGGGGCGAAGGTTGCCACTGTAGAGTTGAAATTTCCAGCACTTAATAAGCCAATCTCACTAAGTCTTCCATGCATGCATGACATTGCCATACTTGTAGTTCACAAGGAACAGACACCTGTGCACGAGATGACTCGTGCCATCTCGTGCTCATGCTCAGCTCGCACAGAACCCCGGCGGGGTTGTTGCGCGTGCAGAAAGACTACAGTTCTTATGATCCATGCCAGCAGCAGCAGCATAACAAAACTAACTGGTGAGATCGGTCTATTGTAGCAATATTTTCTTGCCCGAGTCTATATGCTCCCTCTGATTAAAGATTACGGGGCTTGCATTTCGTGGACTTCTTTGGCAGGCTTTGCCTGTGGCCGTCGCCATATTTAGTTATGTATGGGCTAAGGAAGCGACTCACTTTAGTTATCCCATCAGATGGCAGTTAAGTTTCAGAGTGCCACTGCACTTGACTTGGCCCTCGTGTGCTGCGAGGTATTACTTTTTTCGTGTTTTCACGTAAAGGCTGCTTGTTCCATTATCGTTGCCCACACGGTGGTCCAGCTTCAGCAAGAGTTTTTTGTGTGTATGGTGCTGTCATCCTTGTCCTTTGGGAAGCGGCCATACAATCGTTTTAGTAGTCGTTGAGGCTGTTCACAAATTGTTCACCGCATATGTACCGTAAAATTCCGAGCAAGTGCCCCTCCCGCACGCAAGTCAAAATTACCTGCAAAGTGGGGGGGGGGGCGCTATCCCGGAACGGCACCGAAATTCAAGATGGCGACGACAAAATCTTTCCGCCAGAAAAAGAAAAAAAAGCGCAGTGCACACAGATTTAATACTTTATTTATCTCTGAGAACATAGACTTTATTAGGCCAAAGATTTGTCACTGCTATATTTATCCCTTTCAAAACCACCTAAAGATTCCTCAGAGTCGGCCGCAAGAAAAAGTTTGCAGCATTCCGCGATGTTTCCCAACTGCATGCCGTTGGCTATTTTGACAGCTTCTTCAGAAAGAAGTCGGTTGCTAATGACTCATTCTGCACTTCTTTCGCGCTCCAGGTATTCAAAGAGCGCGTCGTCCACGTATTCACTGAACACCGGCGCGCCGTTACTTAGCTTTCGTCGAACCTTAGCTTTCCCGTAGTTTGACTGTAGCAAATTGTCAAAATTCTTGTCCCATTCCCGTATCCGGTCGAGCTTGATGTGTCGAGACCGTCTGGTGTACGTCTTTCCCATTTTCACAATGCCATTGGACGACCTCGATTTTCTTTGCCACTGTGTAAGAATGCATAGCCCACCTGACACCCCCAAAACAAAGCGATAATGGCGCATAGTGACCGGGCTGCAAAGTAGGATTGGATTGGATTGGATTCTTGGACTGAACTTCGCAGGCCAGTGTTGCCTGGGCGCGGTCGGCGCGGTGCGTGATGCAGGTGCGGAGCGGGGAGGGGGGCGCTTTCCCGGAACGGCGCGGAAATGTGAAACTAGCGGTGAAGTTGGGGGGGGGGGGCTCTTGCTCGGGTGGGGGCGCTTGCTCGGAATTTTACGGTAGGTCTTTTAGGGGCGAAGCTCCTTAGGGGCTAGCCATGTCCATATGTCCGACGTCTGGTGCCCTGCTCCTGCTCGTGAGCTCACGTGCTCGCGTGCTCGTGTAGGGCAAAAAAAAAAAAAGATGAAAAAAAAATGATGACACAAAAATATGTTTCCGCAGTCGACAGGATTTGAACCTGTGCGGGGAGACCCCAGTGGATTTCTAGTTCATCGCCTTAACCACTCGGCCACGACTGCGGGACGAGTAGGGGACTCTGAGATGTGGTAGTAACTCAAGAGCTGGGGATGTCATGGATGAAACGTTGCATGTAGCCGCTCAACGTCTATACAGGAGAGGGCGCTGCGGTCAAATGCATATATAATCGCGTTAAACTTTGCATGCGTTGGCTCAACGTTTATAGACGAGAGGGCGCTGCGGTCAAATGCGTATATAACCATGTTCCATACCACACATTCTCTTTCTGACATGGATGAAAACGAACGAAAAGCTCAGCATGCTGCAGCTCAGCGTCTACGCAGACAAGCACCACCAGAGCTTCACCCCAATCAACATCATTCACCACGTGGAGATGCAGTCAATTTTTTTTTAGTTTTTACATGCTAAGATAATGTGATAATCATAAAAGCGAATCGCAAAAATGCACATAAATGGATGCACCCCTTAGCTATCTGTCATTAAATATACGTTACTCCCAAAATTCATAGTCTCTGTAGTTTCTTTCACCTCGTGTACAAGCAAAGTCAAAATTTTAAGCACAGTGCCCCAATTGATGCTTGCACTGCCCGAGCGCGCATGCTCGGGCAGTGGAAGCATCGGCTCGCTCTTATAGCTTACGCTACGCTCAGACGTCTGAGCGAGACGGAGTGCATTGGTGGCTCAGTGAAACGGGCGGCAAAATCGGTCTACGGGGCGAATCCTTGTCTTTGGCTACATATGAGAAATATTTTTTTAATCTGACCTTTATCACCCCAACTGGATTCTGCGCTTAAAGCGAACACACCGGTCCGATAGCCCAATGCGTCCGAGCCACTCCCGTCTTTCCGACCTCCTCCAGGATGCAACCTGAAGATCTTCAACAACCAGGAATTTGCGGCCCTGCTGACGACGTCCGTGTCGCGCGGCTTTGAGGCAGTGTACCAGCTGACGCGCATGTGCACCATCCGGATGAGCTTCGTCAAGGGCTGGGGTGCCGAGTACCGGCGCCAGACAGTGACCTCCACCCCGTGCTGGGTGGAGCTGCACCTCAACGGGCCCCTGCAGTGGCTGGACCGCGTGCTCACCCAGATGGGCTCGCCCCGCGTGCCCTGCAGCTCCATGTCGTGAGCTGGGCCGCTCCACCCCGGTGCCTGCCTCACGCTCCCTCGCTCCGACCCTCCGCCGCTCCACGGGTGCTCTCTGGCGGGTCGTCCGCCCCGGTCTCCTCAAGGGGGGAGGCGCACATGCCGCGAGAACCGGTGCCGTTTCACGGGGAAACGGTGACGGGTCTTCTTCTGCGCGTCTGCACAACATCAGCCTCTACGACTTTGTGGGGAACGGAGATCGTTGCCATTCTGCGCAGGGTCTTTTGGAACGAATTCTATTTGGAGTGGGAGGGGGGGTCACTTGTTTGAATTTGAGTGCGCTTCGGCGGACGATATCGCGGGAGAAAGTGCGACCGAGGATACGTGTTGAGGTGATCTGTCCCGTCGTTGGGAAATTGAACGATTTGAAGCGGCCTTTTGTGGCTCCGTGTTGGCAGCGACTTTGCCGAATGCTTGGGTTTTCTTGCTTTACTGGGCTTGTTTATCAAAGCAAGTTTTTGAGCTTTCAAAATGTTTTTGTTACCAAATATTCGCTTCTATTCCAGAAGGTACGTAGGGCTCGACTCGTCCCGTGGGCGATTGCCCGGAATGTTATCGTTCGGTGCTCGCGGCTATCGCAAAGTCTCTGTCCGCAACGAAACTGGGTCTAGGGTCGGTGCCCCCTCGAGCGACCTCTGGTTGCTTCCTTCCTTGTGGCGCACGAGGGGGAACGCTTCCTCTCACTTGGAATTAGGTTAATGTTAATTAGGTGGTAATCTTTACGTTTTAATGGGTATCCCATAATTCTTTGGGCTTGAGTTAAATCTAAAGTACTATAATGAAACGAAATTGACCTACTAACTTTTGCTTTTTTGCTGTTTAAACTTCTTTTTTTTTTTGTTGTTTGAGAATTTAGAGTATTCGGTGCGGTAAACGAACCTAAAACAAAGAGATGTGCTTCGTAGTCACGGAGTGTGAATGTTTCAGGTGCAGGCGAAGTGGCGTTGCATATGCAACCTGTTGGATGGTGGTTCTCGGACGAGCAAGGGGGTCGGTGTTAGGATCAACGGAGGGGGTGGGGGTGTTGCAGTTTGAGGGTGGATGGTTTCACAGGGTGCAGAGTCGCTGAGCGAAGAGAGAAAGGTTTTTGTGAGTGTCTGAACATGGCATCTTGTTTTGTGTGTGTGTTTGTGCTGTCCACTCTGTCCCACCATTCATCCATAAGCGAGAGGTTTTTTTTTTGTTGAAGTTGTTCTGCACACGGTGCCCCCGAGTTCCGAGCATGCGGTAACGGAAATGTGGGATTGCCCGACGGCTGTTTAAGGAGTTTGCGGGGGCCTGTTGCTAACTCTGGTGTCAAAAGTGGCTGGCTGGGAATTTGCAGCCAGAAGGAGAGGTGTCCTTGGCCAAATACTGGCAGTGGAGCTGGGCCTTCACTTTTTTTCTCTCTCATACTTTTCCTTGAGCATTATTTTCTCTGAAAGTTGGTGTCATCGGTGGCTCTTTGGACAGGCTGTGGCTACACTGTAAGGCTGGCTTGTGCTCTTTTTCACTGTCCCGTAACATGTCGTGTGTTGTGCATTAACGCCGATTGGGTTTGGCCCCATCGCTGAAGATGTCTGAATTGTGCTGTGTCAGTGGTCGTCTGTCCTCTCATTTTAACGAAACATTTTAGATAACTTATCGGAGAACAAACCGAAAAATGGTCCTTGCTGTAATTCTGTATTAACATTTTGCAGTGCCGCATTTTGAAAATTTGTTCACAAAACGTATGGTACAAGCGGCTTTTATTCGAATATTATTTTGTCACCCAGCAATGCTGAGTCAGTTAGTTTTAGCGGTTTCTTTTTTTCATTAACGTGCTGTAATTGCATGCTGAGTCCTTGTAGATAAGTGTGACTGATTGGTGTCAGAAGCAGATCTGCATAATTGGGAGGTTGTGCACTATGGAAAGTTATATCAGTGTCTGCCTTGCATCTAAAATAGTCTCCCAGCTATATGTATCGGGAGGTATTTCGGTAAATGCCACCTTGATACCATTTGAGGGATGTTTCAGGTTAAGGTTTAAATAGTCTGGCTGGCCTTTGAATTGATTGCTATTATGATAGCTTAGCATCGCTAAATTTACGTGACTGGTTTATACGACTAGCATGACTTCGTGTAGCAGATTGGCTGTTTAGAAAATGGAGCCCAAAAAGATGCGTATGAAAATGAGGGAACTGTATTAATGGCCTTTTCCTTAGCAATGCTAAAGCTTTGTTGCACTCATACTTAAGGTTAATTGCAAAGTGACAGAGTTAGCCAGAAATAATTCTACCGTCTTCTCCTCTTACAATTTTTAAGGTTGGTTCAGATGATAAATGAATGACACTCCCGGTTTTGTTTTCTTAGCTGTTGCATGGTTTGCCATGGAGGAGGATCATAGTCAACCCCCTCCAAGTGGCTAAGATTGCAGAGGAATTGGTCACCTTTCTTGTGCAGCTGAAGTTCGCTTTAGAGGCTTCTCTTCCTAAGTGATGGGTCACCGAGGCGCCTAGTTTGCTTGATAAAGGGCAGCTCCACTTGGTCTTTGTTATTGAGGTGATGATGCAGTTACCTTTAGTGCTTCCAGGAAGTCCATAAGGCAATTATTCTAAGTTTAATTCCATCCAATTGTTTATTAATATGAGCAAAAATCTTGGAGATGTACCAGGTCAACGAAATCTACTAAATTTGGTGTCCAGCATGTGGTACAATCAACCGCGGCGGAAAAGTTGCTATTTTGTGCTGGCGTCTGCACCATCTGCACTTCACGGTACACATGTGCGCCTGTGTGCTGGATACAGCATTGGAAACATGCCACACTAGCTGTCTGTTCGATGAGGTTCACCCCGTTAATCCCGACGTGATGCACGGTCATCCCTCGTTTTGCATACAAACTGCTTTTGAATGCCACGTGCAGGTCGTAGTGGTGCAGACGCTGCGACGCGCACGATGCTACATATTTAATTTTTTGGGAAGCAAATGGTGTAGAGTCGTTTGTTTGTACTTTTCAATGTGAAACTGCCTCTTGTCCCAACATTTTTAGAATTGAGTGAAGTTGCCCTTTAACCTTCAAGGCTGGCACATACACTTTCCTGTCGAGATGCCGGGGGCAGTGGTCGCAACTTTCCGATCAGGCGGCCAGATGTCGAGCCACCTTTTCAGAAGCTTGCATGGTCTTGTTTCTGAGCTATTTTGGCACCTGTTCATTAAATTTTTCCCTAAAAAGTTGTCCCGCCAAATTAATCTTTTTTAACTTATTCAGAAATGATACATGCCATCATCCCTTGCTCTTCTCTACTATTTCACACATTGTCAATGTGATCTCTTCCCATTGGGGCAGATCGGAGAAAGCAAGACGTGAGACAGCCGGTCTCTCAGTTCAGCGGCGTTCGTTGTCAAAGTTAGGATGTACTAGGCGAAATTCCCGATACTTCTAGTTGTATTTGGAACTTGGTGACATGATTGATCTGGCTCCCTAACAGAATAATATAAAAATATCATCTGTTCCACGCATGCCACAGGGCGGTTCCTCTGTGGTATACACCGTTCCAATAACAAGCTTATGCCCAGCGACGTTTTCTGCATTGGTGTGTACGGCACATGATTTGCTCACTTTCGAAAGCGACAAACATGCCTGTATTGGGCCGTGGAGATCGCACGCTGGGCTGTGGGTTCTTCTTGCACTATCCTCGATCAGACACAACTGCATAAGGGTACAAAATCCATTTCTCAACTTGATTAGCTTTACTGGCTTTGCATGTCCAATCACTAACATAGTGTCCAGACTAATCTGGTGCCATTTTTACTCGGGGAGTAAGTGAGCTGTACGGGCCAGCCTTTGCAGTCGGTTACATGGGGGGCTAGCTGCACTCTTTTAAAAGATTTTTGGCTTTCCAAACGTGGCTATTTCTTCTTGGCTCTTCCTGCAGTAATTCAAAGACACAATGCATCCTTGAAGGTCCAATATCCTTTGGACTTGTTTTACCGAACACCTTTACTTTACTAAAGCTTTTTATTTAGAGTGCAATTTTAACTTGCGCATTGTTAAAATTAGAGTGGTATGATAAGTGATGGTAGGATAACACACAGATTAACTTCTAAATTAATTGGTGTTGAAGTTTTTGTGGTATGAAGATTAAGTAGCAATTTTCTTTCAAACTGAAGTCCTGTGCAATTTTTTTTTTTTTTAATATGCATCCAAGATATAGTATTTGAGTGCCCATGCTTTTATTTGACATAAGACTTCTTCCTTGTTGGCCTTCTGCTGATTCTGTCTCAAATCTATATGCACTTATGGCTGCATGCTCATGAAACTTGGGAAATGTTATGGCACCTTTGTTTTGTTAGGAACAAGTGCCCAATCGCAGATTGCGTGCAGTCTAGTCTTAGAGGCCTCTCTCATCATCTTGTTACTTTAGACATTAAAGTCTATGCTGTGCAAAGTCGGCTTTGCAGATCTTCCTATCTACACGGAATGACCACAGAAAACAGGCTGTAGTTCTTTTGAGATAGTTCAGTATCCCAATTGTTGAAAAGGGATATGTAAGATGTTCGCAGGTTCCCTCTGTTGACTTTTTTAAAGCCTGTTCTTGCTAAGTAAACATGTGAAATGATGAAATTACAAATGGACCCATATCAGCACTAATATAGTTGCAATGTAAAATCGAAAGAGTAAGCCATTGGTCTTTTTGTTTTGTGCATCGCTGACTGTGTGCAGCTCATTCGAATGTATAGTTGCTGGGAGCAGTTGAAGAATGTCTGAAAGGTTGCATGCTAAAGGTGCAACGTAGTATTAAGAACAAAAGCGTCACGCTAGAAAAAATGTGGACAGTTTTAGTAACTATATGCAAACAGAATTTTTTTTTTTATTGCATTGTAATATTTTGTTTAGCTTTCTGTTTGGAGTTCAGGGACTTATCATTGAGCAATAATCAACCGCCACAATGCAACATTTATTTTGCAAACCTCATGGGTGAGAAAAACACTTGAAAATCACACATGTATATAGTTTCCACACCAATGACCCATTGGAGAGCTCACTACAGCACTTGCTCCCTTCTCCCAATTGGGGTTAATTCAGTCTCGTGCAAGACCATGTTTGGGCTGACTTTCGACTTGCGAACGAAAAGATTAGTTGACAAAAGACTGTGCCCCCGTCTTGTCTTTCTAGTCATACAAAAGAGAAACTGACACTGAGAAATGCAGTGGCTGACCATCGCCTGTATTTCATTTATGCTAATGGGGGTTTATGGAATTCTTACAAGTACTGTCAGTACCGCTTTAAGGGTCATTTGGAGCATAGTATCGAGGGGGCACCTTTGGAAGCAACGTTATTTGTCCTGCGGTCCCCAACCAAGTCGAAGTTTTTGCCCTTTTCTGAATCCTCGCAGAGTGACTTTGAGCAACCCAGCTTCGAGGCTCTAGATTTAAATGGTGCGAAATCTGTTTGTAGGGTCGGTTGCATGTGCGGGGATGTGCAATAACAGTGTCGGAGCGAGCTACTACGGCTCTCAATAGCACTAGCGTTGGAGATAATTTCAGGCAGTGTAGTTGTTTTCCAAACGTGTTCCCTGTTCCTAGCCGAGGAAAACCTTTCGTGTTGTTTGACTTTGCAATGACAATTTGCACAAGACTACATTGGCTGCTCAGTTCGAATGGGCCGGTGATGGAAGCGTGTACCCGTAGGCATGAATGTCTGAGAAAATAATAGGGGCGTGCTGGACTAAGCTGTGAGCTGATCAGGCTTCAGGTATTGTTCCCATGGGTGCAGCTGTCTCATATTCTTTGTGCTCCTCGCCGCGGCTCAGGTCTACATAAAGTTGAATGTATGCTTTCTTAATTTTCACTCATTGGCTGCCTCTGGGTTGCTTTGACTTTATCGCCAAGCAATAAAGCCAGAGCCGTATCATTTTGGGATAATAAGATCCACATATGGGACCGTTTTAAGGGCAACTGCAGCTTCATCTTAATTTAAACTATATTTTTATCAACTATGGCAAACAAATTTCTTGCAAAGGAAACACACCCATGGAAGATTCGTTCTGTAATTGTTTCATAGTTCTGCGCACCAAAACTGAAACCAAGCCAGTTTTTGTGGCATGATTTGAAGTTGTTATCTTAAAAAGTTTTCGTACTAAAAAGATGCAGTGCAGTCTACCAAAGAAAATGAGGAGTGTAGACCCGTAAGTGCCTCAGTTGGGCACGAGAAAGTATGGGGTTGTGATTTGAAGTCGTCAAATGACATCACAATCAGTGTACTAGGTTTTTAAGAACAAATTGGATATTTTTTTAAATTATTTCACTTATCTCGGACAGTACATCAGAAAGTCTCCTTTGCAATCTCACCATGTATTTTTTTTTATTTAAGAAAAACAATTATTTTTCAGTTGCATTTGACCTTTAAAGATTACAACTCTATATGGACAAGTGTGATTCTTAAATTTAAATGCAAGGGTTTAGTTGAAAGAATTACCCTCCTCATGCCCCTTTTTCTTTGCTGGCTTCTGAAAAATGTCTTTTCATTGAACTTAATGGTTCAAACGTGGCAAGTCGACTGTACCACCTATTCAATGTAATTTCTTTACCTTAAATTTCGTAGATCCTAGGTTCCGCTAACTGTACGAGCTGCTTAATATAGTCGGCTGAAAACCGTTAATGTCTCGTTTGTACGATTTAGTTCAATGCTTGCAACATTTCAGCTGCGGATTGCCTGTGTGCGAATGTTTCGACGTACACAGTGATGTGGCTCGGCACCTGACGATAAGTTTTATTTTATGAGAGGACTGGGTTTTACTAAATGCTCCCTGCAGGAACAAACTGGTTGAGCTTGCTTGGACAACTTTTTATTGGGGTGTGCTCATTCGTGGTGCTTGGCGTACACAAGCAAGTTTTTAATGCCTTTTTCTAGTAACGTGGCGTGTGTGTGTGTGTGTGCGTGTGCACATTGCTTTGAACTTCTGGAGAAAGGGTTTTTTCCTAGACAGTTTTCTACGTGCTTTCTACATTGCGGTGTCATACATTGCCACATGTGATATCTTGCATTGGAATATTGTAGGTGTATGATTCTTAGTGCTGCCTACAGACTAAAAAAGCAACCCTGTTTGTTGGGACAAAACCCTTGTGTGTAACCAGAAGCACAAAAACATTGGAAACCTCCACCATAACCCTGTCTCCTGAAGCCGAAATATCGTCACGTACGGTATGTTTCCCCTTTTGGAGCATCAAAAGCAAAGTCGAACCCCAGCATCAAGTTTATCGTGCATCGAATAAACTTGTATTGGCCAGTAAAGTTTTGTTCTTGAGTGTACGACAGTTAAGAAAATTAGTCATTCTTAGGTGTCCCATTGCATTGTTGTGTTGCAGCTCAAACATTGGTCAACCTGGCTTCTCCATGCCCATTTTCAGGTGTACATATGACATAGATGTTTTTGTGTAATGACATTTTTGACAGAACTCTCTGCTGTGACATAATAAATTGTTTGACAAGAAACATGTGATTTGTGTTTGATTCCCACAGCCCGGTGCCATTATACTGGCTGTGGTAAGTGGCAGTGTTCCAGAATCCTTGAGGTAAAGAAAATGGGTCAATGAGCAAAGAAAAAATGCTGAAGCTGGGTATAGTCATAGCTAGGGTTCTGCATTTTTGGTTTTAAGTATGCCATATTTCTTTTTAAGAATTCAGTCCTACCCAGAAACTATTGACCCCGTAAGTGACTACGTCGCAACATGGCGTCTGGGTCCAAACAAACCGTTGGGACGTTGCTATGGACTAATGCAGTGGTTCTCAACCATTGATGTTTCGTGGACCCCTTGTGAATCGCGGAAGATGATGGGGGACCCCGTTGATGATGAGGGGAAGAGAAAGGTATAGGTTAATTATGATAATTTAATAAATTGATAGAAGTAAGCGCTAGACTTCTATCAATGGCATACACTCGAGAAAATGCACTCGAAAGTTCGAAAGTTTCTTCTCAATCTAGAAAAATGCTACTTTTATTGCCGGTCTTGACTAATGAGGCAGGGCTTCGTGGACACCAAAAGGTCCGCGGACCCCCATTTGAGAACCACTGGACTAATGCATGGAAACTCCACATGAGGCTAGATTTTTGCTTACAAGTAAATAATTTTTTGTAAGCAACCTAACTTCTTGATATCTAATTATGAAGATGTTCTTGTCTCAATGTCGTATTGCAACAATGAAAGCCATTTCTGAAGTATTGCACTCCGCTTTGCTTTGGTAGCAGACGACACGATAGATTTGCTGGCCTCTGTTGCAGCGGGCGTCTTCATTGAATTGCATCGGTAAACGAGCGACGAAAACAAGTGCATCGCCATGGCCGTAGAGGCCTCTGCAATGTGCATTTTTTTTTTTTTTTTTTCTGTGAAGAACCCAGCTTAGTTCAGAGTGGTGAAAATGCCGTAAAATCAAACCACGTCGTACAGATCAGTTACGATGACGACCTGAAGTGCATTACCGGCGTAGTGCAGGCCAGCATGAGAAACAAATTGTATGCCTGACGAGGTAAGTTGTTTATTATGATTATTATTGAGGTTGTCACCGAGGTGAAAATTTCTAACTGGGATCCAACTGGTTTAAGGAACAATTACCGGTTGGGTCCCAGTTGCAACTGGTCCCAATTTTGTCCCAGTTAGACAGGGACCAGTTGGACCCCAGTTGCAGCTGGTCGCACTAGGCACTAGCTCATGCTTCTGGGTCTAGGACTCAAGTAATATGGTTATTAAAGAATTGCATGTCTATCGCGATTTTGCAGTAACCATCGCAGCGATGGTTACAACCGGGTACAAAGCACCCTCGCATAGCACGAGTCTGCAAACAAAATTTGGGATCTCAACCGATCGCCTGAAGTGCTTTTCTCGCGGGTGCAATGCAATCTTTTAGGAGACGATCATCTCGATCGACGCCCGGACTTTTGATAAACCATATTTTGCATCGCACCCACTACGAATTCTTAGAGGTGTCTGAAACTCGTATTTCAAACGAATGCAGCATCAGAATATCGTCTTTATTCACATGATTCAAACGATGGCGCCGGCTTGGTCGGCCGGCGTGTGGCAGACGGCATACTTATTGCATTCGTCGTCTGCTGCAGGCCATAGAGTTATTACAATAAACGCTAGAGGCTAAGCTGGCGCTAGTGTCTACGGGACTTCCGGTTGCAAATTGAAGCAAACAGCATGCTGTCTACTAAGCGCGTGAATTTTGTCTCTTCGCCGGAAAATAAGATGAATAACTTTTGTTATTTCGGTTGCACCGGATAGTATGTACCTTTATTAATATTGTGAAAGTGTAATGGCTTTAGTTACAGCATTTTTTCTTTACCGCTGAACAATGTTAAACTTTGCTATATTTCAGGCCCAAACCTGTTCCATGGCAGGTACCTATGTAAAAACGAGCGACGATTCTAAGCAAAATAACGATCGGAAGGAATGTAGAGTATGTTCAAAGTTCGCCAGTATTCCGTTGGTGCTTATATATTGCTAACATGCCCGTCCTGTCACTACATGAAAATGACCCCGTCGTGTATCTTTAACAAGTGGTTCAAAAAAAAAAAAAAAAAAACCCATTCGAAACGTAAAGAATAAGAGTAAAGCTATACGCACTCCGGAGTGCACTTCGGTCGGAAATGGCTATACGCACTCCGCGGAGAACTCGTGCCATTTGGGTCACACTCTTCGAACGGCGCGTGTATCACTGGGGAGCTCGTTAACACAGCCCCCCGCCTGCGTTCACGCCGCTTCGCGGCGACAGTATCGGCTGCTAATTACAACCAAAGCCCCGCTGTCACCGATCGCACCTCCGGAAAGGGAGTCCCATACCATTTAGTTCTGCGAAGTTTCGGTGGCAACATTCGGTTTTCTTAGTGTTCATCGGAAAAAGAAATGTCGTAAATATCGCCAAATGCCTCGACAAAACAAAATGTTAGAGAAAAAAAAAAAGAAAAAAAAAGTAGGCCCACCGTCCACCTGAGCATAAAGCGGACACCTTATCCCCTATGCTATGCCACCTCTTAAAAATGCTCGTTGTGACCATTCGTTTTATACGAGTATAGCGGAGTGCGTATAGCCATTTCCGTCCGAAGTGCACTCCGGAGTGCGTATAGCTTTACTCAAAGAATAAAGTATGTGGGCCACGAAAGGTGTGTTTTCTTATTATTTCCTATGTCGGACAGTTTTTATCGGGCACCTGTTCTCTGGTTTCTCTCTATTTGTAAAGATTTGGAGCGTGCGGGTGATAATTTGAACCCAGAACAAGCATCTTCGCACATATTCATAAGCAGAAAGAATAAAGCAGTACTTATTTATTGAAAATCGAACTATATTACGTGACTTTCAATTTATTTTGATCGTCTGCAAGCACAAGGAGTTACTTATCCAGTGTTACTGCGCAGTTCTTGCCGTCTCTCTCGGTTTTCCCCACGTCCTTCGTACTGGAAAGCGCCGACGCCGTGTTCGCGCTAACAGTGTCCGACAGTGCACATAAATACATGTACGAAGCGGTTTTAGCACCGTTTTTTATGCCACAATTTTAAAATAAAAACGCCGTAACTGATCAATTATTTAATCTGAGTGACTGGGAAATGTTCCAATGTGCCTAGTACATACGAATTATTCGTGATATTAGCTCTTATAATCGAGCGCAGAGAGGAAATTCACTCGCTTTTTTCCATAGAAATGCATTACCGGAAGTCAATTTCCGACTGCTTGCTGTCTGCTTCAATTTGCAACAGCACACTAGCGCCAGTTGAACCTCTAGCGTACATTATAATAACTCTATGCTGCAGGCATCTTGAGGACCGGAAGTTGCAGTCAAAAATATTTCAGAAACAAGCGATTACCGGCACACTTCTGTCGAAACATATATAACATTCAATTAAGCTTTGTATATCTGCGATTTTTAGAAGTTTAAATCCTACTCCTGATTTTTAAACGGTCAGGTTTTCGTAGCGAAACCTAGCCACATGTATTTGTCCATAACAACGGTTTGTTTGGACTTAAGGTCCGTTCACACACTTGCAACCAAGTACGACCGAGAGAGACCAGACCGGTTTTTAAGCCTCTTGCAACCTCTTAGCACCAGCTCCGCTGCAGCGCATCCGGTCCTAAGAGGTCGCAAGAGGCTTAAAAACCGATCTGGTCTCTCTCGGTCGTACTCGGTTGCAAGAGTGTGAACGGGCCTTTATAATGTGACACTTACAGGGTCAATATATATTTTTAGAGTATATAGACCATAGAGTTGTTACAACAGATGCTAGAAACTCAGCTGGCGTTAGTGTCTACGAAACTTCCGGTTGCAAATTTTCAAGCAGACAGCAGGCAGTCTACTTTTCCAGCCTTCCTATGTACAGTCAAACCCGTTCATAACGTACAGCAGGAAGCGCTACGATCAGTTCGATATAGCAAGTAGTTTGATATAGCAAAAACCATTTACAAATAACTTCTACGATGCGTTCGTTGTAAGGCGAAAGCGTCTCTTTCTTTCTCATCTCCACTTCCGCCTTGTAACAACGCGCTGTAAAGTTTTATTGTTTTGTTTTTTTCATGCATGCAGTGTTTTTTTTTAGCATTCTCCCCTTCTGAATCGCTTCTCTTCGCTCAACTCGTTTGCAACTTGAGCTTTTGGAATTTTTTTTTCTATTCTACTTCTTTTTTTGGGGGAAGAGACAGGCTAAAAGACGATTGTTGTCGCGTTTTTGGAAGCTTTCCCGGAGGGAAAAACTTCGATATAGCCAATATGTTGTTCGTTATAAAAAGTACTTTTTACATGCATTTTTATTTAAATTTTTCATGAGTTCGATATCAACAATAATTCGCTGTACGTGGGTTTGTTCTAAACGGGTTTCACTGTATTCCTATGAGAAAACGTATGTGATATTTTCTCTTTGCCAGGGAATAACAGAAATCAGTGTAGTTTCTTTACTCGTAACGGGTGCTAAGTAGTTTTATTCACATTATAGGAGTGTAATTTACTTAGTTAATGAGTTTTTTTTATTACTGAGCGATGTTTATAATTGTACAGCATGATATGTCAATACAAGCTATCATATCTCAATACAAGCTATCAATCAACCAATACAAGCTATAAATACAACTCATCGGCGATTATTCATGCACAGTTTGTTACTAATCCAGTATGTGTTCTTTGTTCCATAACTCCATGCTTCGTTTTCGTCGTCTGGTCGTCTGTTTTGATTTAGCATATATTGGCATCCTTTTGGTGTTTTGTCAAGCTGATTCACTCTGTGTAAATGCGTGCCCTATAATAGCAGCCTGCAGCGTCAACATGTATTATGCATGTGTATTGGGCTATTTTAGCGCAGTGTTCGACGCCATGAAATCTAAAGAAAAACGCTCTATCTGACACATTTTTTTGTACATCCGATTGTAAAATGTTCCAAACTTTTTATTCTGTCATTCCTATGGGAAAACGCATTTGCGTTTTCCCATAGGAATGCATTACCGGAAGTCAAATTTCGACTGCTTGCTGTCTGCTTCAAAATGCAACAGCACACTAGCGCCAGCTGAGCCTCTAGCGTTTATTGTAATAACTCTATAATATAGACTGTTTCATCTCCGTAGTTGCCTGACCTGTGGACAGAGGGCGCTGACACACGTAGCGCCATAAGGTGGCTTCACTGTGGTCGGTTCTGGTTTCGGCGGTCTTGGCGGCTGAGTCCTATGTAATTTTCGCTTAGTTTTGTGGTATAAATATATCCCTTGTGGTACAGAACCAATGATACAGTGGTAAGAGGCCACCTTGAGAACTACGGCGTTATGAGCCTAAACTGTGGACGTTTTTTTACGAACACTTTCATCTGATCGGTGGCGTCGCTAGGGTCAGCAGCACCCTAAAGCACTGGATATAACGTACGAAATTTATCCAGTGCTTTACAGCACCCGGGGCGGTGGCCCGCTGCAGGGCAGTCAATCCGCGCGCTCTCCCCCCCGCCCCCCGCCCGCCCCTTGACGTCACTGCATCTGATCATGCTCTTCGTTCGGCTCGCTCGGCTGTGAAACAACTGAAATGATGCCGAGGGAGGATTACGGATGTCTACGGCCGTACTGGACGTCCCCGTTGATACTACTTTCTATACAAACAAACTAATGAGACTAATGCATAGGGGCACAGTGAAAAAGCAGGTCGACAACCTGACTAACAATGTGCTGAATCGCAGAGAACAATTGAACTCGCAAGTTTAGTGCTCACTGTTCGGTTTTAGAAGGCGCCCACGTTCTGTGAAAATGGCCGACCGGGAAACTCCCTTATAAGGACGCATGGAATGCAAAAAAAAAAAGCAGCGCTATTGTCTCCATCGGTTTCTGTGAAGAAATTAGGTACTTGAAAGATGTTTTGATGGCCCATCATAGGCCGCGAGTAAGAAATTTTTTCAAGTATCAGCGTCGAGAGTAAATCCGGCATCGACAACGCTGCGAGTGATTTCTATGCAGACGGCTTCGGTCGCTTTTGTCAGGCACTCACAAGCGGTCTGGCACGTTTTTCATCCAGGGAGCACAACCTTTTATGTCTAAATAAATTAATTGAATTGGATATATTACGAAAATTTAATGGATGCAGACATAAGACCGAGCACTTTGTATAGTACCTTTAAATTCATCAATAAACAAATAAAGTGAATTTTTATGCCGCAAAAATTGAGTCCCCCATATAGGTAATCGAAAGCAACTGTTTTGAATTTGTTATGAAGGAGGATCCCGATGCTTTCAAGAACAGAGCGACTCCTTGCTTTGACTATATTTGCATTCTTTTTTAAGATCACAAATGTGTGATCACAAATATACCTTGCACTTCTTATTGCGCCACTATCACTTAAGCAAATTTTCGCTGTCATAAATGATTGGCCTATCAATCTTGGAGTCGTCTACGTGCTCGATGCGTGCGAGTGCTAATGCTGATTCCTTTCCTCACATGTATCTGGTACTCCGACGGTGCAAATAAACAAAACCTGTTATAAAATCATGTGCAGAAGCTTTGCACATAATGATGGCATGCTTTTAGCTAAAAAAATAAGTACCGGACGACACTTCACAAAGCAAGGCAAAAAATCGCGATAAAATGCGACGAAAAACTTGAATACAGTGCAATCACTTATAGCGATAATGAAAAAAAACCCGAAAATGCAGTCGTTATCACTGATCACCGTTTTATCTGGACTAGAAACTCTATAAACTGATCGTTATAAGCGGTATATCTTTATATAAAGGCGTTGTACAGTGCAAGTGGATTGCACTGTACGCCTTCGCCAAGGTGCGGAGGGGAGTGGGGAGTGACGATTTGAAGCCACATTATGGTGGCTGCGTCACGTAATTCCAAGGGGGCGACCCGCGGTGCTGAAAGCGCGCGATATGTGAAGTCTTTGGTCCTGGGCTTACTACTGGTCAGAGCCGCTAAAAGCTTTTTAGTCGAAATACAAAATATAAATGGCACGAACCGTTTCAATTATTTATGAAAGTATTTTTTGTTCAGTATTTTAGATCAGAAAAGAAACAAATGCAGTTTATAAAGTACGGAAACAAGAAATGACCCGTCGATATACCCGCCACCAAGCGGTGGAAAAGGCCGCGCATACTAGAAAGGTGTAGTGGGATCAGGTACCGACGAGCGGCGAGTGCAGAAAGGTCCCGGGTGCGTGTATGCGGCGGCGCTGCAGTCGTATACGGGCTCGAGGATCCGACGGGTCCCGAGCGTTCCGAAGGCCTTCGGCGAGCAGGTTTGGCTTTCGGTTTGGCCGTTTGGCGGTATGGCTAGAGTGTACTAGAATCCCAAGTATTCTAGTACACTGTAGTATGGCAGCGCGAGGTGGCTCCCATTCTAAACTGATCTTTACCCCGTGTTTGCTGGCGTTCACGGCCACTCAAGTGACCAAGGACGTCATGAAGGAGGTTAGTTTTTGTAATTTTAATTTGCCTATAACTTTTAAAATAAAGTGAAATTCTAGAAAATGAAAAGTTTCCCGGAGGATGGAGAAAACATCTCCTTCATTAAAAAAATTGGGGCTCCAATCCACGCTGTGAAGGTGGTTGGTTAGCAAAGCTGTGGTATGTGGGATTTTGCTAGCTACCAACATGGGTACTGACAGCGGCGATATCTCAAAGGAGACGTCAAACCTAGTAGCGCGGTCCCTACATCTCCGCGGCAATATAGACAATGTTTAAGGCTACATTACCGCGGGTCGGTTCGATTAATTACCTCTGTCGGTGCCAATGATCGTCTACCTTGTTCCACTCTCTCGAATATAGCGGAAGAGAAGACACACATACCAGACTAAGGACAGAGTCCAAGAGCATTTATTAGAACACTCTTAAAATAAACTACAATGTCCCCATCCAAAATGCCCCCCGCACCGGCAAGGTAAGAAAAGGCCCTTACCTGCCAGACGCGGGGTTCCGGAGAGCCAAGATCGGGGAAGCGTCGGAGAAGTCGCCGATACACGTCCTATCTCTTTCGCGGTCACCGGACGAGTCCCTTTCCCGAAAGCGGGAAAACAAGAGGCGAAACCGCCTTGCCTGTCAGCAGTGATTCGCATCCGAGCGGGTGAACGGAAATCGGTCCCCCGAGAGAGAGTGAGAGGAGGGCCCCCAAGCCAGGCGGCCCTCCCCCTCACGAACAGGTCGGAGCTCACGGCGAAGGCGGCCGAGCGTTCCGACCCGCGGCCGTTATCACAGCCATCGGGGAAGGGAGACCACAGGAATCCCCACAGGTATCACCTGTAACGATTGCCTACTGCACTATACAAAATGCCGCCTCCGGTCGCAGCACGCCGCCGCTGGTCGTATTGCCGTTTCTTTTCCCTTTGCTGCTCCTAGTATTCACGCTGCTCCTCGGGAGTTCTAACTATGCGTGGCCTATTCATCGCGGTGTTGCAGCAACAATGAAATCAGTTGCTATACTCCGTTTCATCTTACGTTTAAGCGCAGCGAATGTTACGAGCCCTCGGAGCCAATCGGAGGTTGGCGAGTGTCACATGACCTTAGAGAGGGGGGCACAGCGACGCTCGGAAAGCGCATCACGGGCCACGTTCGCAGATCGGGTTTGGCTAAGATTGCTCGTAGCACCCGCTGCGTCCGGACATAAGGTGAAACGGGGTATAGGCGGGTTCTTTTATATATAAAAGGCTAGTGACGTCATTCCCCACGTCGCAAGCTGCCGTCGCTGCGGCAGCTTGGGCAACACTAATCTTCACCGGGAACGTATGCGGTGAGCGCTACGTGCTTCGCATTGTTTTCAGGAGCTCCTTATCATTGATTATATGGTTAGGATGCTTGTTTTGTGCTTATTTTTTATTGAAACGAATGTTGTGCTGTATGTTGTATGCATGGTGTTTGTACTTTTCGCTTCAATCTTCTTAAGTCTTTTTTTTCCGTGAGAACGACGACACGAAAACACATGCGGGGAGAAGGAACGTACGTGCTTCGCATTGTTCGCAGGCGCCGTTATCATCCAGTAAGCAATTTGCACTTTGCACGAGGGCTTCAAATGACGTTAACCCCTTTCGAAGCAGCTGCAAACATAATTCTTAGCGGAACGCGTGTGAGGGTGTTCCTATTGTTCACACGCGCCTTATCATCCATCATGTGGTTTTGATGCTTGTTTTGTGGTTTTCTTTATTCTTTATTGAAACGGATACTGAGCTGTATGCTCTATGCCTGATATCAATGGAGATATGCTGTTTTGCCTTATGGCGCACCGTGCATTCACGAGGGCGCCCATCAAACCATTCTACCAATCTTGGCATGCGAGGCAGCTATGTAGCTGCCTCGCCTCAGACACGATCACATGGTCGTGTCGCCGCGGGGTCGATTGGGATCTCGAATTCGGCTCCCGACGTGCCGCTTTCTCTCCTAGCCACTGGATGGCGCTGCAGGCGCCCCGTGGCGGGCGAGGAGAAACCTCCTCGCCCATCGATGCATATATACTCGGTGGGCCAGGGGGCGAGGGCCTCTGAGGATTCGAGACGGCACCGAAACCAGCAGGCAAGTGCGAGGGCGACCGGATCTAGGGTAATCGTGGGACACGAGGCCTGGGGGCCCTCTTTGTGTTTAGCTTTGGGCTCAACGTGCGTTTGTAAATATTTGTGTAATGTCGCGTGTATTTGTAGTGTAGATTGAGTGTTTTGTAGCGTTGTGTTTTTGTACCAATTCACGGGAGCGGAATCCCGCTCCCGTGAAAGAACCAGGCTGGACTCGGGTTGTTGACGGACCACGTGGGAAATGGCGAATCGGCAGCGGCACGCGATTTCCTACAGCCCTCAATTGTTTGCCGGGATTTTTTCGCTTACAATACCAACGACACGTAAATTTCCTTCGCTAGGAGAGGTATATAGCTTCGCTGTAAAAAAATGGCCGTGCCAGTCAAAAACTGGGCAGGTGGCAACCCTAGCTGCGAGTCAGACACACTACTGACTAGGCCACGCTGACACGGCTTGGGAACAAACGGGAGTTTATATGTTTAGCTATCGACTTCTACTCTTAAAGGCTAAGCTTAACCGTCCTCCTGTAATCTTTTTAGAAACCTTCGCACGTATCATAGTGCAACATCGTAAATGCGTAGTCACGAAGCTCCAAGAACGACACCAATGCCAAGAGTGCCACGAAAAGCAAGAAATCTTGTTTAATGCGTAGCCCCTCTCTTCAGAAGAGCCAGAGTTTGAGATTATTATTTTCCATTTTTATCGCTGGGGGCTAGGATTGCAGACACTGTTCTAGAAGACGATTGGACTTGGCAATCACCTGCTAGAGCTATACTGGAAGGGCTAACAATGGTCACCATGATCATGATACATTGCAAGCAAAATTTAATCTAATCATATTCTAAACATAATCAAACCTATCATGAGGTACGCGTAGTGTACTACATCCATGGTACAACGTTGCAAGATGTGGCAACGAACGTGGGCTTGTTTCGATGAAACATTGTAGTGTTGGCGAAACAATGTGAATAAAACGTTGCTCTACAAGCAGATTGCCACCGTGCCACGATTCAGGGTGCTTTAACGAGTTTTTGTTTGCATGCATTCTGTGGTAGTAGTGTGCAGTACTGAGAAAGCGACAATGACAGTCAACGAGTGGCACAAAAGCAAGAACGCTTTTTGCCTGTCATGCAGTCCGGTTGTAACCTTGTCCAAAGCTAATTTGAATGAGTACAGTTAAGCGATGCAACCTTTTGTCTCTGTTCTTTCTGCCTGAAAGCTGGAAATAAATGGGGGCTAAGTATGCAGTTCGTTAATTTTCTTTTAACTTGTTTGAAATCTAAAAAGAAAGAAAAAGAAACATTGTTCCAGGAATGAGCGTTACATACAACCCATAGTTGTATACTGCACATTTTTCTGCAAAGTGATCTTGCTGCAAAATCTAGCATGTATAAACAAGACCTGAGGTCTGCTTTATGGATATGGTGTTTATTTTGAACACACAAAATCACAACCTGGTTTTGTGGGTCCTTTAATTAAGAAAAAAAAGTTCTAGTTAACATCACTCACTGTCCCAGTTTTCATGGTTTTGGGCCACTCCTCATCCAGGCCTTTTCAGAAAGGAAAGGAGCACTCTTGAACATGATTTTTTTTTTTATTAACAACTCTCATAACACCAGCAACACGCTATATAATAAACAATTTACAAAAAGTAAGAAATTTGCTTACACTGCAAACAATGAACTCGGGTCAGGTTAGCCCAGCAACCAGTCTTCGTGTTGCTATTTTGGAAACAACTATTCGAAACCAATATTCAATTTAATCTAGGATCGTAAAAACACAAAATGCCGTATAGTATATGAACTCTTATAACACTTTCAACAGATAATGGATGATGAAAAAAAAACTAATAAGAAAGGCGACAACTTGCTTTTAATAAAGCAAACGAAACTGTACACACTATTGCGAACTGCTCGCCTAGAGCAGTCCAATATGAGAAAAGACGTGTGAGGCAATGTTTTGCTTGTATGACTTGTGATGCCTCTGTAGAGATGGAGGGGGGGGAACGGTTACCACACAATTTTTTTTCTCTGTGGCGGTGCGTCTGGCTTGGTGGGCTGCCTGGGTGGGACGATGGGGGTACGTCTGGGTGGGTTTGTGGTGCTCGTTGGGGCCACCACTGGCCGGATTCTCTGCCTCGGGCTCGGCTGTGCCGGTGTTCCTGTCTGTTTTGAACAATGTCCCACAAAGGTCGTGCTGGGAGGGGACGGGAGCAGGGGCTTGGGGTTCTTCCTGATCACCACCGTCTTCCCAGCTGGCACGCCTGTCCTGGCCGTCTGGGCGGGCTCTGCAAAGGATGCAAGGGGGTAACCGGGGTTCCAAGCTAACAGGTGCCCGTTGCAGTCGCCACACGCTCCGACTTGCGTTTTTGTTTTCCAATATAATTTGCCTAATAGGTCAGGCATTTGACTTATGGTGTGGCCGCAAGGGTCACCACCTACGTGCGGAGCGCAAGTTTGTCTGCTCCTTTTGCAGGGGTTGTGGTGGCGTCAGAACGCCGAGCTCCGATTGAAGGATAGTGGGTAGACCTCAAGGCAGCTTGCTTTGAGGTCTGCCCACTCTCCTTCAATCAGAGCCAATCAGAGCACGGCGTTCCGACGTCACCACAACCCCTGCAAAAGAAGCAGATGAACTTGCGCTCTGCATAAGCTAACTTCACCCTCTCTGCTCTGATGACATGCCTCACCATAACCAGGTACGGTTGAGGTAATTTTTGCAAAGTGCGCTAATTCAGTGGTTTTCGATCATGCCGTGGTAGCAGACGACAGCCAGGCTAACGAAGATATACTGTAAAACCCTTAATGTTCGCGAGCCCTTAATTTTCGCGAATTTCGCGAATTGCAAAATTCGCGAAACTTAAGGGCACGCGAAAATTTTGGTCCTTAAGAATTTCAATGCAGGCGTCAGGAATTCGTGAAATTTAATGGCCGCGATTATGTCCTCCGTGACTGATTCGCGAAAAATAGAGGTCGCAAAAATAAAGGGTCTTACAGTACTGTAAAATCCTGTAAGGGCGCCCTCCTCAAAGAGATCGCCCATCCCATTTTTCTGGCTAAATATCTGTAACTTAAAAATTCCGAAGCATCGCCCACTTCCCGATTCCCGTTGGACGTCAAGCGATGTCCGACGGGAATCGCGCATCAATGGCGCAATCTGCGATATTGGTGCGTCTGAGAAGCGAATTCATACCGGGTTCCCGCGTTTCTGTCTGCGATCTGCGCGCATGATATCGGCTCCCGTAACACGCGAGTTGTTCCCGCGTGTATATTGCATCGTCAAATGCGAATTTGCTGCGTTCGCGATTTGCGGAATCCGTTCCAGAGTTCGTAGAGGCTTTGTCACACTGAGGCAACAGTTGGGCAACTCTATCCGGCAACACGAAGAAATCATGTTGCCGGCGGCCCTGTCACATCGCGGCAACAACAGTCCGGCAACATGTTGCTGCCGCCCAGACACCGTGCTGTCAGACAACCCTGTCACACCGTGGTCTGCGGTGACGACAGTGACAACACCGGGAACACTACGCCATCTTGATTGTTTACCTTCGTTCGTGTGCGGTGCGGAGTCGCTGGAAATGTGCCTCTACAAAGTACTAGTCCGTTCAAAGAGCCGGAGATTACCACAAGACGACATCAACCAGTAACTGTGGTTAGAAAACTTGACACGGGGAGTATTTTTCACCCTTTATTTTATCAAAATGTACTTCATTTGCTGACGAAGCAGATAGCCCTAACCGAGGAAAACCATATGAAGTGTTTCTGTCCGGTTCTTTTCTTCATGCAATCCCTATTTCTACTGTAAAATTGAGTTAGCACCGACAGTACCCCAAAGCGTCTTTTGTAGCGTGGTGTTGAACTGAACTGACAGTGCTTAAAAACTATGACACCGACACGATCGGCCTTCATAACAATCGGAGGAATAAATATTTTTCAACGCTGCCTATTTGCCTACCGCCTGTTTTGCTGATTGCTTCATTCCCCAAAACATCCTGGGTGTTTTTGAAACAAATCAGGTGTCTGGTGGCAGCTGGTTCCAAGCATCAACAGTCATGATCAGAGTGGTCGTTTTAATCCTTGCTTTCCCAGATTATTTTTATTGTACGATCAGGTGAGTGGGCGTGCCATTTCATTTCAGTAGCAGTAATGTGAGCTGGTTTCTCGGCAGTTCTAATTTCAACACCAGTCTGAACGTTCACGGCCGTAGCTGTGACCATTTCGACAATAGCTTTACGTAATTACGCAGTAAAAATATTCATTGAATTATTTTAGCTGCACGCCAGCCTTAATTATTGTTAAATAATGTTTTCGAACCCTTTATTTGAGTTAAACATTATTGATAGAGAACTAGCTCTGCCATTGAAGCTATCTCTGTAGTTGTGTTGCCGGCCCGAAATTCGCTCAGCCAGCGATAAGGGCAACACACGTTCAACACAAATTGCTGCTGTTTTTGTTGTCGAAAGTTGTCATACCAAGGCCACATTGTAGTTGTCGTCCATGTTGTCCTGCTGTTGCCGCGATGTGACAGGTTTGTCGGACAACACGGGGAGGGAGCAACAAGTTGCCTGACTGTTGAACAACGTGCTGTGTTGCTGTTGCCGTCGTGTTGCCTTGGTGTAACAGGGCCTTAGCGGATTCCCGTGTTTTTGTTTGCAAATTCGATTCTTAACCGTAACATGCGCGAAGTTGTTCCCTGTGTGTATATTGCATCGTGAAATGCGATTCTGTTGCGTCTGCGATCTGCGGTATTTGTTTCCGTGACATGCGAGTTTGTAGCGTATTCCCGTGTTTTTGTCCGCGATCTGCGCGCGCGATATCGGTTTCCGTGACAGGCAAGATTGTAGCAGGGTTCCCGCGTCTTTATTGCACCATGAATCTTAAATCTGCTGCAACCGCGATCTCCGGTATCCGTTCCCATGAGATGCGAGTTCTCGGCAAGTTTCCGTGAGACCTTTGTACCGTGATATGCGAATCTGCCGCGTCCTCCACTTGTGGTATCCTTTCCCGTGACACAGAAGTTTGTAGCGAATTCCCACGTGTTTATCGCATTGTGAAACGCGAATTTGCCGTGTTCGCTATCTGCGGTATTAGTTCCCGCGCCACGTGGTTTGTAGCGGGTGCCCCGGTGCTTATCATTAATTTTTGATAAATTTTTGCTGTGGCATCCTTAAAGATAGCCCACCCCATGTTTTTCACCGTTTATCTCTTCATTGTTCTTACGGGATTTTACGGTAGTTTGTTGCAACTCAAGAAGGTAGGGCAAGGGAAAGGAAGATTGGGGAGGAGGAAGCAGACGGAATGCTAAAGAGAGGAGGAGGTTTCCTTCTTTCTTTCCAGCGTTCTGTCTGGTTCATCCTCCCTTGCCCTACCTTCTTGAGTTGCAACCGACTTTAGCAGCATTCAAGGAAACCTCGGTAGAGGCCGCTAGGAGTCATGGGGATGTCACGACGATGTCTGCCCACTCTGGACACTAGGATGGGTACACCCGTTAACATCCATGTTTCATCGAGGCGCTCTTTCTGCACTCAAGAATAGGGTTCTTGTTTCCATCACCTCAAAACAAGGCACTGCAATCGACACTGCCGCCGGGCCACCGGGCGCCACCGGCTGTGGCAACCGTTGCAACAGTGCAACGGTGCAACCGACATTCTATGAGCGTGATCGTCTGCTCCGAATGTTCTGCGGAAAAAGTGGTGTACGATCGGTCCGCATTATTTGACTTCGGAAGCTCTGGTGTTGTCGGAGGAGGATGCCTTGGTGCTACCCCGCTGTGAAATGGTGCAAGAACTCGAGCAAGTTGAAAGACTTGTCTTCTTTCTATTCCCAAAGGAGTTTCAGAAACAGAGGTAAAGTTTTGTTTTTCGTCGGTGTTGTTAAGGGGTAACATGAACCTAAATTTCAAATTTTTTTTAAAAAACTAATTTTTTATTTTTGAATTCTTCAGTGTTAGAAATTATTTATGCACCCTTACACCAAATTTGATAACCATATGCCAAATAGTTATGCAGATATAAAATATTTTCAACACATTGTGAGGCAGTAACTAATGGTGAATTCCGCTCGCAGACCTCGAGCGCTCCAAAAGCGCTCCATTTTGAGTGCACATATTCCGCTCGCAGATCTGGCTTGACTTGGTCATCTTCCGCTCGTAGATCTCTGGCAGGCCTCGCTCCGTGGAGCGCCTCCAACTCCGCTGAACTTGATCTGCGGGATTTCAGAGATCTACACAAAAGTTGACAGAACGCGCTACGTCATTTCCCCTCTCTCGGCGGTGGCACATGCGCAACGGGGTCGGTGGGCAGACCGGTTGGACTGGTGACCGGCCGCTCCGTCGATGGAGTGACGGACAGAGTCGAGTCGGTCGAGCTCGATCTGCTCAGATGCGTCGGTTGTTTACGCGGGATTGTGACGGCTCAAGCGCTTCTACCTCGCGTAGAAAAGGGATGGAAAGCCGGGACAGGAGCGTGACAAATCGGAAGCGCTGACATCTGTGATCGTGAGAGGAAGAACGAGAAAAAGAATGGCAGGAAATCGGAAGGAGGCAGACGCAAGGTTTGGCCTGTTCATTTTGCCGCCACTCATTGTTTACTTTTTTTTACACTGCATGCTGCCGCCGTTTTCTCGTGCAATAAAGCAAGACCAGATTAGGCAACGACCGTGCCAGTGATGGTTTGTTACTTCTGTGTTTATTAAGGTCGTACCAGCAATCTGAACTCCACCGATGGCAATCGCTGTGCGTGCCTTGCTGCTTCGAGGCGGCCGAAAGGTATGCGACGGTGCCGAATGCGGAAGTCTTCCTCGTTATTTGTGACATGGGCTCTGTGGTACGCATAATTTCGCCCGGCCTGTGTCGTGTGTTATTTCTGCAGCTAAGCAGTAACAGTTGTCACGCTGGTCGTCGGAAAGTTCAGTCGGCTGGCGCGTTAGTGGGCTTGTTAAGTTTGAGCAGCGACCATTTTTAAACGGCCGAGGGGAGAGCGGGAGAGAGGGGTCGCTACAAGAAAGGCGAGTTGATCTTCCCCTCGTCGATTCGGAGCGGGTCCCACGGAGCGGAATTTTTCCTCCCTCGCGGATTTTGGAAAGCGCTCCAGATCTACGAGTGGAATTCACCATAAGTAAAAGAGTTCTATGTTCGAATGCATTTTTCCTCAGTTCCACTTTTTGCTGCAAATTTTATACAAAGGAATCTTTTGTTCGAAGGTAAAAGTATTCTGATACCACAATCAAGATGTTTCTGAACTGAAATTTACTGCGGAATCGGGCTATCTACTTTATTTTGTTCTAAGTTGCAGTCCTCATTGAGAAAAATCTATGTTTTCAAAAATTGACATAGGACAAATATGCATCTCATATTTTGAGGTAATGACTCTTCCTGAAAGTATTTACATCCGAGTTATAAAATCTAGATAGCCCGAAGTCCCATATCCCCCCCTTTATATTCAAGCAGTCAAAAAGGTGCTTAATAGGTTCATTTGCATATCATAGATTTCTTAACAAAGAGTGACACATCTTCTTATGCAGGTATGTAAAATTGGTTTAGAGAGCTGAAAGTTTGCACAATACACCTACACCTTATGTTAAATCTCTCCTGCGAATTTCATTCCAATCACTTCAGCAGTTCAGAAGTGTCCCCCCCCCCCCCCCTTAAGCCCATTTCATATGGTGCGATCCTGGTTGCAATTTTCAATCTTGTGTGGCAGAAAGCCCATGAACACAGCACTTAAACTACTGCCCTTGTTTTGTCTTTTTTTTTTCTTCTTCTGCAGGGGTGATGTTGCACCTGAAATTCGCAAGCAGATTGAATCATACTGCATGCTAAGTGCACAGGACGACGCAGGTATTTTTGGTGCCCTGTTTGTGCCCATTGACCCTTGCCTAGGTTTCGTGGGAAAGCTTTAAAGGGCAACTCCGCTCAATTCTGAAAAATTTAGGCTTAGATGTGATTCCATTTCTCAAAGCACTACTAAACAGCTCTACGTCTTCGAATTCGTGAAATGTGGAATATTATTTGTGTATAATCTTAATTTAAACATCATCTGATACCGAAACCGAAACTTCGGTTGCGTCAGGCAGCATTGGTCTCCTGTCGTCAGAGTCATGGCCACGTCACGTCGAACCACGTGGTCTTGTGACCTTCGTGGGGGCGAGGGACAGGACAGGACATGCGACGCGGGCAGGTCGCTTCGCATGGCGTGGACGGTGATGGCCCGGGGGAGAGGGGGAAGGGGAGAAGACGAACGAGGAGAGGGGGAGCGGAGAAACAGACCGATAAGTGCGCAGGGCAGCGCATCCGCGTTACGGTGATCACGTGGATGCGGTTGAGCCAACACCGGGAGGAGAAACTTATGACGTCATCGTTCAATTTCGCTCTGAAAAGTAAAAACAAACAAAACGTGAGAGTGACGTAGTCATGCCTCTGACCTAGTGGCTCAAAGTTGGCCGCTCCAACTCCGTCGCATTGACTGCGCTGACGATTGCGCCTCACGTCGCACGCTAGAGTTGGCAGATTTCGGCGACTTGGCTCACTTGAAAGTTTCCAGGCCAGTTTAATAAATATATAGATGGAATTAGATCGTAATATTTGACATGGGGTCTGCCTATATGATACTGAAGAGGGCTGCATAGTTTTCTAAATATCAAAAATGAAGCAAAGTTGCCCTTTCAGAGGGCTTTTTGGCATACATTCCCAATCTGATATACAAGGATGATATGATGAAGAGTCTTTGTACTTTCATGGCAGAACACGCAGAAGACCTCTGTTCAGCAGTCTGCAAAAAGTTCCTCCGGATGTTCTACCGGCTCCTGTGGCATTTACGCCTTTTCAATAGAGATATGCAAAAACCCATTTTGAAAAGGTCTGCAGCTGCTAGGAATGCACTGAAACTATGAAGCAAATTATCTATCAATCAAATAGCAACAATGTTTGATTTTATTTTTTTTCTCTGCAAAAACATCCAAGTTTTTGCTGACCACAACTGTGATGGTGTGATATCTTTTATAAATGCGTGTGTCTCTAATTGTGCTCTTGTGTTTCACATGTTATTCATTCTATTATTTACTGAATTTTATAATGTGCATAAATTGTATTATTAATCTTCCATTTTTTTTATGAGATCTGTGTAAATAATAAAGTATGTATGAAAAGTAAATGTGTGATCCCACCCGAGGAGCAGCTTCTCTGAAGTTGTTCAATGGTGATTTATAAAACGAATAGAAAAGCATTAAAAAATGTTAAAAAAATCAAACAGAAAAAAAGGGACAAGGTTGGGGGTGGGGTTGGGGGGGAGGCACGGCTCGGCTGTTTAGGATGCGACAATACAGCTTCGTCATATAGGGGCAAAAATATCGCCTAGATGATAGCGTGCACACTGCTCTACCACCCTCTCCATTCCTCTCTTTACACTTTTGTAGCGTGAGCTACACCGGCCGAGGTTGAGCAGTTTCGCGTGGCTGCCAAAGAGCCGTGCTGCGCATGCGCGAGGAGCAGTGACGTCACACGGCGTACAGCTGGCGCGCTCCGCCGCCGCCGCCGCGCGCCCCTCGTCGGTCTGCGCATTTCAGAGGAGTGACGTCATGGCCGCGGCAGACGCACTGGCGCCGCCGCGTGCCCAGCAGTGCGCCTCCGTTCCGCAGTAGCCAAGTCTGATGCTGCACTGACACTTACCGTCGGCGCAGAATGACAGATGACGCTACCGAACCTTGCTGAATAGGGCAGAATGGCGGACGGTGCTTGACAGCCACTCACGAGCGATGGGTTTCTGCGTGAACGAGCGGCTGGCCAGTCGTCCCTGTCGTCCATGAGGGAACCCATCATTCGCAAGTGGCTGACAAGCGCCGTCCGTCATTCTGCCCTATTCAGCAAGGTTCGGTAGCGCCATCTGTCGTTCTGCACCAATGAAAAGTGTTGGAATCTGATCACTTGTTTAATACACAAATTGGCCGTGCATAAATGTAATTTCTGGTTTTCTAGGATGCTTAGAGCCGCGAGGTTTGAGGTACCAATCCTCCTTACTGCACCTGACAAGCTTAGACGGCTGAGTCTAAAGATCAACAAGCAGCAAGACTGTCATGACAAATGTAAGGTCAACCGTACACGGAAGTTCGTTGACTGCCGCAGCAGTGTCATTTACGAAATCCCGCTATCATGTGGAAAAGTGTATGTGGGACAGTCAAGGAGGTGTGTCAACGTGAGACTCGGGGAGCATGCGCTATCCCTTAAATCTTTCTCAGGGGCCATCTAGTCATGCACAGGAGGGACTGTGGTTGCACCCCAATTTTTTCTGACACAAAAATACTCAAGAAGTTTCATGACCAAAGGACTAGAGAAGTATATGAGGCACAAGTGATTACGTCAAAAGGGCAGGCCTGCATAAGTTCGGCATCGATAGCCCTGTCGGCAAAAGAGTTAGATTTTTTTAATTGGTGCCCCTGACTTACCTTTTTTCATTTATGTGTAAATATTGTCTCAGAGTTACCGGCCTCTCTTTCTTTTACGTGTAAACTTTGAATGTCTCCTGCATTTAGTCAAATCTCTACACTCATGAAAATAAGTGATTAATAATATGTACCAGTTTTAAAACGAACAACATGTCGAAGGCTAATTATGTAGTCAGTTTGACATTCCTTTAATTGAAATTTAAAATACCCATAACATCTCTCTTCTCTTTCACGACCTTTCCATTAAACGTCCGTTATGAGTTCAGCGCTTGTCCTGTCTACGTCTTTTATTTGTCATTGTCTTTTGCACTGCAGTGTGTATTATGTATAACCAACTCGCCCATCAGATCATTTTAGCTCGTAGATTCAGTTATGACTAGAGGCCCTAGCTTTCCGCGATTCCGCAAAAATCACAGAATTAACATTTTTTTGCAGAAATGCGGAGAAACATTAAAAACATTGCTTTTGGAAGCTACAGAGAAACGCTGTTTCTCCGTAGCTTCCAAAAGGTTGCGCTACACGTCTGCAAAACGAAAGATTAAGTGAAAGATGGCAAAGGTGACGGAAACTTATTTTCTTATTAGTTAATGGCAAAAAGGTTTCTATTGCCTCATCATCTTTTACTGTTGAAGAAATTTAATTTTACATTGGAATAATCTAACCTTACCAATTAAAAAATAAGATGGCTAGGTGGCGCAGCCGCCAACCGAATCAAAGGGTTCAGTCGTAGCCGTAGTCATCTATCCATCCAATGTTTGCTCAACAGGATGCAACAGAAAGCGTGCCATTTTTCCGTTTGCTTTGTTTTTAGAGTTGGTGATCGAGATGGCTCCCTCGGGATCTCATTTAAGCAAAAAGACAGCCAAAGAATGTGCTCAAGAATGCAAGCACGCCAGCTTTTACGAAGATGGAGTTCTTTTTTGCCGAACTGGCGAGAGAAGTTGACTATCGGCGCAAGTCAACTATTGATGAGCGCATTGAGAACAACCGTCATTGTAAGAATGCCTAAACAAGAGACTCTTCTAAGCGAAAAAGTGCCGAAGAACCACCACAAAAAGGCGCTAGGGGTTCACGAATGCCGAGAAAGCAAAGTCGACTGCGAACGCTGGAATCCGCAATGACTGCTGGCAAAGCGAGGCAGGACATTGTGCTCAAATTCCTGGATACATCGATATCTGCAAAGGAGGGTTAAGCACTTTTTCCGATGAGGGGTGCCTGTCTGTGCTAGGCCTAATGAACGCGGAGCGAGCGCTCTTTGACAATGGCAAATTTTTGCGACCGCAAGCGTTTTTACGAAGCTTTATCTACTTTTATTTAAGATAAAGCTTTTACGAAGCTTTATCTTAATACTTTATCTACAGGAACAAAACTTTTTTACAGCATTCTTCAGGAGTTATACAAGCTGATAGGATCATTTTTGAAAAACATTACTTTTTAAAAAAATCTTGATTTTAAGTTCGTCGTGTTCAAAAATAGGTTGAATATGATCCACAATATCCGTAAATGACAATCACACGTTTGTATTTTGAGTCTGGTGGCTGTATTTTTCGTTATAAACGGCCCACTCTGGCAAGCGCTCGGAGAACAACCAGCGGAGAGCACGTGACATCCAACGCAATCGTGACGCAGTTCGTCTCGGGACGAGCAAAGCCACGGCTGGCCTAGTCGTTCCAGCCACCGAAGCGGCTGCTTTTGAACGAATTTTGAGTGACTGGTTAATCTTCTATAATCTTGTAGGGGGACAACAGCGACTTCTGGGACAGACAAAAGGAAAACTCAAGAAGAGTGGAGTAACTCCTTCCTCTCTTTTCTCGTCGTGGCCGGAGGAGAGACAGTTACCGTCACTAGCTGTCAGGGTTCCTAGACCGGCATTACAAACGAGGCGTTAGTGACATCCACCAGGTGCTCTTTGCTAATCGTTTAATTCGTTTTAAAATTCCTTTTCGTGTCTTTGTTAACATGATATCGGTGTGTTTGATGTGATACTGCTCCTTTGAACACATATAGACCAAAAAATGAGCGCCGAAATTTCGTTGTAGTATCCCTTTAAAGGAGCTGTGCAACAATTTCAGTGCTTTGCTTAAGGGGAGACACTGCCCAGAAAAAATAATTCTGAAAAAAAAAAGCTGATTTTGAAAAATGACATATTTACATCCACCAACACCTAGAGAGTATTCCCAAAAAGTTTAATTAATTTACACTGCATAGTTAAGTTTTTATAAATTATTTTGTGTCCACCAAAGCTAAAGAAAAGGTAGAGGTCGATCTCGAGGCCAATAGCTGGGCATCTATATAAATTTAAATTTATGTCAGATGCATCATTTACTTCCCACGCCATGTAGGCATTGAACTTTTTGAGACCACAGTTGATACAGTTGGATAAAAATTAACTTGGCTGAGAAAAGGACAAGAAGCATGGGAACAACCTTCATGAGTTCAGATAGATTTTACAGCGAAGCTGTTAAGGGCTAGTTTCCCCAGGATCGTGTCCGCCGGATTAGAAATGATGACACCGAACTCTGGACAGCTACCGCCATCTATGAGCGACGGCGGCAACCAGACAACTGGTTGCCGCCATCGCTCATTGATGGCGGCAACTTTTCTTCGGAGAAAGAAGGGCGATGGCGACAGCGGAACGAGCGGCGATGTGCGCAGCAGTGCGAGTGGTTCCGCAACCGCTGTAAAGCCGCTATCGCCTAAAGTTCCACTGCGTTGAGCACTTCAGATTCCCTTGCGAAAGAAGAGCAGATCGCTCGCCTGGAAAGCCACCGCCGAGAACAGAAGTTACAGCTTGGCTGCTCTTCCTTCTTCACTACAGTGGAAAGGCTGAAAGATTTTTTTGATGGTGCAGTAGTAAAAGGCTTAGAGAAACTATTCAATATCCGATTAAGAAATATTTGGCCAAAACTGCTATTCGCTTTGAACTCAAAATCCGCTATTGGCACATGCCTAATTTCTGAGTATCAGTAAAGTGGCCCTGCAATCATATTTAAGCGTCTGCCTTTTTGCGGTTTCCACGTCTCTTGGGTTCGGGAAAGCCAGCGGGCACGGAGAGAGTAACTAAATATCAGTGCGTCATATTTTAACCGGACGACCCGGAAACCTCCTCCGCCTACGAGGGCGACCCACGTTGCCGAAAGCGCGCGAAACGATGACGTCTTTGGTCCTGGTCTTACTACTGGTCAAAGCCGCTAAAAGCTTTTTTTTAGCCGAGATACAAAATATAAGTGTCGCGAACCGTTTCAATTATGTATGAAACTAGCTTTTGTTCAGTATTTTAGATCAGAAAAGAAACAAATGCAGTTTGTAAAGTACGGAAACAAGAAATGATCCGTCGACGTACCCGCCACCAAGCGGCGGAAAAAACGGCGCATACTAGAAAGGACTAGTGGGATGAGGCCCCGACGAACGGCGAGCGTAGAAAAATCCCGGGTGTACGCGGCGGCGCTGGGATCGTATACCGGCTCGAGCATCCGACCGCTTCCGAGCGTTCCAAAGGCCTTCGGCGCGGGCTTGGTTGGCGATTTGGCCATTTGGCGGTATGGCAGCGCGAAGTGGCTCCCGTTCTGAACTGATCTTTACCCCGTGTTTGCTGTCGTTTGTGGCCAATGAAGTGTTATGCCGAATTAGTCTTTAATCGCGCAGCAAATGCATTGCGAGCCGCCCTGGCCGCCCGCTTCATACAGCCTATCCAAAACATGCTTTAGTGGCGCCCTCTCGAGCCGTCGACATGGAGTGCGGCAGCCGTGAACGCTCGATGGGCCCACTACCCTTCCTCTAGTTCACGGCCACTCAAGCCAGGACCTACGACGTCATGAAGGAGGTTATTTTTGCTTGTTTTTGCAATTCTAATTTGCCTATAACTTTTAAAATAAAGCGAAATTTGAGAAAAGAAAAGTTTCATTAAGTTACTACGTTCAGTGCGCTCAGGTTCGGTGCAAACTAAAAACCAGTAAAAAAGTCATTGCAGGGCCCCTTTAAAGGAGCTGTGCAACAATTTCAGTGCTTTGCTTAAGGGGAGACACTGCCCAGAAAAAATAATTCTGAAAAAAAAAAGCTGATTTTGAAAAATGACATATTTACATCCACCAACACCTAGAGAGTATTCCCAAAAAGTTTAATTAATTTACACTGCATAGTTAAGTTTTTATAAATTATTTGTGTCCACCAAAGCTAAAGAAAAGGTAGAGGTCGATCTCGAGGCCAATAGCTGGGCATCTATATAAATTTAAATTTATGTCAGATGCATCATTTACTTCCCACGCCATGTAGGCATTGAACTTTTTGAGACCACAGTTGATACAGTTAGATAAAAATTAACTTGGCTGAGAAAAGGACAAGAAGCATGGGAACAACCTTCATGAGTTCAGATAGATTTTACAGCGAAGCTGTTAAGGGCTAGTTTCCCCAGGATCGTGTCCGCCGGATTAGAAATGATGACACCGAACTCTGGACAGCTACCGCCATCTATGAGCGACGGCGGCAACCAGACAACTGGTTGCCGCCATCGCTCATTGATGGCGGCAACCTTTCTTCGGAGAAAGAAGGGCGATGGCGACAGCGGAACGAGCGGCGATGTGCGCAGCAGTGCGAGTGGTTCCGCAACCGCTGTAAAGCCGCTATCGCCTAAAGTTCCACTGCGTTGAGCGCTTCAGATTCCCTTGCGAAAGAAGAGCAGATCGCTCGCCTGGAAAGCCACCGCCGAGAACAGAAGTTACAGCTTGGCTGCTCTTCCTTCTTCACTACAGTGGAAAGGCTGAAAGATTTTTTTGATGGTGCAGTAGTAAAAGGCTTAGAGAAACTATTCAATATCCGATTAAGAAATATTTGGCCAAAACTGCTATTCGCTTTGAACTCAAAATCCGCTATTGGCACATGCCTAATTTCTGAGTATCAGTAAAGTGAAATAAAGTTTTTACACAATGTTGTTGTAAATTCCTCTCATTTTGGAAAAATATAGCAGGCTCTAGCAGGGTTTGGCACAGCAATGACATCACTGTAGTCGAGAAAGAAAACATAGGCCTGCATACCGAAGTCTCCATTGAGCATCCTGTTGAGAAGGTGTACATCTATTGTTCTGGATGTGGGGTAGAAGGTCACTTTCCTCTGCAGGCCTTCCAACTTTAGCTGCTTTTGGTGGCCATGGACGAGGAACCTCACTCTCTGGGGTAGCTGTTGGTCCATCCAGCCAATCTAGAGGCGAACAAAAGCAGATTCAAATAAGCATCCCCACATTTCTATGTTAGCGGAACACTAGCTGGCCATTCATTTCCAGCTGGACAACCATTGCAGACAGTATATTCCCAGGTGTTCAAATAGCTAAGTCATATTCTGTTCCCTTATTCCGCTGGCCAGAGCCTAAAGCCCCAAACACATGAGTGATGAAAACAGGAATCGCCCAGTGGTTAATATAGCATACCTACCAAGTTCGGAGAAACCAAATCCAAGAGGTTTTCTAAGCCGGGGGGGGGGGGGGGGGGGCATTTTTAGAGCGCAGCTTTGGGGCACCAGTTTTCGCGTGTATCGGCGTTGCCGTCGGCGTAACCGCCCCGCTAAATTCAGCGGACAAACTGAATTTGTTCATGGGTGACGTGACACGAAGTTATGTATTGGTATTTATTGCGTGCCCAAAACACCGTGAAGGCTTTGATATTGGTGCACATAAAAGTCACAATGAGTTGAACGTGCAAAGACGTGAAATACAGGAAAGACACATCAGTCATAATAAAACAAATTACAGACACAACTTGGTATTCAAAGTAAAATAGGCATGGAAAAGAAATCATGCTGCACAAGGCTATTACAAAAAAGTTGAATTCTATGCATTGGTGACCCTTCAATCTGCTTGTCAAGATAAAACGTATTGCAGAGTCGCGTATGTTTAGCTGGCACACGTAAGCTTGTACTACTCAAAAGATCAGGTACATCGAAACAACCTTGTATGAATTTCTGTAAAAACACTACATCTCGGCAATGCCTGCGGTCAATTAGAGTTCTGAGGTTTAAATCTTTAACAAGAAAATTATACTCAAAATAGAGTCTCCTGTTAAGATGCCTATCGTAGACTATGCGTATCAGACGCCTTTGTACCATTTCAATGCGTCTGCAATCGCTATGTGAGAGAAAGTTCCACAGAACAGACGCAAATTCAAGTCGTGGCCCAACCAAAGCACAAAATTAGCGTAATAAAGTATCAGGTGCCTGGAAGTGTCGAGCCAACGTGAGATCATCCCGAGCACTTAAAACTGGTACCACAAATGTTAGTGACATGAGATTTGAACAATAGTTTACAGTCTACTAGCACTCCAAGGTCCCTGACAACATCAGATCGAGCAATAGTACCGTTTCCCAACTTGTATTTAAAGTGTAAGGGATTATTGCGTCTTGTTAGCGAGATTACCTTAGTTTTGTTGGCATTCAAAGGCAAGCGGTTTAACAGGCACCACTTAGAAATGCTCAACACATCAGATTGTAGCGCTTCACAGTCTTTTTCGGAATGAATATGTGAAAATAACTTTACGCCGCCGCAAGAAACAGGACTATAGCGACTGGTAGCCAACAACGTTTATTGCTGCGCAGCTTGCGCTTTATATAGTAAAGAGGAGAGGGGAAGGCGAGAGGGAAAGGGAGAGAGAGAGAGAGAGACGAAAGATAAGATGACAAGCGCCACCGTGCTTGTGGCGGCGTGGCCGATCTGCCACAATCATCAGCAAATAAAAGCATCTTGGCAGATGTAATGCACTTTGAAATATTATTAATGAATACTAGGAATAGCAATGGCCCCACTACTGACCGCCGGGGTACTCCTGAAGTTGGAGAGAACGCACTTGATAAAACATTATCAACACAAACAAAGTTTCTTCTCGATGACAAATAACTAGAAACCAAATCACAAAGCTTAGGTACAATACCATATTGTTCCAATTTTTGTACAAGCAAAAAATGATCAACCCTATCAAAAGCCTTTGAAAGATCGAAATAAATCGAGTCAATCTGACCGCTTTTTGAAACGACCGGGGCTGCGTAATGAAGAAATGTACAAAGGTTAGTTTCAACAAAACATCCTCTAATGAAGCCATGCTGTTGATGCCTAAGATACTTTGATGAATGAAAGAAAAGACATTGTTGCACGATTGTTTCAAATATTTTAGCAAAACCGCACAAAAGTGACACAGGGCGGTAATTTGACACAATGCAGGCATCGCCCTCTTAATGAATGGGCACAACTATCGCTTCCTTTCATATTGCGGGAAATATACTGGAATGCAATGACACGTTAAAGATATGAGCTAGTGCGGGGGCTATCAGCCCACAGCAGCCTTTAATAATAAACAAATTGCAGTGGCTTAGCTCGGCTATGCCAGGATATATGTAGCGTGAGCTTAGGTTCAGCTGGTTATTCTTAGCTTTCCCGATTGTCTAGGATTAGCTTGATTATCATGCTCACTGCTGCTTCAGTGACACACACACGGTATACGCATTATGTGACTACTTCGGGATCCGATGAGTTAAGCTTCTCCGCTCTTCTGCGCCGCTGAGCAGCAATTTCGCTCTCCTTCACTATGGCTATACCACACTGGCAAACGCCCCGCTATATGTATACCCCCACTGATACCTCTGCGCATGCGCACAAAATGAGAGGCGCTATCAAGCGGCTCCGGTGCAGCGTCAGACTTGGCTACTGCGCAACGGAGGCGCACAGCTGGGCACGCGGCGGCGCCAGTGCGTCTGCCGCGGCTATGACGTCACTCCTCTGAAATGCGCAGACCGCCGAGGCGCGCGCGGCGGCGGCGGCTCCGGCGCGCCAGCTGTGCAGCCGCCTCGGTGGCTCCGAGGCGAGAGCGCTGGCCTACAGATCCCCATATGGCGGGTTCGAATCCCGACCGAGGTGCCCGCAATCTGACAGAGGCTTATTGCGGAGGAGGCGCCGTGTAACCGAGCTTTCGGTTGCACGTCAAAAGATCCCCACGTGGTCCAAATTAATCCTCAGTCCTCCGCTGGGGCGTGCCAGATGCCCGTCGTTGGTTTGGCACGTAAAACCCCCAAATTTGACTTTTTTGCGCCAGCTGTGCGCCGTGTGACGTCACTGCCCCCCTGCGCATGCGCAGCACGGCTCTCCAGGAGCCACGCGAAACTGCTCAACCTCGGCCAGTGTAGCTCACGCTACAAAAAGTGGAATTTCGTCAGCACCACCCGATAGTTTAGGCATTAGCTTTTTTATCGCCGCGACGACGTCACATGTAGTATCACGAAACTGGGAGAAAGAGTCAGGGTAGCATTTTAGGCCCATTGTTATTTATATTATACGTAAATGACATTGTGCCTGTGGCCAAAATGGTGATGTAAAGCTAATAATTTACGCTGATGATACAAGTATTTTTTTCTCCCATAACAATCTTTGTACTTCTATTGCTACAGTCCATGAAGTGCTAAAACAAATCGCCGCCTGGACGCTAAACAACAAACTAAAATTAAACTGTAAAAAGACCAAAGCTATTTTGTTTAGGCCCAAAAATAAGAAAATGAATATCCTACCTCATCTTACAATGAAGAAATCGAGTTTGTAGACTGTATTAAAACCCTGGGTGTGTTGTTTTGTCATATGAGCTGGAACGCACATAGACTATGTGCAAGCAAGAATATCTAAAAATGTAGGCCTAATCACAAAATTTAAAAGTTTACTTCCTACTCTAATTAAATTAACTATATATAATATGTGAATTTGTTCTCACTTAAATTACTGTAACCTGATATGGGGCACCACAACAAAAAGTAATCTAAATAAGTTGCATCTATTACAAAAGAAGACAGTACGTGCAATTTCAAGAACTCCATTTCTTTATCCCGCTAAACCACTATTTAAATCCCTAAATGTAAAAACCGTCGAGCAAATGTATGCTTACAAGCTTCTGTCAACGTATCACGGGGCTCTTCAGCGCAATAATGTTCATTTTATTAAACTAGCCAACCTGAAACATTGCATCATCCTAAGCAACCTAAAACAAAATGAGCCCTGGATGATTCGCCCAACGCGTACAAATTACTTAAATCAGACGCTTCATTTCAGACTGTCCACCATGTTAAATAGTTTGTATAGAAAGGGTCGACATTTAGAATCCCTATCACATAGGGAATTAAAAGGACTTACTTTTCTATGCGATTTTTGAATACTTCCGATGTTTTTGTTATAAATAGGATGTATTATTTTATGTACGATGGTATCATTGCTTTAATTAGTCGTGTTTTTCACTGGCCTGTGTATTTTTTGTCTATATGTTAGCATTAAATCTAGTATTGTATAAATCAGGCTTTTGCATTGGTTTGTACTCGTCTTTGTACACTGTGTAGTTGTAGTCCAATTTTTAGTCGTTAAATTGTGTTTAAAACTGTTGCGAACTGCACGGGGGCTGGGACCTTTGCCAAGCTGCTCTTTAGCAGCTTTTTGTCCGAGTCCCTGTTGTCATGTAAAATGTGACAACGAAATAAACTTGATTTGATTTGATTTGATTTGATCGGTGGGATCACTCACTCGGTCTGATTTCACGGAACGAGTGGGCGGTAAGTAACAGCTGCTAAAAAATGACGCAAACTACTCGGCGATTTCTTTAGGCGAAGAAACATAACAAACCGTGTCGTTACGAGCATACCTCGGCAAACCTCACTCATGAGGGCCCTCACTCACCCTCATCTCCACAAGTGAGGTGAGGGTGAGTGAGTTTCTGAACCAGGAAAATTCATGAGTGTGAGGGCCGTGAGGGCTGTGAGGATCGTGAGTGCGTGAGGGCCGTGAGGGCGGTGAGTCCGTGAGGGACGTGAGGGGTGTGAGGGCCATGAGTGCGTGAGGGGCGTGAGGGCGGTGAGTGCCGTGAGTGCCGTGAGGACCATGAGTGCGTGAGAGTATGAGGGCCGTGAGGGCGGTGAGTGCGTGAGGGGTATGACGGCCATGAGTGCGTGAGGGGCGTGAGGGTGGTGAGTGTGTGAGTGGCACGAGGGGCGTGAGGGGTGTGAGGGCCGTGAGGGCGGCGAGTGCGTGAGGGATGTGAGGGCCGTGAGTGCGTGAGGTCCCCTTCAGACGGAGCAACTTTCTCAGCAATTTTGGTTTTGCTGGCGGGTTCTTCCCTAGCTTTTCTTAGATCTACACGAATTGCTGAGTTCGGGTCCGGCTCGAAACAAGCGAGCAACTCGGAGCAATTCGAAGACGTTTGTAGCGGCTTCATCCAATCAGGGAAGCAATATTTTTACGCGATACCTCGTGCCGGTGATGATGACAACAAAAGACTTGGTTCTGGTTTGATATTGATCGTTTTTGGAACTAAACTGTTCCAGAAAGATGCATTAGTATTCTCAACGAGATTTAACAGCATAAAAACACTTTTATAGCGGGTAATCGTGTGTCTAAATAGTGCAAGAAAAATAAAATTTCATGATGATGATGGCAAATTGCAGCAATTGGTTGCTGCGTGTGAACGCGGTCGGCCCGTATTGCTGGTGCTGTGACGTCAAGTTTCTGGGCGACATTGCCCCATCTGAAGTGGGCCTGAGTGGCGTGAAGGCCATGAGTGCGTGAGGGGCGTGAGGGGCGTGAGGGGTATGAGTGCGTGAGGGGTATGAGTGCATGAGGGGCGTGAGGGGTATGAGCGCGTGAGGGCCGTGAGGGCGGTGAGTGTGTGAGGGACGTGAGGGGTGTGAGGGCCATGAGCGCGTGAGGGGCGTGAGGGGTATGAGTGCGTGAGGGCCGTGAGGGCGGTGAGGGGCGGTGAGGGGCGTGAGGGCCATGAGTGCGTGAGGGGCGTGAGGTCCGTGAAGTTCAGTGAGGGTGAGTGAAGGGCTGAAGGTGAGTGTGACTATGAGGGTGAGGGTGAGTGAGGGGCTGAAAGTGGGTGTAGCTGTGAGGGTGAGGGTTAGTGAGGGGCTTAGGTGAGTGTGGCTGTGAGGGTGAGTGACCTAAAATGCCGAACTCTGGTTACGAGTAGAACGAAGCGATGAATGTTGGGAAAATGACCACGTTTTGCCATTCACAAATTTCCAGAAACATTTGGGGTCAGAATATAAACTGTCTTCAACACGTCTTCCGTAGGCGTATTTATCACGCGCATGCAGAGTCTTAGCTAACGATCGGAAGTTGCTAAATTTATCGTACCACACTTGCTGGCACATTCTCTTGAATAGGCCACGAAAACGAGACCTTTTCCGCAAAGCAATCTTCAGTTCCCTGCAAAACCAGCTCGGAAATTTAGTAGGTTTAACAAGCTTCTTAGGTACACATTTGTCAATAGCTTCTCTCTGGCCGTAAAATTGGCATCATTTGAAGCATATAGCTCGGACCAATCACATGATTTGACATACTTGGACAGGCTCAAGTAATCTCCGTTTTGATAGCAATAAATGAATTTTGCAAGTTCTCGAGATAAGCAAGGCAAATAGAATTCGACCTCGAAGGGCGGGTGATGGGCATCTGCTTTCACTAAAGGGTGTGACGAAGCCGTCAGCGTGCCGATAGGGAAGCTCGATAAAAGCAGGTCAAGTGTGTTGCCTGCAGCATTCTTGACATCATTGTGCTGGGAAAGCCCATAAAAATCGACAATCGGCAAAAACCAAGAAGCCTTGCTTACTGTAAGGTAATCGCAACAATCGAAACTGCCAATAGTCCAGTCTACGCCCGGAAGGTTAAAGTCGCCATATATTCACACTTTGAATTTGCTAAAATCAATTCCCTTTGTCAAAGCGTCAAAGTGTGAAATAAAGGGTGCGCACTGCGATTTAGGTGCGAAATAAAAGTTTCCTATAAGATAATTAGAACGGTTGCGTAGTAAGATCTCAAGCCATACGCACTCATCGCAAGTCTCAAGGTCACTTCTGCGGACCGCCTTTAACTTGCTCGAGACAGCCATTAGCACCCCTCCGCCGAACCTTTGACCAGTGGCGCCATAGTCGCGGTCCCGACGAAATACAGTGTAATGTGACAAAAAATATTGTGAATCAAGAATTTCGTGACATAACCAAGTCTCAGTAAGACAGATAATGTTAAAAGAGGAAACCGCAAGGTTCCACAAAAATTCATTTGCCTTCGTTCTTAACCCACAAACATTTTGGTAGTATAACTTAATTGTATTATCCATTCCTGCCATTGCGATCTAATGATTCGGAGACGCGCGAGACATCTAGTTTACCGAAGAACTGGTGAAACAGGGAACCTTCCGGCCAGATATCCGGAGAATTTAGCAGCTCGAAAGCCTCGTCATCCACAGATATATGAAAAGAAGCATAAGAGGTGAACTTTGTCTGAAGTTTCGAGCAGGACGCCACTTTTGTTCTCAGAACAGGTTTGATAGTGTCTAGCACATCTGCTGCGGATGTGACGTCATGTTCTCCGCTAAATTTAGTGGGTAAACTGAATTTGTGTTGAGGTCATGTGACGTCATTTTCCCCACTAAGTTTAGCGGGAGGAACTGGTGTTGAGGCAAAGTGGCATCAATATTCCAGCTAAATTTAGGGGGGGAACTGTTGGGGGAGGGGACGGGTTGGAGGAGGAGGAGGAGGAGAGGAAGACGGGAGGAGGGGCATACCCTCCCCTCCGTACCATCCCCTCCTCCTCCTCTAGAGCTGCACTCTAATTTCGGATTACAGATATTTGTAAACATCTTTTATTTTTCCTTTACAAGAAATATTGACAATGAATTTACAGGAAGATAACATTATTACATTTTTATTGCACTGCTCATGCGAGCGAGATACGGCTGTCCCTTGTTATCATTGCTGCCATCTGTTGCGACGCCGAAAACTCCGTTTAAGTGCGGGGAAAGGGAGGGAGGGGGGGGGGGGGGGGGGGCTGACAAGCGTTTTACGGGAGATTGTTTTTGCCAATTGTACAACCGTACGAAATGGTCGAAATCCAGGAGTCTCCCGGGTAATGAGGGAAACTTGGCAGATATGATATAGCAGTTGGCGCCGACGCTGTGACGGGGCCCAATGCCAGTGTCACCATGTCACAGCATTGGTGGCAGTTGCTACGGTAACCGCTGGCGTGACTATTTCTGTTGCTCACGTAGTTTGGGGCTTAAATCTACGGGCCATCCGCACCAATCCTGCGCCTCCGACGCATCGCGTGACTCCCCGACTCAGATCAGCATTGAAGAGGGACGAAGTTGTGCGGGAGCTACGCTTCGTAATTTTACAGAGAAAAAAACGACCTGTGAAATACACCTTTCATGAAAAGTTTAGATTGCTACGTGCAGGCGTCAATTTTTATGGTTTATTTTAGATCGAGCCTGGTGACTTAGGACACCCTATATAAATGTGAAAAAACCAAACTAATCCTATAGACAGGCATTTAAATACAAAATTGAAAGTTAGAACAAATAACAAAAAAAGAATATAATGTGTATACATACATCTACTTTATTTATAAATCCAATATTTAGCTAATTATGACATTGCACAATAATCGGGACCCAGAAAAGTCACCAGGCATAAAGCAAAGTGCATAAAAACTTTGGCACGCTCCAGCAGGACAGAAGCCTAATGAGAATGATAGAACTGATGCTGACGATATGCAATAGATACGACACAGCACACTAAGCACAGAATACACACGTGACATAACTGACGAACCAAGTCGGAGGTAAAAATAAAGCTCAACATATAAATTTTCTCCCAAGGCCACCGTTTTCTTGCTTTTGTGCAGACCGATCTAAATATTTGTTGCGCGATGACTCTTTGATTTAAATCAATCAATCAATCAATCAATCAATCAATCAATCATTTTTTTTATTTTTTCAAGTCAAATACAGATTCGACTTGAACGGTCCGCTGGCACAAAAGGCAAACAAGTTGCCTGACGAGGTGCCAGCGGCCGGTAAGGACGGCAAAATCCAGCGGCAAAAACAAAAAAAAAAAAAAAGAATCCGCGCATGCAGAAACCTACAGCAGCACAATACCGTAATAACACTCAGACATCATACAAGGAAAAAAGAAATTACATATGCGTACAAAAAAAGAAAAAAAAACACCAGGAAGCCCAATAAATCACAACGCCCGCCATTAGACATTGTCATGGAGTGGGAGAGAAGAAACACGATCTGGAAATAAGACAGCAAAAATGGCCTATAAAGTACACTATGTAAAAATGAGTATAAGCATGAAGTACATAATATACATAGTGTAAAAATGAGTATAATGCTTGTGTATAGAAAGCATTACAACGATTAAAAAATACCATATATTCTACGGTCGTCAGTCAAAAAGACAATCTAAAACAGTGACAAATAAAAAGGGTCAGGAAAAAAACTCCTTTCCCATAATTCACCTTTAAAACAATAAGAACAATGGATGCAGGCAAAAGTAAAAACCAATAATACATTTACATAATACGTATCTCATGTTTGACCAAGAAAGAGCGAAGCTGTCTTTTAAAAGCCCCTGTGGTGCCGGCAAGCGGTACATTGTCGCCTAGAGCGTTTAAGAGCTGGGGTACTTGGAAGTTGATCTTTTGGTTTCCGTAATTCGTTCTAGTTCGTGGTAGTTTATAAGCTGACTTTGTCCTTAGGTTATAGTCCGTTAGATTTGAGGGAGTTAAATCGAAGCTATTTATTCCTTTTGCACGAACTAGCTGTCCAAGTTTATAGTGGTATAGCCTGTTGAGCGGTAAGATGTTAAGCTTTTCAAGTAATTCATTGGCATTACTATCGTATTTTGCGTTTGCCACAATTCCTATTATGCGCTGTTGTAAACTAATGAGCCCTTTATAGTTTGTTTTGCAAGTCGTACCTCATACTAGAAAGCAATAATACAGTTTTTGATAAAACAAAGTATAATATAGTTGCACTTTTAGCCAGGTAGGCAAGATATCCCTCGTTTTATAAATTGCTCCTATAGCTCTAGATAACTCTTTTTTCATATTCATGGTTTGTGTAGTCCAAGATAATTGGTCATTAAACCATACACCTAAAAACTTGCAGTTAGATATTTGTTCTATAGTGCAGTCATTTATTTTCAAGCATGGTGGTCTGGCAATTTTTTTATTTTTTGCCCTGAATAGCATATATTTGGTCTTCTTACTGTTTAGTTGCATTTTATTTGACTCCAGCCAGCTATTTAAAGTTCGTAAATAATTATTTGCATCGCGTTCAATGACGTCAATAGTAGTGCCAGAAAAAAAGAGACTAGTGTCATCGGCGTACATAATTAAACTTGAAGAGTTTGCGATGTTGACTATGTCGTTAAGGTAGACAATAAAAAGTAACGGTCCTAAAATGGAACCCTGCGGAACCCCATACTTAAGTGTCATGTGGTCGGAACAAATACCATTGATTTGCACATATTGTCCGCGATTTTGCAGAAAGCTACCTATTAAATCTAGGGCCTTTCCCCTAATGCCATAGTGAGGCAATTTTTGTAATAAGACGTCATGATTGATGCTATCGAACGCTTTCCGGAAATCCAAGTATACACCAAGTGTAAGCAACTTGTTTTCAAATTATTTAGAATCTTATCTTTGATGTGTAACAGTGCATGCTCGGTTGATTTGCCTTTTTGAAACCCGTATTGGGCTGGCGAGAGTGCCGAAAAAGATGTTAGAAAATTTCGTATTCTGTTATTTATCAGATTTTCAAAAACCTTGGATAGTATTGGGAGTATAGAAATCGGACGATAGTTACTGATGTTATCTTTGTCGCCACTTTTATGTATCACAGTAACTCTCGCAGTTTTTAACGGACTTGGGAAAATACCACTTTCAAATATAAGGTTTGCTATGTGTTCTAGTGGCTTACTTATCAAGGTAGACACGTGTTTAATTGGTGCAACTTTTATATTATCATCTCCACAGGAGCTCTTATTTTTCAGTGTCCTTAATACCGCTTCAACTTCAGTGGAAGTAACAGGATATAGCATAACTGTATGCTCCAGGTGCGTTTGCGCGAGGGTCTCAGGTCCGATAGTATTTTGACCATTGTGGGCACCGACATTTATAAAATATTCATTTATTGCATTAGCCATGTCACGTCCTCTGTAGACTTCGGACCCCATTCGCAGTTCATTTATGGTGGCAGACTTAGAATTTGGCATTATAATAGATTTTAGGGCACTCCAGGTACGTTTTGGATCATTTCGAAGAATGTCGAATTTACTAATATGGTACTGCGCTTTCGCCTTTTTAATGTCACGGTTCAGTGCATTCCTGTACTGCTTATATTCTTTAAGTATGCTGTTATCACGAGTCTTCTGAAATTTTTGAAAGATCCTATTTTTTTTATTTATATGTTTTACCAAGTCACCCGACAACCATGGTTTTCTGCATTTTTTGCGTCCTACTCTAAATTTTTATAAAGGAAATGCTGCGTCATAGCACTTTTGCAGTTCTGCAAAGAAAATAGCATAAGATTCTTCGACATTTTGACAAGACATCACGTCTTCCCAGTTTACTTCAGATATTAGATTATGAAAAGTTTCTAAACTGTGGTGATCAATTTTTTGAAAAAAATTATTACTTGATTGCGGTAAACTGCGGGAGGGCTTAAGGTGCGAAAGGAAGCAGAACAAAGGGAAATGGTCACTCATATCCGCCAAGAACACCCCAGGAACAGCGTCTAGGGGGTTTATATTCGTAATGCAGACATCAATAAGGGTGCTACTCCGTGACGTCACTCTTGTTGGAATACTTATCAAGTTCGCACAGCCGTAGGACTGTATTAGGTCATGAAATTGCTGCTGATTGTCACAAAGCAGATCGATGTTGATGTCTCCCATTATTACAATATTTTTGTTTTTATACAAGAGGTTCGTTAGTATAGATTCAAGATAGGAGCAAAACTTTCCGAAATTTCCGGATGGGGGGCGGTATAACACTACAAAGAAAGTGTCATGGTGCTGGGCAACAAGGCATTCAACATCAGTAGTCATTACCAAGCAACTCTCGATTACAGTCATTGAAAGTGCATATTTGTGATAGATAACGCCACCTCCAGATTTGCTAGTTCTATCAATATGCAAGCACATATATTCTGGAAATTGTATTGGTGATGCCTTGGCTGAATACCATGTTTCTGTGAACATTAACACATCAAATGTTGTGTTTAAAGGTGTAAGAAATATTTCTATGTCATCTCTTTTATTTTGCAGACTTCTTGCATTCATATGAAAAACCGAAAAGCCAGGTTTGGCAACCACATAAAGTTTGTTAAAGGTATCAGCGTTATAATAGTTGCAGGGAACCTCCGGTTCAGGAATGGTGAATTGTGTTTCTGCCATGATAGTTTACACGATTTTTTCAATGTCTGACATGTTTTGTATGTTTACGACCCCAGAGTTTTCGGTTTTCCTGGCGTACACTTTCCCATTCTTTGTCCACACAAACTTCCAGCTTTTGTCTTTCTTTGCCTTGACAGTTTCACTTAGGAGCAGCTTGTTCGACAAGGTGAGATGCTCATTAACAAATATAGGAGACGTTTGTCCGGGGATGCCGATCATTCTAGTGGTTAGTCGCCTCTTCTTGGCCGCGTACAAGACCGCGTCTCTTTTTTGGCGTGTTGTAAATTGCACAACAATGTGCTGTTGACTGGGCTGTTTAGTCGGTACCCTATGACAAACGTCTACGTCTTGCATCTCGAGTGGAACCGACAGTGTTTCGGTTATCTGTTTTATGACATCCTGTACGTTTTCGTTGGTGTTGACAGGGACTCCCTTTATTTCTAAGTTCTTTAGCCTGCTGTATTGCTCCAATTCAGCAATTCGGTTCACCGAATCTTCTAGACTGCAGCGCAGTTCTTTATTCTCACTCCTCAACTGCTCATTTGCAGCATTCAGCTGGCCTAGTTGTGCCTTGAAACTTTTTAGCTCTTTCAGGGCAGTCTTGAACTCGTCGACTGACTTCGAACAGAAATCCGTGCTCTCTTTTAGCTCAGCAATTTCAGACTTTAGTTCTTCAATAGCGGACACTACCGGGAGCATGTCCATTTTTAGGTTTCGCCTATAATGCCCTCTCCAACAATGAATTACAACAAATATGCATAAACAAGCAATGAAAAGAAAACAACAATAGTAAAACAGTTTGCTGTAGTTGTGCAGTCCAGCGGTTACATAAATAAGGCCATAGAACATTCATGCCACTTCTACCTACCTGACAAAAAAAATACAGAACATATGAGCATATTGAAAGCATCAAATGATAAACAAATGGTAAATCAAGAGCATATTTTTGGGATTATTTTTGCGGGAAAGGTTCGGTTTAAATCATCCTAGTAAAACCGGTCTGATTTAAAGCGCAATTTAAATCATTTGAATTGTGATTTAAAGGGGCACTGACACACCAAAATCATACTTTTTTAAATTATCCGAAACGATCGAAAACGATGCCGAGACATTACCCTCAAAATTTGAAACTTTAAAATTCCGTATTTGTGAATTAAAAAAACAATTTCCAAATGCCGAATTTGAAGTTCCCGCGCGATCCGCGCCAGTGCAGTGAGTCAAATTTTGCGGTCTCCTGCGACTCGACTTTCTTTCGGACCTCCGCCGTTGCCACGGCAACTCCAAGTGAGGAGGAGGTGAGGGATACAAGGGCGCCGGCGGGAAAAAAACGGTTTTTCTCCGACTCGCCAAGCTCGCCAACGAGCGCCGCCAAGTTTTCCGAGGGAGGGTACAAATCTAGGAAGCAACATCACACCGAACTCTGATTTCTGGTATTTCAAAAAGAGGGGCCGCAGTGCGTTCGCAATTGCGTTAAAAAACATGTTTTACGATTGCCGTTATTAAATGTTATAGAAATGTCACCTACAAAGCTTCTAAATTTCCTGATTTTTGACGTCACCGATCAAAAGAAGCAAGGAGGTGGAGGCGGGAGATTTAAACAGCAAAACAAAAAGGCGCGCGCGCGCGCAAAAAAGTTTTTTTTTGCGATGCGGTTTTTTTTGCGTGTCTATGACTACAAGTTGCATCGTTTTAGACAATAAAAAAAAATACGACCTTTGGGTTGTCAGTGCCCCCTTAAGTCGTCTTGCTTTTTATTCTCCACTCTGGCTGTCACCCTCATTCCGCTTTTTTGTGAACCGCGTGAGTGTTACCACGTTTAATCCTGACGTAGCTCGGATAGAGGGAATTCAACCTTTTTGTTTTATTTTCGTATGAATGTGGGAAGAATTGAAGCCACTGATTCTTAAACAAATGGTGAAATGTGGAGATTTGTCAATGCGGTGTCAGTATACTACATAAAAAGGTCATTTTATAAATAAATATCCAGAAACTACTCAAGCTGCAGCCCTCTACGCTCGTTATAATTCCCCTCAATATTTTTCGAAATTGCGTTTTATTAAAATTATTTTCTTTTTAATTTTATTCAAACAACGCCTGACAATTACGGGATGTTACGAGACAGTCTGCATAGAGATTTGAACGCGAGTCACCGCAAAGTTTGTGCTTCGAAGGCCACATGGCAATGAGTTCAGGGAGGAAACGTCGCACGCGACATTCGAGCCACGGATATTGCGGTGACTCGTGTCTGCAGATTGTTTATGTACGTTGTATACGAGCAGTGTGACCTCGGCCTAAGGCATCCCAGCATACTTCAGTTGAGTGAACGCTTGATTCTTCGTTCCCACAGTTGCGTCGTGAATCACAGCGCCTCTTCATTGGCTCACCGTAAGTGTTACAATATCAACAGCTCAAATGCAACCATGTGTACGAGACTTTAGATTCGTAGGTGGGCTTTTTTCCGCATCCGTCAAACAGCCGATGAGTTTTTCTATGCATTGGACAGTTTTGCGGTAAGCTTTTCTCCGGTGAGCCTTTCTCCCACCGCCCCTCAAATCACTTATAGACGTCTATCGAGGATAAAAACGTCAGAAAATATTTCCGGAGCATATTTAAGATAATTTGGAGGGGAATTTACTTATGACGTACATCTTTAAGGTGATTGGCTAATTTTTTATGTAGTCAAATTGTCAGTGATTAATGAAATATTTATTTTATTATCATCAATAAACTTGACTGTAAGAAGTTCACATACCCTATATGCGTGTAATGGCTGCACTTGTGTAATGGCCGCACCCCTAACTTTAAAGGGGCCCTGCAATGACTTTTTTTACTGGTTTTTAATTTGCACCGAACCTGAGCGCACTGGACGTAGTAACTTAATGAAACTTTTCTTTTCTCAAATTTCGCTTTATTTTAAAAGTTATAGGCAAATCAGAATTACAAAAACAAGCAAAACATAACCTCCTTCATGACGTCGTAGGTCCTGGCTTGAGTGGCCGTGAACTAGAGGAGGGGTAGTGGGCTCATCGAACGTTCACGGCTGCCGCACTCCATGTCGACGGCTCGAAAGGGCGCCACTAAAGCATATGTTGGATAGGCTGTATGAAGCGGGCGGCCAGGGCGGCTCGCATTGCATTTGCTGCGCGATTAAAGACTAATTTGGCATAACACTTCATTGGCCACAAACGACAGCAAACACGGGGTAAAGATCAGCTCAGAACGGGAGCCACTTCGCACTGCCATACCGCCAAATGGCCAAAACACCAACCAAGCCCGCGCCGAAGGCCTTCGGAACGCTCGGAACCGGTCGGATCCTCACGGTCGCAGCGCCGCCGCGTACATCCGGGATTTTTCTACGCTCGCCGTTCGTCGGGGCCTCATCCCACTAGCCCTTTCTAGTATGCGCAGTTTTTTCCGCCGCTTGGTGGCGGGTATGTCGACGGGTCATTTCTTGTTTCCGCACTTTATAAACTGCATTTGTTTCTTTTCTGGTCTAAAATACTCAACAAAAACTAGTTTCATACATAATTGAAACAGTTCGCGACACTTATATTTTGTATCTCGACTAAAAAAAAAGCTTTTAGCGGCTCTGACCAATAGTAAGCCCAGGACCAAAGACGTCACATTTCGCGCGCTTTCGGCAACGCGGGTCGCCCTCGTAGGCGAAGGAGGTTTCCACGTCGTCCGGTTAAAATATGACGCACTGATATTTAGTTACCGTCTCCGTGCCCGCTGGCTTTCCCGAACCCCAAGAGACGTGGAGACCGCAAAAAAGGCAGACGCTTAAATATGATTGCAGGGCCCCTTTAAGCAAAAAAAGCCCCAAAAATATATTTAAAAATTACCCGTGTATAAGCCGCACCTACAATTTTAGAATCATAGTTGCGGCCATTTTTTTTTTTTTTTTCAAGTATTGCCGGCAGATGGCGCTTACTCGGCTGCGGCGGCCAACAACATTGAGGCACTCTATCCTGTCTGTTTGCGCCTCTCGCTTTATCTCCAACAATCTGGAACCACACGCATCTCTTTGTGTTTGCAAGTCTCCCCCGGTTTCCCGCTGTCATCCACTTCAGGCTTCTGGATGGGGAAGTATGCGAGTTACACGGTCGGCTTTAAACTCAAAGCTATTGCCTTTGCTCAAGACAACAGCAAAAGAGCAGTCGGGCAAAAGTTCGGTGTTGACGATGCCGAGACGCCGGACAACTTCCGAAGATGAGTGCTCTACTACGGACGAGTGAAAAGGAATTTGCACGCCTGTCTATGCAATACCCATAAATGTTTTCTTGTTCTACCAAGACGTGCGAGTACCTCCATTTAATGAAGGCAAGTAGTGAAACTTTCGGACAAAAAAAAGTATTTCCAAAAACTTTTTCATTTTTCTTCGCGTAATGGCCGCACCCCTAGTTCTCGCCCGAAATAATAAAAACATACCTGCGGCCATTACACGCATATATAGACCTTTTCCGCTTACTCTCGCCCCCGACCGCCAAGTAGGCATATCCGGTATGGGCGACGAAAAAATATCAGAACGTTTCAACCTGCAAATAGTAAATAAAATAGAGGGGAGGCAAAACGAGAATGTGTGACGGTTACTTTTATGTCCTAAATGCCTTCTATTGGCGTGGCGACGGCAAAACAATGTTTTCGCCCATACTGGAAGTGGCGACAATTCAAGATGGCGGCGCCCTTGCGAAAAAGGTGTATACGGTAACCGCTGGAGATCGACGCGGGAGTATGATACTCGGAAATACGCCAGCTCATGAGCCAATATGCGGAAACATGCTTTTTTGTTTGCTCTTTGGCAGTGTGAAACACAGGGTTCTGGGGTATGCCAAAAAGGACATTGTGCTCACATGATAGATCTGAAGGCAAATGCACGTAATGTGCAGATAGAGAAAGATAATAAATGATATATTTCAAAAGAATGCAATACACGATGCCAAAAGAAATACATAGAGATGCAATTATATTCCTAATTACACATAAATAGCGCTAAGGACACATGAAGATTCTTATAATCCTAACATATATAACATTTGGGCATCAGCTTGCAGGAACTCTAAACTTCGTGAAATACTGCCTCGGAGGCTGATGTTATGTACGGTTTTACGTGCACCCGTCTTGGGCCCTCACTTTACAACTGTATGCTCTATCAGTGATAAGCTTTAACATTTTATTGGGCTGCCATATATCATCGCGAGATTGCTATATATACTGCACAACTTTACAATTTGGACATCTAATTTTGTCAGTGTTGTGAACATTGCATTTCACCAGAAAACTGAACTGTTTAACAGAGTTTGCACGTGACGTCATCGAGCTCTATGCTGGTGGTCATTGCGATTTGTTGTAGCTGAAAAAATCAAATCCGGTAGTGCACAATGAATGCTGCAGGAGGATCGTGCTCAATGCAAGCAATTTATTTGTGAGACGCAAATTACTCTTTCTTGGTGCAGCGTCGTGAGGAACGGCGAGAGCGTCTGATACCACGAAAACTCATTTTCCGGCAGCAAACAAAGTAGTTTCTGGGGCCACGCTTTCTGGTCTGTGCCGAAGATGCGGGGCAGAGGAATCTTCACAACTCAGTATGTTCTGAAAACTATTCCCCCTTCTTTCTTTTTGTTGCTCCTCTAGAAAATTCTTTTTTTTCCTGAGGAAGACTTCCTGCTCGCCATGGAGGTTGCTGCCATGGGAGGTTGCTGCAGTTGCTGCATGTGATGACGACATGCCAGGAGCGTGCGAAAAAGTGCGTTGAACGTGCGGTGATGTAGAGCAAAACTGGCGTGAAACACGGAGAACTGTAAGAGTAGGAAAACCCGGAACCATGTGTGCACTTCGAATGGATAGCGGTCATACCCTTCGGAACGGGCGGTAGCTTGCGCCATCTGCCGAATTCATCCGAATTAACCATAGCGCACCCAACTGCCTCCAAATTAATGAATGTTTGGTGCCATTGACTAATACACATGTTTGACGGGGACCAGATCGGCGGTTCAAATTATTTGAATTTCCGAATTAGCAGGCGTTGAATTAACGAGGTTTTACTGTACCAAGTGAGCCGGAACACAGTGACAGGCTTATTGCGGACGCCATCAGCTTTACTAACCCAAGACATACTACAAGTATGGTCCTGCTAGAGGAGGCTCGGCGTAAAAGCGACAGACTCTTGGGCTTGCGCAGGGGCGTTTACCAATGTCCACGTTCCCGCACATTTGCGAGCAACACTTCAGTACACTACAAGTGCAGAAAGATCTCGTTGGATGAAAGACTGGATGGACGTGCAGCAAGAGATTGCGGTATGCTAGACGAAGTCTGACAGAAGTTCTTTGACATGAACCCGGAAGAGTAGAGGAAAGTGAAGCGCGTTAGCCTGGAACAGTTTCTGCAGCTCCGTTCATGCTTGGAATCAAGAATCGCGTGACAAAACAAACAAAAAACAATGATGTGCCATTTTAGTTTTTGTTTTTATGAAGCAAACAAACAAAAAAACTTCTTGTTGCCACATTAAACGCATTTCAAGCCAGTCCTCGCCCAATATTCCCGAGTAAAAAGCGCTTGGCTATTTGAGTCCACGCGTCAGCGGACCAAAGTAGTGTTTTATTTCTATTGCAGTAAGCCTTTGTGACAAAAATATATGTTTTTCATTGTTACTGAAATAAAAATAAAAATTAACAATTTACGATTTGAAATGAAAACGAGTGGACTCTATTTATTTTGACCCATCGCCTGATGAGCTTCCATTGATGTCATGGTCAATGTGACTCAAAAGCTGGAATATTTCTTGCAATCTTGGACGTCGCTGTCATTGGTCCCGGAGTGATTATTGCCGGATCAGTTAAATTAATTTCCGCGACGCGCAAGTGGAACTTTGGGCTAAAACTTTGTCAACATTACCTGAAAGACATCTGATGCCTATTTCAATCGTTAAACTAAACTTCCAAATTGTCTTCATAGTCCCTTTAAGGGTGAACAGAGTATAGCAGATCGCTTAAAAATGAAAAAGTGATTCATCGCTAAATGAGTTCATTTTGGTATTACTGAGGGTTCCTCTTTGATACTGGAGAATATTACTTATTACCTTTTGTAATAAAAATAGATAGCATGCAAAAGGAACACGGAACCTTTTTGTTTTTTAAAGTAAGCCTCTGCTCAGAGTAGCTTTCATTTCCAATGAATACTCAAGAAATGGTTGAAAAATTAATATAATATAGTGCAACACTTTAGTTGGGATAATGCCTCTCTCCCCTCCCACTTTTACATCTGGTAGTAGGTTATTTAGACTGTAACTATAATTTCTGCGAAATGCCAGAAAAAAATAGCATATGCTCTAACACAGGGGTGAACAACATACGGCGCGCGCGTTGCATGCGGGCCGTGCACACTTTTCTAGCGGCCCGCGGCACGGCTCAGCGCAGAAAGTTGCTCACTATGCCATTCAATCCACCGAGTGCCCGCTCAACTTGGCAAGCAGCAGTGAAACAAACAGCGTGTGCAGCCGTCCCTGTCCATGGTGTGATTCTGTCTGAACATATCTGTACACGGAACGCAAAAACTTCTTGCTCTCTCTCAACAGATCCCCTTCCCACTTTCACCACGGAAACTATCAACCCTCTCTCTTCCTGTTGGTATAGTTAAAGGGGGGGTGCAACGATTTTAAGATTAAAATAATTTGCATCTCGTCATTTTGACGTTGTTTATCGTGTCCCGGAGGATAGAGAAAACATCTTCATTCAAAAATGTTGCGATTCCGCTGCATAATCGCAAAGCAAAAGTCGAGCTTTTTCCTCTACCTGCAGCCGCAAGTGGCAGCCGAAGGAACTACGGCGAAAAGATAATGTGACCTCGGTCGGCTCTAAGCTGCAGTATAATGCCCGCTAATGTACGCAGAGAGAGGGAGAGTAAGCGTCCTCCGAGAGAGCAGACGGGAAGCTACGCGGCACTCCGAATGATGTCACTAGGAGGGGGCCGGGTGTGGCCTTGAAGACTGGAGTGAGTTGAGGGGTGCCAGAAATGCCAATATTTATCTTTTTTTTAGACAACAACTAGGGCACGCAGGCGAAATCTGTTTTCTGTTCTTTACTTTAAAAGGGTCAGAGGGCAACTTCCACAAATGTTTGACTGAAGCCCGGAAATCGTTGCACCCCCCCTTTAAAGATAGTTTTTGCATCCTTCGGGACCGCTAACAATGACCAGATTAGTCGGTCTGGAGCGCGGTCATGGACTTGTCCTTCCGTTCCCCTTCCAACGATATGACACCGTTGGGAAGTATAGGAGACAAATGAGGAGGCGTCATTGGCCAAAAGCGGGCTGGGCGTGTTCCAGGGAGTCTTCAGAAATTCAAATGTGGCAAAACCAGAAGCCGGAAATAATACCCTGGTGGTGGTCGCGAGAAACAAACTTGATAAGTGCGTCGGAGTAACTCTTGGTGACCGTAAATATGGTGCATGTGATATTTCAATCACGGTCATCCAAAATCATGGTGGAAAGTACGACCAGCGGAACAATCGACATAATCCGTACGCCAAGCGCCAAGAATCTGCCATCCGAGCGGTCACACTCTGTCCGAGAAAAACAGAGTTGAGCGGCCACAGTCGTTTCTTACATCTTTCTGCATGATCATGATCGAAACAACACGTGCACCCCATTTTCAACCACGAAGGGTCTACACTTCACTCTTACGCGCTTGTTAAAACCATATACAAACATACACCTTTGATCAAAACAGTTTCTCGCTACCACCGCTAGGGGATTCTTTTAGGCTTCTGATTGGCCAAGAGAGCATGCCAAGCACCCTTTCTGCGTCTGGTGCACGCCCTGGCTCCGCCCGCGCCTCCCATTGACCAAACTCTCTCTATACACTGCTCTGATTAACGTCCATCCCTCCATCCATCCACATGAACAATGCCAGTTCAATGCAAAAGAAAAAAAAATATCAGATGGGTTCCTCTGTTCGTTGAAAGAAGCTTGCTACTCGTGAAATATGAGTTCCCTTCCAAAGAAGAGGAAAATAGACCAGGAGGGCCGGAAATTCATTCACGAGTGGACATACAGGTACTACTTCATTGAGGTTGCATCGAAGTGTATTTGCCTTGTGTGTCGCGAGCCCCTCGCCGTGCCTAAAGAGTACAACGTCCGTTGCAACTACAAGACCAAACACGCCTGTGACTTCAGTGCCCTTTCGAATTCCGAGAGGCTAACGAAATCTGAGACTTAAAGCGGAAGTCACTTGCTAAGCAACAAATCTTCACAAAAGCAAAAAAAAAAAAAAAAGACATGTCAGAAGCAGCTACAAGGGCTTCTTCTCAGATATCTCAACAAATAGCTTGTTCAGGTCGTCCATTTACTGATGGCGACTACATAAAAGAGGGCCTTCTGGTTGCTTCTGAAGAGATGTGCCCGGACAAGAAGTCGGTCTTCCAAAATCTGAGCATACGGAGAATGAATGTACAACGACGTGTGCATGATATAGCAGACGACCTATCAAAACAGCTGGAGAAGAGTTGCGGTCACTTTGTGTACTACTCTCTTGCTTTGATGAGAGCACATATATCAAGGACACCGCTCAATTTCTTGTTTTCATCCGTAGGGTCAATGAAAACTTTGAGGTAACTTTGCTTTACTACAAACGTATAGTGATGTGGAACTGAAGCAATTTTATTGCGTACCGCACCAGGAAGCGCTTTGTGCCAAAGTGGTGTGGTTCGAACATGTGACGAGAGTCGTGACATTGGTCGTCAACTTTATACATTCTCGAAGATTAAAGCACAGAAAGTTTCAAGAGTACCTGAAAGAAATGGAGAACAATCACATGGACATCCCGTTACCACACTGAAGTTCACTGGCTGAGCCGTGGGAATGTTCAGAGTCGTTTAGTCGCTCTCAAGGACGACATCATAGGTTTCTTGGGAGAAGAAAGGAAACAAATACCAGAGCTGGAAGATGAGCTGTGGTTACGGGATTTGGCATTCCCGACGGATATTTCAAGCCACCTAAATGCGCTAACACAGCTCTCCAAGGAAAGGACAACTTCATTTCGGACATGATGAGCACAAGCATTCCAAGAGTTGTGCTTATTCACATTGCAGCTTCAAACTGGAAATTTAGCACACTTTACAACCTGTTAGAAACTTTTTCTCAACGGTGAAGACCAGAAGTCGGTAACTGCAACGTACGTGCCATACGTTGAAAGCCTTCTCTTCGTGTTCCAGCAATGATTCAAGGCGCTTGAGGTCGAGAAAGCGAACTACGACTTGTTCCGCGACTCTTTTTCTGCATCCCCAAAGGACTCCAGTCCGATGATGCAACTGGAGCTCATCGACCTCCAGCGTTCACCGGCGCCGAAGACTATGCACCGCAAAACTCAGCTGCTTGATTTCTACAAGAGCAAGTACGAAAACCTGGTGGACCACGCCTTGAAACTGACGTCACATTTTGGGAGCATGTATGTTTGTGAGCAGACCTTCTCACGGTTGACTCTGAACAAGAACCTTTGATCTGCCATGACGGACATGACAATGCAGGATGTGCTAAAGACGGCAACACCTGATATCGGAAGCCTGACCGTAGCCAAAATGTGCAACACGTTGCACTAGGTGCGGCCCACCCCCCTGCACAGTTTTCAATAAACATAATTTTGGCCCACCTAATTTTTTAGATGTCCACCCCTGCTCTAGCACGTCTATCAATAAAAATTAGGGGAGTGTGAATATTGAAATTTTCGAATATGAATCGAATACGAATAAGACAAAAAAACGGGCTTTGAATATCGAATCGAATATCGAATATGTGTCTAGTAATAAAAAATGGCAAAACAAGAGGTAACAGCAGGTTTCATTGCTTTTTTAAAATAAATCAATGCAACTGCATTTTACTGGGCTGCAGCAGGCTAAAGAAACTTCTAGTAATGCACTCGTTACAAATTATCGTGTAGGAAAATTAACTGCTCAACGTGTTCAGAAAGTTAGCGCCCCCTTTCGCCAGTAGAAAGAATCTTTCATTCGGGAAACCTGCAAAATTTGACTAAATTTCGAAGAAGTTCGACTTACGGACAGTGTTGCCCGGCTGCTACACGAATATTTCGAATTTTGGTAACCAACTAATTTAGAAAGTACTTTATTTTATATTTCATAAAATGGTTACCGATGTTTACACCATATAAAATCGAAAATATGCGCTTTTAACGCTTTCATTAGCTATTAATGTGAACCAGTGATACCAATAAAACCAACCAATATTGCATTTTTCCTCTGCCAGGTGGAGTCAACTAGCTTTTTTAATTTTCGCGCATGCAAACAAAAGTCGAACTTCAGTCGAACCTTTGTCGAACATCACGTTGAAGGTTCGAAAAATTCGAACTCCGTCGAACTCGAACTTGGGAAGGTTCGCGACATCCCTAGTTTTGAGTGCGTGGGAGTGGCAATGTATGATCTCTATGGAGTGGCAGGAGTTGTTGTCAAAGGCGATGTACTGTTCTACTCGCACCTAGCTTCTTCTTTTCTTTTTCTCTTTTACTTCTCAAACAGTTATATTAGTTAACACTTTCGAGAATTATTTTATATTTATATTTCACTCTCGAGGTTTAGTTTATTGTATCAATTTATAGAACAAGCAATTACATCACAAATTGCTATAAAAGTGGCACACAACAAGGGGCTTGGTGAAAAAGAAACCTAAACTGATCCTGTCTTGCTGCCACCGGACAGATAGAAACGGAACAGACCGATAACGCACACATCATACGCCTTTCTCGGTGAATAAACATATTCATAGGGGAATGCGTGGCAGGCAAATTTTTCCTTACTTGCGCGAATATTCGCAAGGTTATGCGAATATTCACCGTTTTTTTCCGAATATTCGTCTTAGGCCGATTATTCGAGAACTTCCGAATATGCAATTTTCGAATAGAATACGTTTCGAATAAGGAAAATATTCGATTCGTATTTGAAATTTCGAATATTCGCACACCCCTAATAAAAATCTGTCCCACCAAGTTTTACGAACCTAGCAAATTCAAGATTATAAACTGCCAAAACGACCACCCACAAATATTATGAAAACAAACTTGTGCTTTGAAAGTGACACTGCCCTTTAGCGGCACTGGAACCAGAGTAAAGTAAAAAGTTTGCTACTCTTTCGATCGACAGCAGCTTGGGAACAGCCTTTGCTACCGTATTTATTACAATATAAACCTGCGTTGTTTCTTGTTTCACTTCTTCGGTGCAGCTTTTTAAAATTAGAAATGAACCAACAATCAAGACCAAAGAAGACAGACCTGGAATAGACCCTTTTCGAAATGATGCTAGATTATGTGCGGCTGCCATCAGTTGGTCATGCACTGTAAGCACGCATTGGACACGAGCGCTTCGCCAGCATTCGGAGTGTGCTCGGATGGAAATGCATTCCACACAAGTGATGCGTCAGTGCTCGGCGCAAACTCTGAGCCAATCACGGGCTTCACGCCAGAAGCGATGAGACCAACTAATGGAGGCTGCAGATATTCTATGCATCATTCAACGATTTCGGAAAGGGTATATACACCTTTCCAGGAAACACTCAACCCCAGGGACAAGAGAACCTTATTCGAGCCCAGTCACTGAGTTTGAGGCTAGTCTCTCACCCGTGTCCCTGCTAACCCTAACTGAGTGGACTGTGACTTTGATAGCCGCAGCTTGCGTAGGCACAATTTCAAAGACTGCTGGTGGCTGAATTCTCGTCTTTTCCCCGCTGTATTTATCGCTTCCTGCTGTATGTATTTTTCCGAGGACATTGGGAAAGCATTGTGCCACATTTGAAACAAACAAAAACAAAAACTGTAAACCATTCTTGTATATGAGCGCGACAGAACAAACGTGACTGAAACGTTTGGTTTATTCTACGATAAGTTTTGACGGCATCGCCCGTTCAGCCGCATGTCAAACGCCAAAGCGCTTAGCTGTCGAAAATAATTTACAACAGAAGACAGCCAAAAAGCACACATATTTCACGTGCACAAATAACGTGTTTACTGATGGACGGGACTTGGACATACAATTTAGCGAGTGCTAACATTTGAACAATATATTGCACAAACCACACCACACGGTGCTGCGTTATCCATAAAGGATTTATTTGAGAGAGATCTCAAATAACACAGCACTGCAGTGTCCAAGACAGTCACATCTTGACGATCAGAGGGAATCCAAGAGGACCTCGTTTTATGGCACGTCTCAGGGACAGCTTTCTTTTTCACACCAGCACAGAGGCAAAGAACGGAAGCGACTGGCCCGTTCCCATCCCGAACAACTATTTTTGGCGATGACCGAGAAGGACTCTTCGCGGATTATCTCTGGGAGTGGGGAGAACAGTTGTTACTGTTCGCAAAATTGCGTTGAGGGCCGTTCGACATCCTTCCCCTCCATCGTTTCCCGTGAATGTTGAGCAGAAACGCTTGGATGGCAGGCGCTTACCAGCCCTATTTCACACAGTGGAAGATATCACAAAAAAGGCATGCAGCATGCGCAAGAAAAATTAAGTGCAAACTTTGAAGAGAGGCCGGAAAATTTTGAATTCAAAACTGTAAAACATAGGTGGAGAATCGCGCTGAGCAGGTTTCCACAATCCAAGAGAGTGAGAGAAAATTTCTAGCCAATAGGGGGGAGTGAGAGTCGCACCAGCTGCATCATCATCAGCAACGTGATGATGCAGCTGCAGATGCAGATGATGAAGGTGGCCTAGGAGCATTTTTTTAAAATGTGTATAGTACCGAGAATGATTTCCGAGCCTATCACTCTAACCCAGGCGCTCGTCCGTGTCAAACACTGCTCCTAGCACTTTGATGCGAAGCAGTGAAGCTTGACGTGCGCGTGCTGCTGAGACAATGCACAAAAGCATGTGGCAGACACGTTGAGTGATATCATTGGGAGCACAAGACCCTGCTTTGTCTTAGCAGAGTAGCTGCCATCCTACTATATAACTATGCTTTCTCGCGTCTTTTCGCTCTTGACATCGCCGAAATCGTCTGGAAATTTAGACAATCTCTGCGATCAACCCAGCAGGGCATCAACCGGCCAGCGCAATTGACGAGGAATCTCCATACTTCGTTTCACCTTAATTTAAAGCGCACCTGACGCTACAAGCCAATGGATCAACCAAACAGCGTCAAAGAGTGACGTCGTGTCATTCGTCCATCTCGCTGTATGTGTCCTTTCATCGGCTAAACCAATCAAGTACTGCGAATGTCCCGTGACTTGCGCTTTTAGTATGTATTGTTCGTGGTTATATCTGTTCGAGCCTTTGACTGTGCCGATTAAAAAACCTATAAGGTGAGTAGAGACGCCATTTTCATTTCCTCCTACCTACTCCAATGCTAGGGTCAACCAATAATAAAATGTTTTTATTCTTTGTTCTGTCTAAGCTCATCTCGGCGCAGGTGCGGCGCAATTCTTAGCAAAAATGGCACTTCGGCGCAAAATGTAGCGGACTTTCGTCCGTGGTGCAATCTGGCGTGAAGGCCTGCGGCACTTCCATCGCAGCTATACTGTTTCACCTTGCGACGGGCCGCAACGGATGCTACTAGCCACATTGGACAATCCAGCACTGCGAACACATTGCGTGACTATGTGCCCCGTGCGTCGTTGCGCCCCTCCACAAATTGGCCTCGATGGCTTGGAGCGTCCCTTGCGGTCTATCGTAAGATCAAACAGAGCATAGGAAAACGATGCCTGCTCACCAAACCACAGCTCCAGCCGAGGACGTTCCACCAAGTCCGAGACTGTGGATTCTCAAACCGGGTTCCTAGGAACCCAGGAATTCCCCAGACTAACCTCGACAATTCCCTGAGCTTCCACACTTCCCCGATTCTCTCTGCCCCTGTGTAAGGCGGTTTTGCCGTTTAAACGCTATTCCAGAATATCTTCTGGAATAGCACACTGATGCACAACTATGAGCCAATCACTCACCAGTATGAGAATTATTGTTTAGAGGGCCTGTAGGCCTCTGGACTGCTTTACCATATCACAGCCGGGATCGGGAAGGGTTCCTCCACCATCAATCGAGAGATAGGGGTTGCTCGATGTCTAAATGTTACACTTCGGCCGAGTAATGTTCCTTGGACCATCCTCGTTCGAAATGAGACTGTAAAATGCCTGCACAATCGCCGCTTGACGGAGTGCCTCGGGCAATGAAGAGCGAGACCGCAGTCTGCGGCAAGTGCCAAAGCCTTGCCACTCACCACTGCGGGTGCGGCCACAAGGTACGAGCCGTACTCGGTGCTGCAGTCCGGGTAGAAGTAGACCCAGTTGTTCTTGTTCTCTTTGTAGAAAGGGTGTTCTCTAGTGGGCAGCAACACGGATGGGTCGCCAAAGAACAGGTACACGAGGGTGCCCGGCAGGAAGGCTTGCTTCACTTCGTCGAAGAAACTGCAGAATATTGCGACATTTCTTGTTTTAAGCTCGGGAGTGTTGGGCGAAGTACCGTTTTTTCCGGACTATAGTCCGCACCCGGTATATAGTAGTCCGCAGGGGCAGACTTGGGGTCAAAAATAAAAGTTTTTGCCTAGATAGTTTACACGCCGTGCATAGCCTGCACCTGGTGATCGGTTGACATCAAAGTCTTCTCATACAGAGCACACGCCTCGACAAACATATGATTTCTTAGCTCACAAAGAAGCTTGTGTCATACATAAATCCTAGCGAAACTCTTTCATTCACAAAATTTGCCATGTCTTGCTATAATGAGCAATGCTGAAAAGCAAAATTTGTGTATAGTCCTCATCCAGGGTTGTCCCCAAAAATTGTTGAGGACATCTGACAATTTCCAGGGTGCTGAGGGGAGCAGGAGGGGGAAATTACAGCGGGGAACAGGAGGGGGAAATTACTGCAACTTTTGTTCTTCTCTGTCGCGCTGCCGTGATTTTGTTTGCCGGGATTATGCGGTTCCATTGCGTAGTGCCACGCAAGTCTGTCAAACACAACAATCTGGGGTGCCGGGCATTTTCAAAACTAGCGCCATTTTGTTCAGTGGGAGAAAAATACAGAGGTTGGTTGGACACAGCAGGGGTGGACAGTCAGCGAGACTGGTGGGCGACAAAACCATCACCGCCGCCCGCTGCAGGGAAAACTCCGCACCCGTGGACGGTCCACACCGCGTAAAATTTCAACTTTCAAAAATGCATAGTCCCCGGACTATAGCCCGCAAAATATGGCACAAGCAAAAAGTAGGGGGTGTGCAAATAGTCATTCAAATCAAATAGCACAGTGTCATTCCCAGCTCCAACACTGCTAAAAAAAAAAAAGGCTCGAGGTACACCTAAGCACTTCTTATGAGTCGTGAATGCGAAAGCACGCACGCCGCTCTTCGCTCCCTTCTTTAATCTGTGGCGTACAAGGCGCTGACCTTGGGCGTGGAACGGTGGAGCCGCTGCCTCGCGGACACGCAGCGCCATCAAGTAAGCGATCATTGAAACTGTCGTGTGCCTTGCGGCGCAAGGAAGGAGCAGACAGCAACGTAGTACCCAGCAGAACGAACCCCTTGGTTTATTCCATGCGCGGTATATATTGCCATGCGCCATACAACCGATAAGAGGCGAGCGAATGCGGTGATCAGTGATAACACAAGCGTGATAACACAGTCAGGATGACACCACACAAACTGATGCGCAGCGGCCAATGGGAGCTTCGTCGACGCGCGCCAGCCAATGGAACCGAAGTGTAAAACGTGCTGTTGGCTAGCTTTGCGCGTAGTTTCATGGTTTCAAAGCTGATGACGTCGGCTCGCTCCATGAGACAGTTAATGCTTTCGCATTAAAAAGACTGACGTGGTGGCTTTTCCTTGTGCTGTGAGGGTTACGAATGACGTGGCCATTCGCACACCCCGCTAGCCACTGAAAGAACGAGGAAGGCAGGGCATGTCTCTTGAATGCTCCAACTTCCAGCGTGCGCTTGTTGGCTCCCGCTGTGATTTGGCTGCGCATGCGTGCTCAATGTGCACAAGACTGTCATAGGAAGCTGGCGCTGGAGGCGGGGCAACTGAAGCTCCTCCCTCCCATTCTCACCTTGTCGGTGACTAAGGTAAGAAGTATGTGAAGCAAAACAAAGCAACTGGTAGATTTCACGCTTTGAGTGAAGTGAATGGCGCATTGGGAGAAACATGCTTTTGAGTGTGGATAAAGTATGCTGGAGAGAACGTGCTTTGGAGAGTCTGCAATTCCTTTTTGAAAGGGACCGCTTCTAGTTTTTGGAGCTGTACCCCGATTCAGTTAAGTCGCGGAACCCGAAAAACCAATTTGTGGGAGAGGACGGTGGATGAGGCGGTGAATGTTCCGAGTGCTTATCACCCGCCGACAATGTAGCCGAGAAAACTAGCTTAGAAATAGGATAAGACAACCTGCCTCCTTGCATGACTGCACTCCCGCAATTTAAAGGACAAGCACTTTGTTTAATACAATCCTACCCTGGTGCCCACTTATTCCCCAGAAAGATATATATAAAAAAAAATATTGACCCTAGTAGCAAAAGCCAAAAAACCTCAATATTTCAACAGAAGCACAGGCTTGTGACAGTCAGCAAGGCAGATCCCTAGGTGCTTTCAACCACCATCATAGATCAAGTTAGGTAAATCTACTTGAAAGCTCACGTAATTTCCAAGAAAAGGATCAAAAAAACATTTTCCAAGAATAGTACAAGTGCAGCACAAACATACAATATCTGTTTAAATTTGGTGTCTTACACTACCCCGCATAAATAAATGCAATAAAAGTGCCCATGTCATGTCTACACTAATCGTGCTGCACAGTGCACATGCTCATGGAATGTATTGGAGTAAGATAAAAGTACTCTGATCCTACTGAAATACTTTAAAGAGGAACTGAGGCGGTTCTGTATTTGAGAAAGAACAGTTAAATCGTCTTCATTTGGACTCCAAGATCACAAATATCGAGATTATTTTTCAATTTAGGTGCACGGAGGCTGCAGAAAATTGCTTTCGAAGTATCACTGAAGCCCCTGCTTCCTAAAGCGTCGCACCATATTAAGAGTTTTTGGAATCTCTGCTCTCACGCATCTTTAGCGCCGATCAAAGCTATGCACGAGCGCTCTTGCTATTTTCAAAAATGCCAAAAAAAGATGTCACGACTGGTGTCAGTGTGGGGGAATATACCTGGCAAGCTTGCAATTGCACGCGCTGCCCACACGAGCGAAACACGCTTCACGGCCGAAAGATACTAGAACAACGTAATGACCAATCGGAGGTTTTTCATTTTTTTTTTCTCGCGTTTAGTTACATCTTCGGAGAAAACGAATGTGATATTCAGATTCACGGGATAAAAATACTTTAGAATTCACCTTTAACTCATTTTTCTCAAGAACCTCTTCAGCTTCCCTTTAAAGAAACCCTAAAAAGAAAAAAAAAGTTTTTTTTTTAACAGTCTGGTTGGGACATGCGTGTAACAAAACTTAATTTTACGCAAAAATATAATTTTTTTAGAGCAATATTGACGGTGTGAGACGTGATTTAGTCGGTAATCACCTCCTTTCCACTTGTTTTCTCTCCTGGCATTTCGGGAGCGTGGAGGAGAGGTGGATCGGCTTGGCCATCACATTGAGGTGGAAAGAGCGTATGACCATTCAGTGATGTCATAGACTTTGCGTGCAGAATTTAAAATAAATCTCACACCATCAATATTGCTCTAAATTTTTTTTTTTTTTAGCTTAAAATTATTTTTTTGACATTAAGTCCCAATCAGACTGTTTAAAATATTTTTTTTTTCTTTTCAGGGATTTTTTAAGTACAAAGTACTTGAGGCCGTTGTCGGTTAATGAGCTCCTCACCTCCTCTTGTCGATATCCAGGAAGACAACATGCAGCAGTTGATCCAAAGGCACGTCAGCAGGCAGCAGCTTAGACTCGTCCACTTCGTGTACCTCAGGTACGGCTGCCTCAAACGGGTCATCCTGCCGTGGGGGGCAAGAGGCATGTAGTAAGGCAACCCCTCTCAGACTCCTAGAGGGAAGGGCCCCAGAAACCAAGTACTTTGAGCTCTTGACTAATCATGTCTCATGGTAATGTCGCCAACGGTAGGACACTTCACTGAACACAATATTCACCTAAGGCAGAAAATGGTTTGCCGAATCATACTTTAAAGAGATACTGAACAGAAAATATAGGTTGTAATAATTGGTTTGTAATAGCATTTATAGCCTTTCACTTATTAATAAACTATATTTAAGACAAAATACCGCCTAAACTTAATTGAACAAGAAAACTGATACTGTAGGGTGCACCTGGTGAGCGTTTTCAAAAGCCTGTTTCGAAATGTCACGATCCTCGCTCCGCTTGCTTCTCGGAAGTTGGGCGGTGAATGTGGCGATGCAGCAGCTTCTAAGATAGCGTGTGGCACTCATCGGGTGTGAAACAGCTTAAAAGATACGCCAAAGCATTGCGCTGTGCAAAACTGTTCAAGACAGTGTAGTATACAGCGACAGGCCTGTGCGCACGACTCCGCACAAGCTTGCACTGCAGAAACTTTTGATTCAATCGGCTTGCCTTTGACAGATGGCTTTGGTCCTTGTCAAACGTGACCATTTTGTACAAACGACTTTGTAGACGGGAACTATGAGAAGAGCCCAAGAGACCCAAAACTGTTACGAAGTCTCAGCTGGCGGGTGAAAAATATCAGCCTGAAACCCAGCGTTTTGCCCTTGCATTTTACTTGTAAACACAGCAAGAATGATTCAGCACTGCCATAAAAATAAGGCGGCACAAGGGACTCCGTTGTTTTCAGACTATAATATTTATGTACTTGCATCTCCTGCTTCACAGTGGAAACTATGAACGCGTGCATGCAGCAACAACGGCTTCACGTGTTGCGCAAACGAGGATTGTGCATTGAAAGCGTCTCTTGCGCGGGGAATCATACATTTATTCGCAACTAAAGTTATTGTCAACCAAGTTATGCCCCTGCTGGTAACAAGCACATAGCAACACTGGAGACGCAAGTAGCAAGTAGCTGCAGCGATTGCATTCATTGCACGTGTGCTCTGGCAGTAAAAATATGCTGAAGCTACGAGCTCGCGGCGGCAGCCTTGACTTTAGGTGAAGCAGAGTATGGCTTGATTGACAAGCTGGCCATCCAACTGCCATCGTGTATTAATTTGGATAACTCGTATGTACAGAAAAAAAGAATAAACAGAATGTGTTGAGTGTTTATAGTTTTTTGATTTTCTATTCGCTAAAGGGGTGTCCAAATAGGATACTACAAAACGCATGACTCCGACAAATCGTGCGGCGCTCCGCTTCCGGCCATTTTTCTTTGCCGGGGAGAAACTTCCCCCGTCAAATCTCCCCCTTGCTTCCTCCACGGCGGCCTTGCTCTGCTGATCACGTGGGTCCGGAGAGCCACTCACATGCTCTGTTGGCTGTCGGTCAATCGCTCAAGGCCTCCGCCGTTTTTCAAGTCCCGAAAACGGGAAAGGGAGTGACACGAAGGTGAGGTACGCGAGGTCGTTGGCGAGGTCAGCCAGACGCAGGTGGCGTGTGACGTCGAATCTCACGAGCACTGACGTCAAAGAAAAGTGGAGGAGGCGAGGAGAAAAGTCGTGATGTTGGCTTGACCACAAAGATCGTCGGGCAACACGACTTCTGCCAAAAATCGTCAAAATTGAAGCGTCCGCTTCAATTTTCACGATTTGTCGGAGTCGTGCGTTTTGTAGTATCTTGTTTGGACACCCCTTTACAAATCCCCATTTTCAATCACAATACATGTGGCGCAAAAGAGAAATAATTATTCAATCAATATTTCATTCAAAGATGCAGTGATGGTCAAATTATGTGGCTGTTCTATTAAATAAGGAAAAAAAAAAGTACCATCAGGAGAGGAGTAGAACTTAGAACTCTGGATAGGTCGGTAGCAAAAGTAGGCGCGCTTGGCCGCTTGGCCATAAAAGCAAACGTATGTATAGTGATCGACAGTTTGGCATGGTGTTATTTAGCGTATGTAGCCTTTGGCTGTTCTCGGATCTTTTAAATCTTTGGTTAGCATGAACTGCCCCAGCCGTAACTTTATCCGCCGCTTCCAATTTACATGAATTCTGTTGATTCGGCTCGCGTTTAAATATTTTTTGCCCTTTCTCTGCAAGCGGAATCGAATATTTGTAATAGAAGTGAGGACGGACAAACTGGATAAACGGGACGTCGTTTGGCGATCGTAAAGGGCCGTGGCTCGGAGGTACAAAACAGTTCCCAAATATTCTCATCACGTCATAGCTCTCATCTGATGACACGGACGAATCCTAGCTGTACGGAACCACTCCACGTCTCATCTTCGGCAGTTGTTCATGCTCCCCGTTCGTCAGCACGTCGCTGCCGTTACTGCCGCTGCCATTTTAGCAGACAGATTGTGATGCGAGGACTGCGTGCTCAACAGCTGAGGTCGCCGGTATACTGGACAGAACCAGGCACCGCCAGTGTGCTCACTACGGCGATCCGCGGACCTGCCCACCACGATCGCTACGGCAGTCCCATGGAGGAGAATGCGAACCGAGATCACTGTAATGTCAGCTCCGTCCGGGTAGTCCCAGAAGGCCTCGCTCGCACCGGGGGCTTCTGGCCGAATCTTCGCCCGATAAACTCTTTATTAAAAAAAACAACATAATAATCCGATCGCTATCCCTGTGCATGAATATTGTTTTTAGGTAGAGTAGCGTCGAGGGAGGCTAACACGGGTTATTTTTGGAATCTTAGGTTTCGGTTCAGCATCTCATTTTAATTCTGCAGACTGATTTCCCGACTTTTCTATTTAACTATATTCAATATAATCTGCAACAAAACAAAAAGAAACAATTACAATTGAATACCATAGATTTAAAACTGCTAGAGTAATCAAACTATGCACTAAAATGATAAAAAAAAAGAAAAAAAAATGCTCATCAGCTTTTCCCACTTGTCAATATAGCAGGGCGCCGTAAATCCTCGGGATGGGTCCGCGCCAAGCTAGCCAGAAAACCCTGCGCGAGGCAGAGGGACACAATACCCTCAGGGGAGCAGATATTGATGTTTTTAACCCAAATTTCGTAGCTTTTAAGACTTTTGTAACTAACCTGTGAACATTTTGTTGTGCATCATTATCAAGGCGTCAAGCTGTTCATGAGCACAGAAAATAAACAAATGAAGGAATGAATGAATATGCACCGCTTCCTCAGTTTCTAAAACAGGCTTGTACCAGGTTCATGGGACTCTGATGTCCTCACTTTTCTGTTTTGCAGAAAAACGTAAAATCTATAAAAACAGTCTAAATAACCAAAAAAAGAAAAAAAAATTTAAGAAAATTTGGAAGGTCAATGTTACTGAACATGTCTATCTTTTCAACATAATCTAACAAGAAGGTGCGCGTTTCTTAGCACATACTAGAGCACTCCACGAACCGGAATCCCAATGCTTGTCCTGACCCAACCTGGTATAAAGACAACGTCCATGCCCATCTGGATCTTAACCATGACCTCGTACCTGGCCTAAACCCGACATGCATTTTAAACAGGAGACCGAGGCCAAACTTAGCCCAACCCCAATTGCTTTAAAAAAAAGGGAAAAAAAGAACAACAACAACAGTATTCTCGATTCTCCCGAATACTAAAATGACTATTTTTTGGAGCTCAATATTTCGTACGGGTTTCAAGACCATTTTGCAGGCACGAAATTTTGCGCTTGAGTGCTATGTCGCATATTTGTCACCATAGGGTAACATATTCAATAACACCATCGAGAGCCACTTCCGGGGTCCCCCAGTAGTATTCGGGGGCGGCAACAACCCATGTCGCGAGTACCAAGGTGTTTTGAAAAACAATGTTACCCTAAAACAAGGAAACAATTTGTGTATGAACCAAGAGGGCAGTCAAAACATTGTGGACTGATAGGTTTAAAGGTTGCATGCAACCAATACAGCCTGCAGTGAGTTTCTCAAGGAGAAAGCTTTATGGGCAATTACCTCGGAGAAGTGGCTTTCGATCCAACGTTGGGTGTTCTTGTTCCGGGGACTGTCTGTGTTCTGTACCCTCATTGTTTTCTGGTCCAAGTGCTCGCCGAATCTGCCCTGGTGCAGCTGGGGCAAAGCAGGCCGCACCGAGCTTTCTTCACTCTCTAAGGCGTTTTCGACCTGGGGTTGCGGATTTGGGGTCTCCTCTTCGACGGCACACTTCCGCTTCCTTTCGAGAATGGCTCGAGCGTCGAGCGGCCGCTGCTCCTGCGACTTCTGTGCCTTTGGACTGCTGGCACCCTCCCACTGTTGTTGCTCTTTTGGAACTGAAGGTGCTGAAGGATTACTTAAGGGATGGCCGCTCCAGTTACGAGCATAGGGCTTACTTTCCACCTTCCTCGAGCTTTCCACGCTTTGTAAGCAAGGACGGCCTCTGTTTCCTCGGCGGTTTTGTGTCCCAGGCTTGCGAAAGTTGCCCCTCATGTTACTGTTCCCTTCGCTCTTGTCCCTCCAGGTACCCTGAAAGTTGTTGCTGACTGCTGTGCGATTCTCCTGGGTCTGGAAGTTGTTACCCGGAGTGTTTGCGCCCCCAAATGTGGAGAATGACAGCTCCTCCCTGCAATTTACAAACGAGGAGTTCTGGTTGCTCTCCTCGCTCCACAGAGGCTTTGCATGAAGGTTGTTCAGTAATGCTTCACGGTTCCCGAACAGGTTTTTGTGGTGTTCCTGTTGCTTCAGCTTTTCAAAATAGCCTCTGCTATTAGACTGGTCAAAGCGTTCGGACGAAGGATGCCAATCTCTCTGTTGCCCTTGCCTGTTTTCTGGCGCTTCAATGAAACCAGGGCCCGGGCGCATTTCGGGTGCGTGGTTCCAAGGAACCTTTGGCATGCTGGCGTCTCGGAATGTGTTCGGCTCGTGCTGGCCATTTTGCGCCAAAGAGTTGCAGCTGTGCTCTTGGTTTCTGGCTTGCGCGGGGTTACGAGGGCTTTCGATTGGGCGAAAACGACTATCCTCTTGCCACGGGTTGTGAGAGTTCTTTAGTATTGGCGGGAGGCGCTTTGGTACCTCCGGCGCTTCCGCTAGGTTTCCGTAAGAACTTTTGGGCTGAGATCGCCATTGCTCCTGCGCTTTGACTGGAGACTGAAGACGGAAATCCGTGTCGAATGCAGCTTTCATCGCCTCAGACATCGCGTCTTCGTGTTGCATCTCGCGCTCCGCACGTTGCTCGTCGTACAGGGAACCGAGTCGATTCTCTTGAAAGCGCGTCGGACGAAACGCTTCATTACTGAGGCGTCCGCGTTGGGAATGACCGCGGGAATTACCGGCCGAGTTCGTCTCCTGTCTGTCGACGGTGCCAGGCATCGGGGAACGACGGACGAGAGCTTCATTCCTGCCAATGTTCGGTGGAGAGCCTTCATTCAACTCGTGTCGTCGATATCCAAAACAAGAGAACGATTGGTCACTCCGCCAACGTGCGTTATTATTGGGAGGCCGAGCAAAACGATTGTTGTTCCTGTACCTGTTGCCATTCATGTCTTCTTCGAAATGTGTAGACTTCCTACTTTCTATCACGCGTTGTTATGCGCTTAAAGCGAATGACATCGAACACGTTTTTCCAACAAGCGCCTCTGCCGCCATATTCTTGTTGACCTGTCACCTAGCGTGTCCTTGTTTCCAAACAGTCGAAAACGACCATAGACGAAAACATGGCGAGCTTATAACCCAATAACCAATAAACACTAACAAGTTACTTAAAATATAAATTTGAATCTTATTAAGTTTGGAAACTTTTGAAATCGTTTGTGATTTAGCCGTTACCTACGTTACGTCGGTACCTTGGTAGTTGACCGACTTATTTGAGAACATCTGGCTGGTCTGGCATCACTGAGTTTCGTTTTCAAGCTTTTCAAGGGCTCTTTCTGGCTTCTCTCCTCTGTGGCGTGCTCAGTCTCTCAACTACTCTTAACTACCGGAGTATGTAAAATTCAAAAGACATGAGACACATTTTTTCGATATTTTCACCGCATCTGTCGTATCAGTGCTGTCAAGTTGGTAAGTTGCACTATTTGGTTGTGCTGTTTCGCGGTCTGTCCTTTGATGTCTACGCTTCGTTAGGCTGTAGCTTTGCAGCATGGCTTTCTGGTTTCGGGAACGATTTTCCGCCAAACTGCGTCGTACTGACATTTTCCTCGCACTCCTTTCGTGAAAGATGTGCTCGTGCCGCAAACATCGGCAAAAACACTTGAGGTACACTTGACCATGGGCGTAGCTTGGCCCAGCTCGTTTGTCTGCTTGTCAGTCTTGCCTCGGCGGGATGTGACTTTTCGCGAGCGCGCTGTGCGAGCACGCGGGGTTGCGGGCGCAGCTTGTTTACGCTTCGCGAGAGCGAGAACTGAACTTTGCCCATAGGGCCTGCCTAAAGGCAATGTTACGTTAGGAATGCAAACAATTGTATTGCAATAACAATCTCATAACCATTGGTTTTAAAACAATGGGCAATACGTTTTGGTGCGGAAATAATTCACCGAAGGCATGCAGTAACGAGATAGGCATTGTTTGTATAGGTTTCAAGTCGATGACTGCGAACCTTTATGTAATCTTGTAGGTTGTAATTTTATAAACATACTTTTAGTGCGTTGCATGTGGGACGAGGTTACATCAGAGAGTTGCTCTAACTTTCTGGACTATAATCAGTCCAAGCATACGAAACGAACCTTCATGGTGGTGCTGGCAGGATATTCCGGGGAGGGGGGGGGGGATATGTTTGCCCCTTTCCCCTTCCCCTTCCTCCCCCCCTCCCCCCCCCCCCCCCTGGAAAAAGTTCTGCGGGCGCCCATGCACTTGACGTGACATTCTTTTGCCACACAAGCGACGTCGCAACCGAAAGTCGCAACCAGAATTGCACCAGGAACACGCGCAGAAAAGCAGCCACAAATAGCATGAAATTTGCAGTTGAGAAAATAGTTCCACATTGCTTTTGACCGAGGCTAAACACACAATGTCGTGCAACTTGACCGGAAATGGCTATACGCACGACGCGGAGAGCTCGTGCCATTTGCATCCCTCTTTTCGGATGGCGCAGATATCACTGGGGAGCGTGTTAACCCACCTGCATTCACGCTGCTTCGCGGTGACAGTCTGCGGCTGCTGATTACAAAACTATTACCCTCCTGGGCGCCGTCGTACACGACGCTTCGCAGCGTCCAGCCGGCAACCCGAGCCCCGCTGTCCCCCATTACATCTCCGGAAAAGGAGTCCCATGCCATTTAGTTCAGCAAAGTTTCACTGACGAAATTTTTTTTTTTTCAGTGATAATTGCAGAAAGAGATGTCGTAAATATCGCCAAATAATCAACAAAAAAAATGTTAAAAAAAATAAAACTATGCTCACTGTGGATCGAAGCTAGATCGACTGCGTATGAAGCGGGCAACTTTCCACTAGGCTATGCTGCCGCTTCAAAAACTTGTTTTGACAATCCGTTTTATTCGAGTCCTAACAAGTTTTGCGTCGTGCGTATGGCCATTTCCGTTTGAGGTGCACGGTGTCGTACATATAGCATTAGTCTTGTTTTTTACAGATACGTGCCACTACCATACGTGAGAATAATTATCATAGAGAAAATGCAACTGGGTTCACAACATGATCATATCTGCCTTTTACGTGCATTAAGTAGGCTTTAGATTTTGGTGTTCAGTAAGTGCCCTAATTTTCGAAAACAGCGGAACAATTTTTGCCTGTTCCGAAATTTCGTGCGATTATCGGTTGGCTTTGCGCACATGTGTTCCTACTACTGATGATTTTGAATTTTCTAGGTGCGCAGTCAGCCACGTGAAGCATTTTCAAAACTGGTTTGGGTATGCGAGTCCTGTGAGGCATCTCTGGCTTCGTGTGTCTACCGCAAGTGCGTCGAGTGCACTTGTGCAAATTGCGAGTGCCAGGTCGTCGGGGCCTTGATGAGTAGAAAGAAGATCAAGTTCATGCTTTAAAAAGACGCGTCAATAATCTCCGTAGTATACCTTTAAGAGAATTTGTACTCTTGATTGCTGGATGACCTGTGCCGCCTTCTTTATGGCACCCTTTCGTGCAGCATCCTGAAGGGAGGGGACTTTGGGAATGGGAGAAGAGGCTGGTTTCCGGTGCAGGAAGTGCCGTCAGGCACTCCTCACAGGCAGCAACATTGTCTCATCACATGGTGTCCAGTGGTCTGGCCGCGTTAGCTTCACGTGCCCGGTGAACAAGATCGACACTGTCTGGTACGTGCGAGAGGAGGAGCTGCCAGGCTGGGTGACAGACCAGCTAGACAGGGTGAGTCAGTTCTGTCTTCTCAATGGTATCCTTGCATAAAGCATATTTGGCGTCGAGAGTTTTGAAGTGATAGCTTTACATGTGAAATTATAACCTCGGGACCTGCCGCACTGGCAGATCGTTACGGTAGATTTGTGCGAGTTTTCTAAACTTTTGATTATCCCCCCCCCCCCCCCCCCCCCCTGAAAAAGTTCTGCGGGCGCCCATGCACTTGACGTGACATTCTTTTGCCACACAAGCGACGTCGCAACCGAAAGTCGCAACCAGAATTGCACCAGGAACACGCGCAGAAAAGCAGCCACAAATAGCATGAAATTTGCAGTTGAGAAAATAGTTCCACATTGCTTTTGACCGAGGCTAAACACACAATGTCGTGCAACTTGACCGGAAATGGCTATACGCACGACGCGGAGAGCTCGTGCCATTTGCATCCCTCTTTTCGGATGGCGCAGATATCACTGGGGAGCGTGTTAACCCACCTGCATTCACGCTGCTTCGCGGTGACAGTCTGCGGCTGCTGATTACAAAACTATTACCCTCCTGGGCGCCGTCGTACACGACGCTTCGCAGCGTCCAGCCGGCAACCCGAGCCCCGCTGTCCCCCATTACATCTCCGGAAAAGGAGTCCCATGCCATTTAGTTCAGCAAAGTTTCACTGACGAAATTTTTTTTTTTTCAGTGATAATTGCAAGAAAGAGATGTCGTAAATATCGCCAAATAATCAACAAAAAAAATGTTAAAAAAAATAAAACTATGCTCACTGTGGATCGAAGCTAGATCGACTGCGTATGAAGCGGGCAACTTTCCACTAGGCTATGCTGCCGCTTCAAAAACTTGTTTTGACAATCCGTTTTATTCGAGTCCTAACAAGTTTTGCGTCGTGCGTATGGCCATTTCCGTTTGAGGTGCACGGTGTCGTACGTATAGCATTAGTCTTGTTTTTTTACAGATACGTGCCACTACCATACGTGAGAATAATTATCATAGAGAAAATGCAACTGGGTTCACAACATGATCATATCTGCCTTTTACGTGCATTAAGTAGGCTTTAGATTTTGGTGTTCAGTAAGTGCCCTAATTTTTCGAAAACAGCGGAACAATTTTTGCCTGTTCCGAAATTTCGTGCGATTATCGGTTGGCTTTGCGCACATGTGTTCCTACTACTGATGATTTTGAATTTTCTAGGTGCGCAGTCAGCCACGTGAAGCATTTTCAAAACTGGTTTGGGTATGCGAGTCCTGTGAGGCATCTCTGGCTTCGTGTGTCTACCGCAAGTGCGTCGAGTGCACTTGTGCAAATTGCGAGTGCCAGGTCGTCGGGGCCTTGATGAGTAGAAAGAAGATCAAGTTCATGCTTTAAAAAGACGCGTCAATAATCTCCGTAGTATACCTTTAAGAGAATTTGTACTCTTGATTGCTGGATGACCTGTGCCGCCTTCTTTATGGCACCCTTTCGTGCAGCATCCTGAAGGGAGGGGACTTTGGGAATGGGAGAAGAGGCTGGTTTCCGGTGCAGGAAGTGCCGTCAGGCACTCCTCACAGGCAGCAACATTGTCTCATCACATGGTGTCCAGTGGTCTGGCCGCGTTAGCTTCACGTGCCCGGTGAACAAGATCGACACTGTCTGGTACGTGCGAGAGGAGGAGCTGCCAGGCTGGGTGACAGACCAGCTAGACAGGGTGAGTCAGTTCTGTCTTCTCAATGGTATCCTTGCATAAAGCATATTTGGCGTCGAGAGTTTTGAAGTGATAGCTTTACATGTGAAATTATAACCTCGGGACCTGCCGCACTGGCAGATCGTTACGGTAGATTTGTGCGAGTTTTCTAAACTTTTGATTATTGCTGACACTAATGCAATATTATATTATATTTTTGTATAGAATACTAAGAGCATTCGGAAGTTCCGCAATACTTCTCACTATTCATGGTCTGTTTGGAGCAGTTTCTCTCAGTGTAGGACCTCCTTCATGTTAGTGACACTCACTCCAACTTCATATTTGTTTAATACAAATCTAGCACATTGATTTAGTCTTTTTTCAAGTTTGTCTAGTAAATAAATTTGATGCCGATCTTAGACATTTAAAGCGTATTCAATGCACAGACGAATAAATGTAAAGTATAAGGTTTCCTTAATTAATTTGTCTTAAAGCCCGTTGAAAATTTCTTTGTATAAAATTTAGCGCACATATAGCGTTCAGAGCTATCATTTCAACATGTCCCTTCCATGATAAATCCCTGGGTAACATAACACCCAGATATTTAACACTTGAGCTATTTTTAATTATTTCATTATTCATTATGTAAGCAGAGGTAATGGAATTTTTTTTCTTTGTAAATTTGAGGTGTACACATTTTTTAACACTTAAATTTGTCTTCTAGGTATCACACCATACACAAATTTTGTCTGATCACCATGTAAATTTATAACGTCACTAGAATTAGTAATTAATCTATAAATAATGCAATTGTCTACAAAAACCTTATATTTTATTGTATGTCAATAATGATGTCGTTTATATAGACTAGAAAGAGCAGAGGACCCAGCACAGAGAGAGCCCTGGGGGACACCTCAACTTTTACATATAAATAAATAAATAAATAAATAAATAAATAAATTAGCTTTGGCTGTAGACAAATCAAATCTTGGGAATAACCCCGGCGAGTTTAGCTTGACTTTTTAAGGCACATTTACGGTTTACATGCTGATTTTACGTCATCATAAAACTGCACTTGTATGATGTCATTGGTTTGCATAATAAAATTACAAGATATTTTTTTAGTTTTTTAACTGTATTAAGAATTGCAGCTTTTTTGCACCCTTAGAATTTCATCAAAACATCCAATCTGGTATTCAACATTTGGTACTCTATTCCAGCATTGTTCCAGTGGAATACTATTCAGTTTACCTTTGATTCTATACCTGTAATAACCACATGCAGATGATGTTCATGTCCTACATTTAACTCGGCATGTTTCAAAAGTGGCTCCTACAATGGGCCTTATATTAGGCATCAATTATGGCTCCCATCTCAATATTTTGTTGCTGTGTCTTTCATGCTTTTAAGTACAACTGAACAGCTTGCAGAGAGTTTGGGGGAATCAGACTGATTTCTGTGCAATGGATGCTATTGAGTGGTTGCACAGGAGTAAGGAGACAAAGAAGGCATAACATTTAGTTGAACAGTTAAGTACATGAATCTTAAGATAGTCTTGCAGTGGAATGAATGAAATAAAATATATCCTTGCTCTTCAAACCTTTTGTTTGCTGCTCTAAAATTGACTTCTGGTTTTTCAAAAGGTGCTCCTGAATGACTTCGACCGATCACATCACGATTCTCTTTCGTGGTTATGGCAGTTGGCTAACCATCTCTTCTAAGATGAATTTTATTTAGGTATTTCAGCATGTTACTTCTCTTGCCCAGAAAAGAAAGTAACTTCCTGGTAGGACTCTCATGGATTAACTGTCTAGGAGAGCAAAGGCTTTGGTGTACTAGAGCACTTTATTTAGCAGTCAGTATTAAACTGATCGCTGTTCTTCTCTTTGTGAGTTCTTTCAACTTGTCATATTTGTCATATAAAAAGAATGCTGTAATGGAATGTTACATTCGTTTTATCAGATAAGGAATTCAGGTTTGTTTTGAGTAAGGTATCGCCAAGTGTGTATATGTCTTTTTCCAACTAAAATTCAGTTGTCAGTAGCGTTAAACAGGCGTCACTATTCTGGACACCCATTTTGATGCGACTCTACTGATGTTTAAATTGTGAGTAATGCTGTGTATCATTCATCAGTCCTCAAGGTCACTCATACATATTTGTTTCTTGTTTGTTTGTCTTGAAGCACGAGTTCTTCAGTTTTGGCAGCATTTTCGTCGCACATGCCTTTTGGTAGTGTGCTACCTCTGCAAACATGGGCAAAATTTTAATTTTGATTTTTACATTTCAATGTGAAAAACTTTAGAACAGTGCATTGTTCAGCTCTTTCCATCTCGCATAGGCTCCCAGGTATGAGAAACAGTTAAATAATATCCACAAGGATCGATTGGTTTACAATAAAACTTGTTAACTTTGTCCAAGGATAACCATTGTAGCAGTTTGTAAATGAACCAACTCCCACCAAGGTTAAAAAAAGTGAATAAAGGCAGGTATTTGTTCCAACACTCCTCTTTTTCTTAGAATACTGGAACAGACATGTAGAGTAATATAGCAAAGCTAGTAAAGATTTTTCCTGAAAAAATTTAACTCTGGCAGATTTCGTAGCATAAACTCACTTTCATTGCTGAGTTATTTTTTATGATAAAAATAAATCGTCATTTCTGATTAAAACTTCGATGTATGAAATTATGATTGTTAATTATTTTGCATTGGGAATGGGAACACTAATTTGATGCAATTTTCCTGTCATTTGTTAAAGGCTCTTTTCAGCCATCTATTTTTATGCCAGTATTGAGTGACTTTGTATCCTTTGTCTTCTTTGTTGACAGGGGGAGTGGATCAAGGGAAAGCTGTATTGTCCAAGCTGCAATGCTCGCCTGGGGACGTTTGACTTTGTGACTGGTGCCAAGTGTGACTGTGGGGAATTTGTGTTGCCACCGATCCACATATCCAAGAGCCGCATTGACTGTGACCAGGCGCTGAAAACAGAGACCATTCTGCAGCATATTGTGAAGCCCATTGTCGAGGACCTGAGCGCCACTAGTGTTGAAACCACAAACGAAACCTGTGCGAGATGAAATATAGTTTTTGTCTCGTTTTGTGGATGTTTTTATAAAGTCCGCCTTCACATAGATTTTAATCAAACATGGACGATGGAAACTTGCATGCAATTCACGCTGCACATGGATTTGCTCATTATTCACTTTCTCAGGGATTCTGTGCAGCATTAAAAGTCTTGAGGGACTGATCATAGAGGGAGTTTTAGTAGTTTTTGTAACTCCGATAATGATACCCGATACTACGCCAACGCCTTTGCGCATTCATCATATCGGTATTGGAGGTATCAGAACGATCTACTGAAACTCTCTACTTCGAAAAAGTAATTAACTATGAAGCATACTACTTTGCTGCAGAAGTAGTGAATTAAAATTAGAATGGCTGCTGCAACAAAAGTAATTAATTACAATTATGTATTATATTCTAAAGTAATGCAATTTCCAGTTTCTTTTAAGTGATACTCAAGTTCACTGTTGCTGATTTGACAGCACTTCCATGAAATATAACATAAAGTCGAACCCGTTTATAACGAACAGCAGGAAACGCTACGATCAGTTCGATATTGCAAGTAGATCGATATAGCAAAACCCGTTTACAACGAACTTTTACGATGTGTTCGTTATACACGGGTCATATCGCCAAAAGTAAACTCGTGCCACTTACCACTCAAGAAATATATTTATTGAAAGTATACAAAAAACCTAGGCGCAGTATGCAGTAAGCTTCGCTTGGGATTTGGCCTTCCCAGCGTCTACGAGAATACCGTCCTCGACGCGCGACACAGCGCGTGCGAATTCAAGTCCTGCTACCCTCGATGCCCGAGCAGTAGCGGCGCAACACGTCCACTGCCGACAGCGCTTCATGAAGCGTCAGACGTGGTGGTTCCTCACTTTCGGAATCCCCAGCTTCCTCAGCGTCGTCAGTGGCAGCCGCTGTAGCCACGTCGGCAACGATGTCTTTGTCTGAGGGGGTTTCAGCCACAGATAATCGTATCATACATTACAACCTGAATATTAGTCCTTCACAATAAACAACGCACTCGTGCTTTGGAGGGTGTCGACACACTGCGTGTTCTGGCGGCTTGGACTGCTGCCCTGGTATACGATCAAATCGCTGAGGCGTTATTCTTTGAGCTAACGAAAGCAACACTGCCCACGCACGGGTTGGATGTGTGAATGAGGCAAGCGCTCAGATCTTTTTCTTCCTGCCGGGGAGGCCTTTAAGATTCCCGCTGCTATACTGCGTGTCCCAAATAGCGGCCAGGCTCTTGAAATCGAGCGCAAAAATTGGTTTCTTAACCTATCGCGTTCCGATGTTGTACAGCGTTGGCCACAGGTGGTGCATTTTTTCTATAAAATTCGCAAAGAGCAAACTTACCTGAGGAAAAAGTAAGGAAAGAAAAAGGCTTAGCTCCTATGAAAACGCAGCGAAGCAACCGGTCTTCAAACCATAGGGCGCCCTATGGTTTGTCGTCATCATTGTCTTTGTAGCTAAAAAAAAAGAAAAAAAAACGAAAGTATTTTGGTAGTGACAAAGTTACTATGACGAAGTAACTTTAACGCGTTATTTTTATTTTTACAAACTATCTGTAACTGTAACTAATTTTTAAATGGAACTTATTCAAGAGTGCCTTTTCCTCAGTTATTTAAACACTAAGGAGCATGCTGCGAGCGCGGTACGCGCTGGCGTCGTCAAAGCCTTATTTTAGTAATTTTTAGTAATAATAGTAATAACTGGCGGTCATAGCTGAGCTCGCTGCTGTTTTCTTACCACCGGGGAAGAGAGAGAGGGGAAAGATGCTTTTGTACGAATTTTGAGTAGCAAGCTAATCTTCTATAATCTTCTAGAGCGAGAATAGCGACGTTTGGGGAAGCCTGGGACCTACAAAGGAGAGTCCCGGTGATAAGAGCATTTCTCCTTCCCCTCTTCTCTTGCGGTGGCCCGAGAGCTGACGGGAAACTCTTCCCGGGCATGCGCTGTGAGCCGTTACCTCAAATATGGCGTCCAGTGAATACCACCTATTGGGCAGGAGATCGAACTATAGGGGGCGCTCTAACCCGTTTGTTTCCCCACACTTCGGTGTTTACTCAAAACAAGGCCTGTGCATATGCCGACAGGCCTTATGGGCATGTCCATTACATCTTCTATAATGGAGCGCGGGGCAAAGTGTAATATAAAAAATACTAACAATCGACGAAGTGACGTTAAGGTGCAACCCCACCGTGCATGACGTTTTGGTACTTTTTGACGGCTTATAACTTCCTTTCTATGTATCTTACAATTATAAAATTACTGTCAAATTAAAGAGCTGTTTTTCAACAATACTTTAATGTCTCGATATTCCGATTATTTTTAGTTGTTAGTTCATTATTCAGCTTTTAATAGACCACAGTCTCTAATATTAAAAAAATATTATTTCTCGAGTTATAACATCCCATCGTCCACTATATTTTACATGATCGTTCGGTTGGATGTAATAAATAAAAAAAGTAAGCAACGAACTGTACAGATAATGTATATTTTAAAATAAAATTTAAAATTGTATTATTTTGTGGCGCTATAAAAACGGAATCACGTCAACTAATCAGAATAACGAGACATTAAATTATGAAGCATCCTTCGATATAACATTTTCCAGAACTTCCGTACTGATATATTACACGTTAAGAATATTATAAGACCTCAAACTTTTCCCATTCAGTTACGGCAAATTGTAGTTTCTTAATATAAAGTACAGATGGCGACACGTGTTCAAGAACAGCTTGATGTGCATTTTCCGTCGTGCGCCGCTTGGAACGCCACGTGAATGACAGAAAAAGCTCCAGATGTCAGGGTGTCAGGTGCCTGGATGCCCGCAGTGAGCGAGCCAGAGATATCAGAACAGCAAGCGCGAGGCTGCGGGTGCACCACAGCTACTTTTGCGCGCGTTCTACTGTGCGTCGGTACACATGCCCGACGCGATCCAAATGAAATGGGCGCCATGAAATGCATTCTGCCATTTCAGATTCCGCCACTAATGCGAAAACATTTTAATGCTTTTATCACTTGCAAAAAATCATTTTCGCAATTAAACTATGCTTTTCGGAATGGTTTGACTATATTTTGTTTCAAAAACCACCTCGGAAATTGATTGAAATAATAGAATTGATTATAATTGTGTTTTCAAAGGTTTGAGCGCACCAAAAGTTATAAAAGCGAGCTCGATGCTTTGGATGGTGCGCTTGTTCAATGGAAGTGTAGTTCAGGGCAGTATGCTCGCACTTGTATGTTCCGCTTCGCTCGCAGGATAAAACCAAATACTATTTAGTGAAACAAAGCTTAACTTCCGTATATGTGCAATGCACTCAGTTTTCGGGTGATTACACGCTTGTTTATCATTATTGTTTTCGTTTCCCACTACGATTCAGCTCGTGCTCTTTTGTGTGCTACATGGTTTAGAGACCAAGGTAACCCAGGAGCATTCTATTTCGCAGATTGTAAAAAAAAAAAAAAAGAAATCCTATGCAACTTGCCACGTGTGCCACAATCAATACAAAATATTCTAAGCTCCACATGTGACCGCTTGCCTGAGTAAACATTGTTGTTTGTCAAGAACAATCGCGAGCGTATGAAATCACGTGGGAAAAACTTGTAAGCACGCAACCGTTGGCATGCAGCGAATACTCATAATCGGTGCTGAGATGATTGGTAGCTGTCAGCAGGTGGAATTTTTCTATCAACCCAGAGTTAGAATGTTTCCTTCTTTTTGTTGTAATCAATCAGGAGACAACTTACACCATATCTGAGGGTCATAAAGTACTATGAGCATTCAAACATAACGGCCTGTGCAGTATATGTGTACAAGCTTTAGCTTTTGATGTACCCTTAACTTTTGATACGCTCAACGCTAGTGTAAAATGTAGGGCTGTTTCATTCTTAATCAGCGTACCATGTGCGTGCTTACACTATATTTTATTAGGGGTGTGCGAATATTCGCACTTTTCGAATAATGAATCGAATATTACTCTATTCAATTCGTTAATCGAATCGAATAATAATTTTCAAAAGTTTCGAATATTTTTCGAATAATTTTCGAGTAGTGGTGTCGCGCCGCGAGATTCCCTTCACAGGCGTCCCACAAAGCGCTGGCACACCTGCCATACGTGCCTGCAAGATGGCAGTACGTACCCTCTTCTCCTGGACAATGATTGTTGTCATTGGCAGCAGCAGTTCCTCTCTATACGTACGTTGCTGTTGCCTCCATCAGGGACCATTGGGTTAAGTATAACCCGCATGTAAGCGATTTGCCGAGAGACGAGATAGGCGACGCCGACCCGCTGCGCTGTCGCTCGGTCAGTCGCGCGATAAGGAAAGCCACATGAAAGTGGCGTGAGCAAGTGACCAAGGCAATGAGGACGTTTTCTAGAAATCAAAACACCCAGCGACGCGACGAGCGACAGTGAGAAATCTCCGTCACTCGCTGCTGAGTCCTGACCGTTGTCGCTGTCGCCCGTCTTGTCGCTCGCTAAATCGCTTACATGCGGTTCAGCCTTTAGGGACCGCTTTCGCACGAGACTGCTCGTGCACGCTTTCGGAAAGCGTGTCGTGGAGACGTTACAGAACTGGTTGCAACGGCACCGCCGTTCTGCGTGAGCGAATTGGAAGTGGTAGAAGCGGGAATTTGTTCGAAGAGAAAGCGCAGTAGAATGTGGAAGTTTTTTGGCAGCTCCCGTGCAACCAATTGAAGAAGCCACAACAGCTGCTTGTGTCGAGTCTTTCCAAACACTTTCCATGGTTGTTCCAATTGTTCAGTGTGTGAAGATGTTGCTTTTTGAGGGCGCAAGTGGAACAAGACAATGCGTTTTCCCAGAATCTTCTCTGATCAATGAAAACAAGGTTCCTGGACGTAAGCATACAGGCACATCACGCCCTTGCCACCTTCTTTTTTCCTCAATTCAAGAACATCTGCTACAACAAGGAATAAAAAAAGTGAAAGCCGTTTACAACTCCCTGTAACGCTGAATTAGAACGCAGCTCTTGAGGAGGAGGTGGGAGCAGCGTAGCGCTCCGTGTTGTCTTACTTGCTCTGTCCTTGTCTTGCGGCGCATTTTGTCAAAACTAAGTATGTACCAACTGGCCCATCTGTCACTATTGAGGAGGTGGGAATGGTACTGAGGGGGGGGGGGGGAGGGTCACGTGACCCCCCCCTTCCCGAGGTCACCGAAGGAACCCGACGTCCCCCTGAAGGAACCCGAGGTTCTCCCGAGGTCCTCCCGAAGGAATCTGAGATCCTCTCGAGGTCCTCCCGAGGTCCTCCCGAGGTCCTCGGGGGGAGGAGGGGGGGAGGGGCTCGCGGTTACGCCGACGGCGATGGTGACGCCAACGCCGACGCCGACGCCTCTCAAGCCGGAAACGGGCGCCTAAGAGCTGCGCTCTAGAGCAGAATGTAGAGTTCCTACTAAGCACAATGCTTCAGGATGTACCAGGCTCAAGCGAACTGTGATTTTATGTTCAGCATTCACGGCAACCATGATTTTAAGACACAATATGGCCAAGTGTCGTTACTCTGAAGCGTAGCTTATTTAGTGGCACTAGCTGGTGCCATAGCGCCCCGTGTATTCGAAAACTCCGTGGGCCACCATTTTCCCATTGAACTTTTCAGAAAATCACTTATAACTTTTGAATAAGGTATCGGATCGGGCTGAAACTTTGACATCTCGTTGTGACCTCTAGCGCTATCTTTGGGCGGAGAATGAGCGTTCGGCGATGCCTAGTTTATTCTTGCGGTAAAAAAAAACAAAAAAACTGTAATTTTTTGTTTTGTGACACCTTGTACATTGCTTAAATTATGTGCAAAAGCTGTCCACATACCCAGAATCTTTGCCTGGCCAGTCATTGCATATATCACTGAATTCGTATTAAAATTAATTCTTATGATTTATTGCTGTGAGTTAATTTTAACCTCGGCGTTTTTTGATTATGACTCTCGCACCTGCAGTCCTACTTTGGGTTTACCAAACTCGACATCTAAACCTGAGTGTCATTTTTTGTGTTTTCCACTCTTGTCGTTTTGGTCAAAATAAACACCCAGCTACCTAAATGAGAGACCTTACCGCCCAGAAAATAGTTTATTATTTTTTTTTATTTTTTAGGTAGTTAATTCCTCAAGCTAGAATTTTGGAAACCCAAGTCTATCACGTCATCACGTTTTTCTGGAAATCCACAAAAAGCCAAAGACACGCACGACAAAAAGGGCCGGCCCGTCATATTGCCGCCCGCAGAGCCGAGAAAGCAACGCTCGGTCACGGACTTCTAGAAGATTCGCGTTCATTCTTGCACCAGATGTAACTTTCGCCCTGCTTTTTTGTTCTCGAAAGTGCCAGTTCATCCTCGCCCCGAGCGCGCCACGCTCGAACCTTCTTTGCCGAACTTTCGAGATAGTGACGCACTGTACATAAGCAGCTGCCAGCGACCTCGTCGAGTCAGTCTCGCTCTCGCTCTCTGTTACGCTGCCGAATCGCCTCCTGCTTTTTTGCTGCCTCGACGCTCTTTCTTCACTTTTTTTGTTTGTCACAAGTTCGCCGATTAAACCTTTATGTTCACTGTTTGTCCTCTCGTCACCTTCATTCGTGTCAATATAAATCTGACCACATTGAAATATGTGTAATTGGCCTCTGAAATCTCCGATAACGGCGCACAGGCAATTTTATATTTTTCAACGCTTCGGTGGTTTTGTTGTCCATGTGTCTCGCCATTTGGCTCAGGACAATTTTCGCGTTTTGTTCTGCCCCCATTTGCTGGGGACGTGAGGTCGGAGCGTAAGCAACTGGCGCCCTTGCACGAGAACTGGCGTAGCCGTGCGCGTTTTAAAGAAAGCTCGTGCAGAGAAAAACAAGCTAGGGACCAGAGATGTCAAATTCAGGATATATAAAAATACCCCACTGTATCGCAGCGCCACCACACACGATTTTTCGCATTCATGTAAAGGCCTGGAAGGCGGTCCCACCGCCATCTGTTGGTTCAGAATCACACTAACCAAGGGTGGGGTTTCCCGAAAGCAGTCGTCAGAGAATGCGAGCCTGACCCACTTAGGCGTTTGTGCTGAGCTGGAACCGTGCATGCTGCATTGTTCATGCAAGCCAGGGTGGTAACAAAAGAGCCGCTCCTCCCCCTCACCGGATAACACGAACTCCAGCCGAACGCTGACGCCACGTTCGGTTATGTCGGCCGAGCGCTGAGTCATTGTATTTGTTGTCCCCATCCGTGTAGCTCTACAGTTAACCGCTTGGGGCATCATGGTCAGTCCTCCTCCCCAATAAGTTCCCACGTCTCTACTTGGAGCTTGGGTAATTTGGCAATACGTCTATTAATAGTCACTCACATAAACTAATATAAAATACCAATGCACGCCTAGTCGTGGCGTTGAAATATATTATCTACGGAATATTCACCTTAAGCCGGCTAAATAACGAGATATGTTAATTCCCCTTTTAAGGAAAGTAAACATATACGGTACTAACTGTAAAACTTGTGGAGCGTCATTGAAAACCCCTAGATCAGTCGACTTTAGAGAGACTTGGAGCAGGTGAGAAGCAGAAGTTACACTCGTGCAGCAGGCGCAAGGCTACTGGTGCGATAACGAGCCCGTGCTGTTTTTTCGTCTCTTATCATGAGGTATTTCCTCACCGCCAACCTTGTGCCGATTGCACTATAGTGGTAACTTCAGCGCACTACCGCGGTCCCCACGCGCTCAAGCTCTTTCTAAAAATGATTGATTTAGTGGTTTTCGATGACGCTCAGCCGGGTTCTAATTAGAATCCTATGTTTATTTTCATTCATCAAAAAGCGAATACATTTTTGTTTATTAGCCGTCTTATCATGACGGTTAGCCCCGTATATTATGTTCGCCTGGCCGCATAACTCACCTGCACAGACCGCATCAGGTTAGGTAGTGTAGATTTCACGGCTTTGTTAGAACAAATTTGTGAAGCCTATAAAAGACACCCTGTAGACGTTTGTACGCTTTAGCACCCCCCCCCCTCCCCCCCATTTCCCTTTCTTCGGCAATCAATAACCGGACTAGGTTAATTCGTTGATTTGGTGTTTCAAATTGTCATGGCTCATTATTCAATCAAAGGAATCCTGATTCATTGAAACAATCAACTTGCAATACTTTAAACTTTTCAGTATGAAATTTTGCCTCCCTTTTTGCGGGTATACCTTAATTAGGAATTCGGAGACATCATTTTTATGTACCTTAAAGGAGCGGTGCAACGATATTCAATTGGAATGTTTTTCACTTTACACGAGCTTACTGGCACTAGTGGGACTCAAGGATACTCGCACGCTACGCCACTGGCCAAGAAACTCCTTTGTTGCGGTTTGGTTGGTAAAAACTTTATTGAATGTTTGCAGAGCTTTCGCTGACCGGGCTTAAGTCACCCGCTTGGGGGCGTTGCCGCTGGTCCTCTTCGCCCGTCTAGGGGCGTCGAAGTCCTGCCGCTTCACCGCCTCACAGGCCTGCTGACGGCTCAGAGTTGATCGTCGAGGCTGGGGCTGCACAGGGCAGCGGACAGCCGCGGCGGGAGGGTTCCGGAGTTAGCACCGTGCGGGTTTTTGGTGCAGTCCCAGAGCATGTGAGTTAACGTGGCTACCTCTTTGCGGCAGACCTTACACGTGTTCGTCGTGTATATTTCGGGAAATATTCTGTAATACTGTGCCGGGTTAGGGTACGTGCGCGTCTGCAGTTGTCTGAGTGCGACCGCCTGTGCCCTGTCCAGCTTGTCGCTGGGCGGCGGGAGTGTCCGTCGGGCCAGGCGGAAGGCCTTGGTGATTTCGTTGTAGCTTGTCATACGGTCCTTGCTGCTGTACCACGGACGACCGTCGCCGGTGCGGTTGGTTAGCTCGCGCGCCCTGGCGTGTGCCGTCTCGTTGCCGTTACGATGCTCCTCGGAGACTTCCCCCCCGTGTGCGGGGAACCACAGGAGTCGGGTTGGGGGTTCTGGTTCTCGGTGGACTTGGCGTTGGCTTATGATTCGGGCTGCTCGTAGCGATATCCGTCCTCTGGCGAAGTTCCTGATCACTTGTCTCGAGTCACAGAGGACTGTTTTGCACGCCGGGTCCGTAAGGGTGAGGGCGACTGCTATTTCCTCCGCTTCTTCGGCGCGTTCGCATGTCACGCTTGCTGATATCTTCGTTTCCCCGTCTGAATCGACGACCGTCACGGCAAATCCGGAGCCTCTCTCGTACTCGGCGGCGTCCACGAATCGCGTACCCACATTGTTGCTGTGGGCATTGAGGAGAGCCTTGGCTCGGGCGTCTCTTCTGCCTCGGTTGTACTCCGGGTGAACGTTTCTGGGAATCGGATCGACTCTTATTGTCTGCCGGATCGCGACTGGGATGGTGACTTTGTGGCCCTGCTGTGTGTGGTATCCGAGGCCGAGGTTCTCGAGGATGCGGCGGCCAGGGTTCGTGCTGGACAACCTCTCCAGTTGCGAGGTGCGATGTGCCCTGCGATTTCGTTTTCAGCGTGTCGGGAAGCACCTAAACTACGAGGTGCTTCCCGACGGAACTAGACCATCAAGACGACGCCAACCACGCCCCGAAGTATTCCACGTCGTGCGCCTCAAGCCGTATACTACGAACGATAGAACTTTGAACTCTCGTCAAACTGTGAACTGTGAACTGCGGCTCGCGATTCTGCTGTCCTTTTGTTTCGGATTTGTTTTTTGTTTTTTGTTTTGTTTTGTGCTGCATCGGGACGATGCACTTTTTTTAAAGGGGGGAATAATGCCGCGAGCGCAGCTGACTAAGTACACAGCGCGCTCGTGGCCTAACGGTTATCGCGCGTGCCTTCCACGCAGAAAGCCCAGGGTTCGATCCCTGGGAGCGCCGCGTCTTTTATTTATTCTTCCAATTTAGATTTCTGGTAATTTCGAGAACCATGTTGCTCGTTCTAGGTTAGAATGCTCTGCGCACCGAATGTTCCAGGCCGAATGTTCCAGAAGCCCACGCGTGCACAAAAGGGGCTCCGCGTAACCAGCCGGACTCAGTCTCGCCCAAGCGTTCGACTCTGCTGCTACGCCGACTTCGACGCCCACGACGCTCTGTTGTTATCTTTCTTTCTCTTTTTATTTTTGGGCACAAGTTCGCCCCCATTAAAAGTTTCAGTTTCCTCAGTTATTCCTTGTTTGTCACCTCGTCATTCGTGACAATATTTAAATGAACGAGGTATGGGCATAGCCCCTAACAAATCAGTGGTGCTCCCTTTCACCAGGAAACACCTTAAAGGACTTCAACTCTCAATGAAGGGACAGACACTTGAACGTGTAAAATGCCACCGATTCCTTGGTGTAATCATGGATCAATGTATTACATGGGTCAAACATGTGGACATGTTGGTCGACAAAATAAAAAGAACAATAAACATCATTCGTGATTTTGCTGGGCAAAACTGGGGAGGCTCAACGGAGTCCCAGTTAATTTTACACTCAGCTCTGGTACGACAAACAATTGCTTACTCAATCCCAGCACTATCTGGTTTATCAGCTACACAAGAGAATAGACTACATTTCATGCTGGCTCGAAGTTTGCGAGTTTGTCTCGGCGTACCGCGTCCGACGTCGGGAACCCTTGTATTAGCAGAGGCCAAGCAATTACCAGTATCATCATTACGTGAACGGGAACTACTACGTAATTTCCTACGAGTATCGACGCAGCACTGCAACCACCCACTTGCTGACGCATTATTGACTCAAAGCGAATCCTGCACTAGCTATGCGCTTGCAACATCAACTTTTCATCTACCCGACTACACGGTGTGGGTGCAACAACCTAACAAACCACCCTGGTACCAGACTCCAGAAATCAAAATAGATCTACCAGATTTCAAATCAAAAGCAACAACGAACGCATTGGTTATTGCTCAAACTGCCCTTACATATATAGAAGAAGCATATCCTGATGATATACATGTATACACCGATGGATCCACAAAGGAAAACGGATCAACAGCGGCATATATCATACCAACACTTCAAGTCCAAAACTCATACCGACTCTCCCACAGAACATCATCAACAACGGCAGAGCTACACGCTATCCTCTCTTCAGTAGAGCATATAAGAGAGACAAGCGGTTCAAACAAATGGCTCTTATGTACAGATTCTCAGGCAGCACTTAAAGCTATCAATGCAATGAGCCCTCAAAGCCCAAACTCATCACTCGTTTATAGAATTGTAGAAGCTATCAATGATTGCCTAAATTCTGGACAAGCAATAAGGTTACAATGGATTCCAGGCCATAGCGGCATCCAAGGAAATATGGAGGCGGACAAGCTTGCTACAAACGCACACACTTGTGACAGGGTGCAAATGATACCTTATGCAAGTACCGACATAAAATCTATGATTGAGAATCACTCCAAAGAAATCTCATGGGATATATGGTTTAATGATCGAGGTAGAAACTCTATATTATATCAAGTAGACCCAAATATCCTTTTTCCAGTTCAAAATGACCTTCCAAGAAAGATCGAAACGTTAATACACCGCTTACGTTTGGGAGTAGCATACACGAATGAATTTTTGTATAAAATTAACCGAATAAACGACCCTAGCTGCGATTGTGGGCACGCGACAGAAACAATAGAACATCTATTCATTGATTGCCCTCGGTTCGACAAGAATCGATCACGACTGAAAGTACGACTGGTCATTATTGACAACCAACCATTTTCTCTCAACAAGGTACTAGGCCCGTGGCCTAACGATAGATCAGAGAAGCAAGCATTTTCGGCAATCAGACAATTCCTGGAAGCGACTGATATTGTAAATAATTACTAAAATGGGATGTATTATATAATGCAATATATATGTATATCTGTTCAAGTGAATGATAGTGAATAACTTTACATGCTCGGTGAAAATTGTTGTGATAAGGAATGTGACATGTAAAAGACCGAACTTGTTTGACTGATCGTGTGACATTTCAAGTGTACTCAATGTAACGAAATATTTGTCTGTTTTTTGTTTGCGGGAAAACACTCGGGGGGGAGGGGGGGGGGGGGAGAGGGGGGAAGGGGGTAGAGTGTATACGGGGTCATGTGGGATGTTCTAATTTTTTTTCTTGACGAATAACTGAACATGGAGTAGCCGGCCATGCCTTCATGGCAGCCAACATCTCCAATTTCTTTTTTTGGTCATTTAATAAAGAAAGAAAGAATTGGGCGTTCCTAGAACGGGGTCACCGGATGGCGAACGTGACCGAGATAAACAAAACTCGGCAACGTTGTTTCGCTCAACGCTATCTTTACTTTGGAACTTTGTCCAAGCCGTTGAATTTTCGCCCCTCGGCCTTCTGGTGATCTCATATGCTGTTCAATTTCGGCATCAGAAAGTGAAGTTTCCACGTCTTTGATCACTCTTACTGCGAAGTGCCGCGGGACGGGCTCGTACGCCCGAACTTTCAAGCCGCAGATCTGAGTGCAGGCAAGGAGCGCACGGGTCGTCTGGCCATTTCGAGTGTCCACTGCGACCAGATTTAATCTGCTGTTGGGCCTAATCTCGTGGATGCAGTATGCAGTTGGGACACAGCTGTTCCAATGCAACAGACAGGTTTAGACTGCTTATCGCTGTGATTTTCTGGTTTTCAACCGCTGGTACAAAAATTACAGTCAGGCCAACTGTCGTGGTAGGCGAGTTCGTAACTGTGCCTCCGCTTTTGCTTGAACTGGAGTTCTTTTTGCGCTTCTTGGATGTCTTGGCCTCGTACCATTCACCTTGGTTGGTGTCGGCGATTTCCATGTCGCTAGTTAACATTTCAGCGTTGGGTGGAGATATGTGGAGTCCGTGGTCAGGAGCTCTAACTTCTGCCAGGTTAGTGACGGAGGCTTCGTTTTCTAGCTCGGCGATAGAGGATCCGCATGTTGAAGGAGGCATGCTGTAGCGCTCAGTTGGAGTCTTCTGACTTGCCGTTAGCGAAGGGGTTGCGGTAGCCATGGCAAAGTCAAATCAGGGTTTATACCCCGAGCCGATCGAAAGCCACCCCTCCGACAAGCGGAGGAAGCCTTATTAATTGTTCGCTGATGCTAGAATTGTCTAAACTGGTGATATTATAAATAGAAATAAGCACAAACAGATGAGCCGAGAAAAAACACTGACCTGTTCCTTTGTTGCGGTGTGATTTCAAGGACAAAAGCGCTCATCTTCATTCAATCACTTTTTTTGCAAAATTTGATACCGTAACGTGGGGATCGCAGTACACCCCAATGACCATATTTGAATGCGGTTCATAGATTGGACCCGAGCATTGCGTTGGCACTCGATTTGGGCTCGTGATAATCACTAGCTCGAGAAGCATTCGGGCAGTGGCCCGTGTCCAATCGCTGCAACGACGACAATAGCCGAGCCATAACAATGTCTGGAACTCAGCGCGTGTCCTGTGCTTTGCCAACCCCAGCGCGTGGCTATGATCAACATTGGCGGCATATGATCGGCTCCAGATCGCGTGGCCGCTTGTTCTGGCTGCGAGTTGAGAGAGAGAGAGAGTAAACTTTATTGTGGAGGGGATGAACGCTGCTCGTTTTTCTTTAATTTTTTTTTCTTCTGGGACTTGTAGTGCGTGGGGTGAATAACGAACACGTGTTTTATAGGTCATTAACGTCAGGGATCCGTTCTAAGCGGTATTTGCGCAAAGTACAAAAATTGTTGCATCGCCCCTTTAAAGACCATTTCCCTTATTATGGTAGTAGAACGTCAAGGTTTTGTTTGTAAATTATGTACATAAAACGACTGATGTTATTAGAAACATCGAAGAATATCAAATCATTCGAACTCAATCCTTATGTACGATTATTTGCCTACCATAGATTAATATACTCAAAAATTAACGATGCGCAAAATACACAAGTTAAAATGACCGTTCCAAATACCGTTTTTGCTGACGTAACGAATAATACTAAACTATTATTTTATTCACCTACCAATTTTATTAGTCCTTTTTGGTCCAGGTCAACAGCATTGAACATATAGGGTCACAATCTTCAAGCACAAGTTGAGTAAGCACACGAAAAAAATTTGTTTGCCTCATTGGAACGTAAATTGTTTGGCATTTAAGACGAATTCTTATGTGTGTTTTACCATTAGTCAAGATTAACTGCTTACATTATGTAGCTCTAGAGTACACGCAACAACCTTGTGGGTGTGAACCACATAGGAAACATAAAATTGATGAACTTTAAAAACGTTCATAGGAAGGGGCGAGGTTTATTTATCCAGTCATAATTAGTTAGGTAAGGTAGATACCGATAAACCCCGAAATTTAACCTCCGAGCTGCGCTTTTTGGTGAAAACCGATAAAAAAAAACCGCATTGTACCGCTCTCCATGAATCAATGAAGTCTAAGCTTCACCAGGAGAAGCTTTTTACCTACAGCTTTATTCTGTATCAACCGAGAACACCAACCGCACTGGAGTGTCCGCGAGGCTCCTGCTTTCTTCGGAGTCACGCCCTTTATCTCTTTTTCTTCTCTTAACTGTACCGGGGTGTTTTCTAAATATTCGGGTCATGTGCATGTTCCCTGAAGGTTTAGGAACCCCATGTCAGTGGTCATATTTTTTTCCACATAAAACGATATCTAAAAAATGAAAAGAAAAGGAAAGAGAAGCTTTGCGCATTAATCATGCGCAGCGGGAAGTAGTTCCTTCAAGTTTATGTTGTCGAAGGAAGAAACGATGCTTTTGGTGCTTGAAACGTGTACGGCTCGATGAAATAAAATAAATCCAATCAATGATGCACCTACATATATCTTAATTGGGTCTAGGCCATTTCGTCGAGAGCCCACTCGATGACGGCCAACTTGTCTCGGCGACACCTTCGTCGAATAGGCCGATTTGTCATAGGACAACTTGTCGAAGAAAAACTCGTTGCAGAGGCCAACTGGTCGCAACTTTTTAAAAGCCAAAAATACAATATTTTTTTCCTAAAATTTTCCGCACGGTAATTGACCTCCAGTGCGCTCTTCCTTGTCGAAGTTGATAACTTGCCACGTTTGCCGCTTTCACGGTGCAGTGGGGGACGGTCATTACGTCGCCCGTTTATCACTGGGGCGCGTGTTAACCTACCCGGCCCAACCGTTCACGCCGCTTCGCATCGACAGTCTGCGGGGGCTCATGCCAAAAAGTAAGAAAGAAAATTAACAAAATGACTCAAGGTTCTTTCCTGTCTTCGCCCCCTGGTGTTTCTTTTTTTTCTTTTCAGTTTTGGGTCATTCCACGTGAAACGTCCCAGACGTTGCGCTCGACCACCTCTGATTTCTAAAAAAAAATTCATGGGCTTCGGCCACAATGTCCCTAACCATACCCTAAAATAGTTTTGACGAAAAAAAATTTGTGATGACGTGAGCGCGAATTTAATTTTTGAAAACAGCGTCAAACTAGGCATTTTGCTTCAATATACCAAGGTACTTCAAAGAGTATTTTAAATACAGTATCTTGAGTAGAGTATTTGAGATAGGCACAAGTCTGCGCTACAGTGCGAGTCAACGGAGCGAGCGCGGGCGGCCAAATCACAGCGCACTCAGCTCTCGCGTCGCGATTGTTGATTCAGAGCTCTGCCTACCTCTATGACATGTGCGCGGGTGTTCATAAACGACACCTCTTGACTGCACGCGGGTCAAATTGAACCAAAATAAACAGCTAACAGCGCGATATGAATCGGTAGCAACGGTAGTACTCACCCGGGGAACGACGCGCGAAGCGGCGTGTTGTCAACTAGACATTCGGCGTAGAAAGTTCGGCGCGTAGAACATTCTAACTCGATCAGACGACAAAATTCTCGAACTTACCGGAATGTCAAGTTAAAAGAATAATAAAAGAGGAGTACGTTCCCTGGAATCGAACCTGGAGCCTCCGCGCGAGAGGCAAGCGTGGCAACCATTTGGCCACGCGCTCGCTCGGCAACGCGCGTGGCAATATCACTGATAAATGTTACAAAACATTTCTCGGACAACAAGAAGGGGAGGAGATCAGACCGTGGCGCCCCAAGTGGTTAATTTTAGGACTACACGGAAGAGGACAACGAATACAATGACTCAGCGCTCGGCTGACATAACCGAACGCGGCGTCAGCGTTCGGCTGGATTCGGAGTTCGTGTTCTCCGGTGAGTGGGAAGAGGGTCTTTTTTGTTACCACTCCGGCCTACATGAACAATGCAGCATGCAAGGTGCCCAGCTCAGCACAAAAGCCCAAGTGGATCAAGCTCGCATCCTCTGACGACCGCTTTCAGGAGAGATCCGGCACTTAACGGCTCTTCGTTTATTGTTAGTATTTTTACATTACACTGTGCCCCGCGCTATATTAAAGAAGATGACATGAACATGTCCACAATGCCTGTGGGCATGTGCAAAGGCCTTGTGTTAGGTATACACCGAGGTGTGGGGGCAACAAACGGGTCAGAGCTCCTCGCCAATAGTGACATCACTGAACATCACGTCCTGCGGCGCACCTTAGACGGATCGTTTAACTATATATACAATCATAAGCGAACTTGGGATACGGAAATGAGTGAATAGATAACAAAGAGAACCCACATAATAGCCACGGCAGTGGTCGTACCTTCTTGAAGTAGGTGCTGTTCAGAAAGGCCCTCAACGTTTGGGGACGCTTTGTTGGCATTTTGAGAGGTCATCCTGCTCGTTGTCCGTTTCCTGTCCTGTTCTCTGCTTATCAATGTTCGCTTACAGACAGTGTTCGCGACAGCATTAAGTGACGGACTTACCACAAAAAGAAAATAAACAACATAAAACCTTGACGTTTTGCTGTAGCAGGGTCAAATTACAAAAAAGCAAAACAATGAGCTGCCTCCCAGCGTGCGATTTGACCACTGTACTTTGGCAGGATTGTGGTTCGGCTCAAGCCACCCCAACATGAACCTCTTCATGACCAGGTTCGTCGAGGAGGTAACATCTGTCAAGGCAGTAACCTGGGAGTATGACTCGACCACCATATCTTCAAACGTTCACGCCCTGTGCTGCTGCGTGGATGCGCCAGCGCGGGCTGAAGTGCGCAACCATATCCACTTCAACGGATACTTCGGGTGCCCCTGGTGCTTGGCAAGTGGAGAGCATGTGGGAGGTAAAAATATTTAAGTCCTCATGGCCATTTGTTGCTCATGTACTCTGTATTCATTGATGTGACTTGACTGAAACTTCACTTATTACCCTTTTGACTTGATGCTACTTAATTCATTTGTGTAATTCTTCTTGACCCAAAGAGCTGCCTTGCAGCAAATTTAGTTCAACCAAGATCGTCAAAGGCAGCTCTTCTCATCAAGAATGATTTCGGAAGCGCATTGGCATCAAGTCAGAAAGGGCAGTAAGTGAAGTTCGAATCAGGTCAGCTGGGTCTATGACAATGAGGGTTAGTGTATCTTTTTTCACCACTGAGAAAACAATTTCAGGAGAACAAACAATACAATTGCAGACACTTTCGAGACTTCATGGTGTGTCACGTTAAAAATGCCCCACACCTCAGGCAACCTCGGATACCTAAATATGCTTAGTTCTGACGGAAGTGGTTATGAAGCAACAGGGGCGGATCCAGAGCTCCGTTTTGGGGGGGGGGGGGGGGGGAATTTGTAAGGATACTATTCTCCCATTCTTTCTTGTGCACCGGGGTCCACCTATGTCAAATTGCCCTCCGAGAAGGAGGGAGGGAGGGGGGGTGGCCGCCCCCGTTGCCCCCCCCCCCTGGATCTTCCCCTGTGAAGCAATCAGTTGACAAATAGAGGTATTCTATGAAACCAGTGCTTTCTTGTAGGGTCGTATGGGAGCTCACTTAAGCAACATTATACAGTAATCTAATTGCTCATTTGGAAACGCTTATCAAGACCCAACTTGCATGAAGAATGCTATCCCTGGCACTAGGTGCAGGCAAGTCGTTGAAATCTGTGGAGGCGACAACTGTTGAAATAAAAGTTATAAATGCAACTTAGCTGTTCTAACAAAAGGGTCACCCAATGCAAAGAATATTTTTTAAACACTTTGGATAGTACACCTGAATATATCGTTTCCCGAATCGGAGCACCCCTGGTGGCACGGTCGCCCGAAATGAATTCTGGGTACCATTTGGCCACTTAATTTTGGTTTCAGTTTCAGATTTTGTCATGATCATCGTGTTGTGACGAAACATGCTGCTTGCGTTTTCATTGCTGTAACTTCCTACAAGTGTAATAACTGTAGGCGTTGCCGAGATATACCAAAAAAAAACACTTGGCACTGTTTTTGTGGTTCCCGATGTGCAGGAATTCAGGCAAAGGTAGGCAAATGTAGAACAATGGATTGCAACGTCCCTATAATGCAATATCACGCGCAGAAGAGAATAGAACACTTAGAAGCAATAAAAAATGCACTGGAATAGATAAAATAGGTAATAGAATCGAAAAACAGAGGATTAAGGGGAGACAAGCGACAAGGCAACGCGATCTCAAGGCAGAGCGGCCAGGCGAGGGACAGCCTCTCCAACAATGAACCTTTTGTAGAAACATCGGTTCGAGAGTAAATGGTTCTAGTACCTTCTCTCTCTTTCCTTCTAACCAAGCAGAAAGGTTATTTTTTTGTCGACTTTAGGGCAGAGGATAACGCACGATGGGGACAAAGGCGAGTATGGGGGAGCCGTATCTAGCTCACAGCGGCTCAATGGGCGAACAGGATGTGGCTGACGTTTTGGGTGTGGAACGGGTGGGAGAGGCCTAGCGCGCGCGTTGTTTTCTAACCACTTAATCTTGAACCCAGTCGCGTGTCTAGGTGGCAGCACATATTCGCCAAAAGGTCCATTCCTCGCGCGCGGGCCTGGGGCGCTTGGGGGATTTCGCAAAAGGGCTATTCAGGGAGACTTGTGGTCGTCAGATTTATTTCCTTTGTTCCAACATGAACGCCGGAAGACCGTCAAGTGGTCCGGATCACCCGCGGATCAGGTTCAGTGCGTCTTCACGGTCAAACGGTCGTGTTATTAGGGAGTTTTAGCAGGTCGTTTCCACACGAACGGTTCGCCCTCCAACGCATCGGCGACGCCACTGCGCATGCGCGCGCGAGTCGTTCGGGACGTCGGGAGGCTCTTCTCGTTCGTTTCTCCCATTCCGGCCGCTGGAGTCGTCACCGCAACGCAGCCAGCACCGTTCACGACTCGGGTAAAAAAAAGATGGCGGTCGGTTCGGCGACTGCCTTCGCCGACCCAGCCGAGCGTTAGGCTTAGGACAGCGGAAGGATGCCGTTCTGTTAGTCTGCTTCATTTGAGAGGTTGAACCAAATCATTTCGAGGACTGCTCACAATGGTAAGCGATCGTGAATGCTGTAAACTACGCATGCTAGTAAATTTTTGCGATCTGCGGGCAGACTAGCTGCCGTGGCGACCGCGAGCAGACGAAATGATTTGGTTCGACGGCACACAACGTGAACGATCGTTCAAGTTCAGGATGACGGAGACACACCACATACCTTTACGGTCGTTTAGATACTTTTTACTCCATCTAGCTTGGCAGTTCTTGAAATTCCGACCGGCAAATGTTACATCGGCCGTCTTGTTTACACCAGTCGTACGCCGGAAACACGAGCCGCCACCACGGTGTCCGCCACGGATTTACACGTTGCAGAATGTTTCACATGTTCACTAGAAGATGGCGCCACCGTTAAGCACTATCATCATCATCGTTTACACGGTCGCGCAACTTTCACGATTCGCTAAAGTATGTCAAATTTCACGTACGGTTTCACGGAACGGATAAGCTGTACCGTTCGTGATTTCGGAACCGTGTGCTTGAAAAACGACTCGCTAAAACTCCCTATTGGGAATTGTAGTAGACCGTTTCTCTCCTTCGCTACGGTATCCCTGAAGAAAACGCCGGAGCTGCGCATGCGCGCCGTCAGCCTTGTCTGCGTAGTTCAAGGTCTTGTGGCGGATTACGGAGCGCTATCCGGGTGCTTAGCGGGCTGCGGAAACGGTCTACTACAATTCCCTATTGTTCATATTCTTGTCTGCACGTTCAAACGACAACTGCCCGTAGACCACGTGTTGACGCGGTAAAGGACCTCTTGGCGAATATGTCCTGCCACCTAGACACGCGACTGAGTTCGAGGCTGAGTGGCGAGAAAACAACGCGGGCGCAAGACCTCTCCCACCCGTTCCACACCCAAAACGTCAGCTACATCCTGTTCACCCATTGAGGCGCTGTGACCGAGATACGGCTCCCCCAAACTCGCCTTTGTCCCCATCGTGCGTAATCTTCTGCCCCAAAGTCGACAGAAAGAAACCATCTTCCCTCTCTGCTCGGTTAGAAGGAAGAGAGAGAGGGTAGTGGAACTAGGGTGCCTACATGTAGGCACCCTAAGTGGAACTATTTACTCTCGAACCGATGTTTCTACAATAGGTCCATTGCGCTTCAAAGTGCAGGACTCTAGAAAATTTAAAATTTTAAGGATGTTTGGGGTAAGTTGGCTCAATGCAAACAGTGGATAGAAGGGTGTGTTTATCATTGTTACCGGTGGCCATCGCCAACTTGTAATGCCTGATTTGGGGTCCGGGTAGCTCATCGAATGCCGGTTTATAGAATACCGTTCTATTGAAGCCGTTTCATGGAATGCCATTTTATCGAACGCTATTTCATCGAACGCCGTTTCATCGAATCCGTTTCATTAAACACGGCAGTAGTTGAGATAGTAGACTTTCTTTTCCCTACAGAGATGTGAACTAAGAATAAGAAACTTATGTTATCTCTTACACCTTCCATTTTTATATTTTTAAATTGTAACTGATGAGTTATGCTGCTAATCTGGCCAATAATGAACGGGAACACCGCCTTCACATTTTATGAGACCTGTGATCGTCCGAGTGCAGTAAAGAGTTAGGTATGTCCATTTGTTTTGTTTATTTATTTATTTAGACACTAGGTCCAAGGTAACAGGGCAAAAGACCGATTAATTCTGCCTGACGTGGCCCTATTCGCGACTCCAACAAAACGAACGGCACCACGCGGGAAAACCGGGTACCAGCTGGAACAGTTCTTTTTGCGCCTCTCTACGTCTCTGGCGGCTTTCGTGGAGACTTGTTGTCGGCGCGGTAACGAACGATGTAAATTGACAAGAGTCCGAATATAACTTAATTCTGCCCAAGTGTTCCTTAGTGTGGTGAAGCCTCAGTAGATTGTTTCGTTCCATTACATATTTGAAAGCCCGCTTACTCCACAGCACAGAGGGAGGAATCAGGAAAAGAGGTTTTGAGTGCTTGTTCGTCTAGAGTCAGATGCAAAGTGACGAGTACTTGCTAGCTGATAAGTGGCTTGTTCATAGGATGTAGAACAGCAGACCGAGGGCGACAGAGTCCGCGTTTCACTGGAGAGAAACGGGTGTTGCAGTCAAGTGAAAGCGAAGGTTCGGTAGCTGCATTTCCCCAGTTTGGTTGTGATCGATTAGCCGGCAGATTGAGCCATCCACGCCGATCGGTGCGTTGGCTATTCCTATTAACTGCTTTTCGCAAAAAGAAGCCCCTCGTGCATACCGAAAGAGTTGGGCCGATTTTGCGATTACTTGATTTCGGAAAACCCGCCCTCTGCGTACGGTTAATGAGGGCAAGTGTCTGCTTTCAAAACGTAAGGGACGCATTGCGATTTCTCGCGCCTCCAAAATGTATACGATGCCTCTGTCGCAACAGACAGCAATATACGTCTACATATTTTTTTGTCTTTAGGTTGTCTGGCCACAAAGGATTATTTTTCCACAATTTTCTTAGTGTCCCCGTTTAGGGTTCGATGTCAAGTTCTATGCAGATGGGGTCTGCGCGAATCTCCGATGGAAACTGTATCTCCAGTTTGTCCGCGTTCGTCTCAGTGCTGCCGGCTAGAACCATTTAATCAAGTTGAAGTAGTATCTCAATTTAGGTCAAATACTTTTATTCTGCAGTACACCTAACAGCTAGTCAACTAAGCCCAGATTTCAATCCGAATAACATACAAATATCGCTTTAGTGTGACATAATACATCGAAACATACATAACCAGCATATTCGTCAAAACGAGTCTGCGTTTTAGACTAAGACCTCAATTAAAATACGATAATCAGCTGCCTAGTGGGGCACCAGCGGGTTAACATGCTCCTGTGCTCAAGAACCACTCGCTTAATTTTCGTAATTTTAGTGCAGCCTGTATTTTTGTCTGGGCTGACGACTGAAGCTGTTTCTGAAATGCGGATGCGCACGAATGCTCAATTTTGCGGACAGATAAACCGCATTGTCGAGGCAAGCGAGCTAGCTGAAAATTAGGCTCGGTGGCAGAATTCAGTAGCCATCGCCGCCGTTGTTATCTGTTCATAATTGATTAGAGCTAAATACCGCCACTTCGGAGCCCATTGTTTCGGTTTCGACTGAAATCTCCGAAACAAAAGTTTGATATGAAAAGAATAGACCGCACTGGGAAAATAAAACTACGCTCTGCAATTCAGGTGCACCGACTGCACTTAGCCGTCGCAGGTAAAACATCTAGAAGATAAGGCATTAAACCAAGAACATCTGATCAATTGGATGCGCCTCCCGTTCAGCCGGCCCGGCCGACCCGACCCAACCTGTTCCCAGTCGCCATGCTTGTTCGGACGTGGCGCCCCCTATAGGTCGCTGGAGTCGCGAATTACCCGTTTACACTGCTCTGCAAGCGAAAACAAAAGCAATACACATTAAAGAAGTACAAAAAGATGCAGGAGGACATAAACAATGATGACAGTATATTTTGTACAAAGTTTAAATAATCGTCCCTGCCGGTCTTAACACTTTGGAAATTCAAAATGGACCATGTAATACAACTCCAAGGCAATGAAAACACTATCTGAAAGTATTTACTCAAGGTGACATGACAGTAGGTACCGTTTTACTCTATTTTTGAATCTATGTTTTGAAGCGCGATCTGCAATCATTTCCGTAACGACTGGATGTTTGTTTAAGAAATCCGGTAAAAATTTTGCTGATTGGTGATGTTCATAATTTGTTCTAGATCAAGGTATTCTGTAAGTGCCATGTCGAACATTGTCTTGTGTATCATTAGAAAGAAGTGCGTAAAAAAGCGGGACTGGTCACTAATTATTTTATTATATATATGCATTGAAGTTTAAGAAGGAATAGATGACTAATGGTAAGAAGACTGCTTAAGAAATGAACGGTGAACGGCAGAGCCGTGTATTTGCCGTCTTTTCAGCCTACATTCCTAGAAGGGGAAAAAAAGTTATTCTCCCAGGATAAAATAAAAACACAACTAAATAGGTAAATAGAAAAGTAAAAAAGGCGCAGCGAAGAATAGTCATATTCAACATTTTGAAGAAGCCCGAGACTGAGGAATGCGAAAGGCGACACTAAGAAAAGAGAAGGAGAACGTCTCTCTTGGTGTCACCTTTTGTATTCCTTTGCCTAGTGTTGCTTCAAAATTTTCAGTATACACCAGCTCACTTGCGCCCTTAGGCCGGGGTCGAACTGCTTAAGGCTGAGCTCCATGGGACGAATATGCTGCGAATAACCGACGAATTTTGCCCGGCGGCTTTTGCTCTGCGCGTGGAATCAACACAGTGGCTGCTACGTCGCGCGCAAAGCGAGCGTGCCGTCGGGCGGCGTTCGCCAGTTATTCGTCACATAATTCGTTCCATGGAGTTCAGCCTTTATACAAAATGCAAAAGTCAGTCTGCATGCAGATTCGAGCGCGAGTCACCGCGAGATCCCTGCTTCGTATGCCGCGTGGCAATGAGTTCAAGGAGAAACTTGGCACGCGGCATTCGAACCACGGCTGTTGCGGTGACTCGTGTTTGCAGACTGTCTTTTGTATGATGTATGAGCAATGTGACCCCGGCGTTACATTCTGTTATTTATATTCCTTTCCGGATGTAACTATCAAGCGTTAACAAATAGTGAAGAAAGTAGGTGGTGGAGTACAGCCGCTTATCTTACCCGAAAGGAGTAAGTAACATAAACGCACCAAATTTCTATGTTCTATTTTTTAAAAACCATACTCTTGTAAACAAGTGACTAGGGTATTGGATTGGACTGAATTGGAAAACCTTTATTGTTGGCTAGAGTTACAGGTGGGTATGCTGATCTTGCTAAGTGGCCGTCAATGGAGACTGGCGGCGACCTTTTGGGCTCTAGTCACGGCCAGGATTTGGGTTTCCAGGTCGGAGCTGAGCAGCAAGTTCTCCCACGGGCCCGGGTGCGCGAGCCTCTAGGGCGATAATGGTGGGGGATCTGTCGGACAGTCCCAGAAGACGTGGTCTACGGTAGCTTTTCCACCGCATTTGCTGCACTCGGGTTTAAATTTATCGGGTATGCATGGCTTAAGACAGCGGGGTTAGGGAGAGTTTTAGTTTGCAGTTGTCTCCATAGTAGCTCCTGTTCTTTGGTTAAGTTCTTATGCGTAGGTGGGAAGGTTAGCCTTTCGAGCCTGTAGTGTTGAGTGATCTCGTGGTAGGTGTTAAGGCCGTCTCTTGTCAATCCGACGTCCGAGTTATCATCCACAGCTCGGCCGATAGATCCTCGAGCTTTATCGCGGGCTGCCTCGTTCCCCGGGTTTGACGAGTAAGCCGGCACCCCGACCAATTCCACGTCTTGCCTGTCTTTCGGGTAATTCTTGAGAATTCCCAAGGAGATGGGAGATATGCGGCCCTTTGTGAAATTGCCAATGGCCGCTTTTGAATCACTGACAATCACCCTCGCTTGCGGGTTTGTTAGTGCCAAGGCGATTGCAGCTTCTTCGGCTATTTCGGAAGAGTTTGTAGGTGCAGTCGCGTTTGCTACGAGTTGGCCCTCCTCGGTCACCGCGGCGATTGAGTACGCCCTTTTGGGGGTTGGGTAAGCGGCCGCGTCCACGTAGACGATGTCCGTTCGGCCTTCGAGTTTCTTGGCTAGGGCTTGCGCCCGGGCCCTGCGTGCGCCCTCGTGGTGGACGGGGTGCATGGTTTTCGGTAATGGTTTTACCGTGATTGTCTTTCTGACGTTGGACGGGATTTCGCGGGTGCCCGCGTTGAGTGGTGCCGCGTTTATATTCCCAGTCTTCTCAGGATCGCTCTACCCGCATTGGTGCGAGCGAGCCTGAGCTCTTGCATTCTCCGATGGGCCTCAGTCACCTCGTCTAGCGTGTTATGTAGGCCGAGTTGCAGTAGCTTGCTGGTGGAGGTATTGTTGGGTAGACTTAGGCCTGCCTTGTAGGCCTGCCTGATGAGTCCTTCGATTTTGAGTTTCTCTGCGTTGTATAATTGTAGATAGGGGAGGGCGTGGGTCATTCTACTGATGACAAAGGCCTGCACCAATCGGCATAGATCGTTTTCCTTAACGCCTCTTCTCCTGTTCGCTATGCGTCGGATCGGTCTAATGGTCTGGTGGACCGAGACGTTTAGCTTTTCAATGACTTGGGTGTTATTTCGGTTCTTTTGGATGATCATTCCAAGGATCCGGATGGAGTTGACTTGTTTAATGACGTTGCCTTGCACGTGTACGTTTATGTTGACTTGCGAAGGACTGGATTTTTGTCCCCTTGGAATGCCTCTTTTATTTAGGAGCTCCGATTTGGGATGAGAACATTCTAGCCCTATCGCTTTGACGTAGGCTTCTATGGTATCGACTGCCCTTTGCAGGGTCTCTTCTATCTCCCCATCGTTTCCTGTAGTGATCCAGAGGGGGATATCGTCTGCATATAAAGTGTGTCTGAGATTTGGGATGGCCTCGAGTTGCTTCGGTAATTCTACGAGTGCAAGATTAAATAGGAACGGCACTTGATATAATTTCTTTGCCTTTACATAAAATTCTCGTTATCGGGTGCTTCAAGTGCCCTTTTAGCAGAATAAACTCACAAGCTTACAGATCACTGGAATCCGACTGGGAGCTCACCCAAGGTATGCTCACTTTTTGCTAGCAGTATGCGCGGAGTGTCCTGGAAACTATTCCGAATTAGAGCTGCAAGCATGCTAATGGTATGCTTTTATCATCGGCGAGTATACTCGAGCTCGGCCAATTTAACACAAAATTATTACAGGGGTAGTATGCATAATAAGCACAGCAGAAGTATACTAGAATTGAGCTACTTTTCGTTAAGGGGAGTACCGAGCCCTGTGGGGTTCCCCAACACCCCATGCGAAAGGGATCCGAGATCGTTCCACCGATCGATATTTCTGCCGTCCTCTCTTGCAGAAACGATCTTACGTAGTTGAAGGTTCGGGATCCTGGATTTAACCTCGATAGGTTAGTGAGGATGGCCTCATGTGACACGTTGTCAAAGGCCTTGTTTAAGTCCAATCCGAGGATAGCCCTTGTAATCGAGCTTTTGGGGATCACTTCTTCGCTAAGTTGGAGCATGACGTCCTGCGTGGACAGGTGGGCTCTAAATCACAGCATGGAGGGAGGTAGGAGGTTGTTATCCTCCTCATATCCTTAGAGTCTGTTTAGAACCACGTGCTCCATGAGCTTCCCTAAGCAAGATGTAAGGGAGATAGGTATTAGGTTTTCGGTTATTAGCTTCTTGCCTGGTTTAGGTATAAAGATGGTTCTGGCGTGTTTCCATTCTTGGGGAATTTCACCATCCTGCCAGTACTTGTTGATTAGGTCAGTTAGGGCCATCACTGACGTAAGGTCTAGATTTCTCAACATCTTGTTTGTGACGCCGTCGGGTCCCACGGCTGATGTTGTTTTGAGTTGGCTCATGGCTTGCCATACTTCCGCTGCGCTAAATTCCTGGTCTAATTCTGGGTTTTGCTCACCCTCGTACCAGGGAAGTGGGTCGGTGGATTGCGTGGTGTTTAGGTATCTATCCTTGAGTTCTTTGATTAAGTCTTCTGTGTTACCTTCATGTTGGTGTACTATTTGAGCGAGTCTATTGCGTTGAGCCGTTTTGGTCTGTGTGGGGTCGAGTAAGTGTCGTAGCAGAAGCCACGTATATTTCTTACCCAGATGCCCGTTCACGCTGTCGCATACCTGTCCCCACTGCTGTCTTTCAAGCTCGAACGCGTATGCTTCTATTTTCCTTTCTAGCTGTGTTACCCTCTTTCTGAGGGTGCGATTGCGTTTTTGCTTTTTCCACCTTAGTTGTAAGCTAAGGTGCATGGGCTTCCCACATCTGTTTCAATTTAGGGTCGGTCGTGTGTTGCGAGGTTATCGCCTCTGTTTCTTCTGTGGTGGCTTTTACGTCTTCTTTCAGGGCGCGGGTCCACTCGTTCACGTTGCCGATTTCCTTTGGAGTGGTTTTGTCCCTAATTTTACGGAAGTCGTCCCAATCCGTTAGTCTCGTTTTTAACGGAGGATGTTTAAACGGGGTCGTCTGGAAGGTTGTTTCGACTATATAGTGGTCACTTCCCAACGTGACCCGAATGAAAAATCCATCAATGTAACCCTGTTTGGCAGTCAATGTTTTCTAGTGGACCGCTGACTGTGCCTGACTGTACGTCAAGCATGTCTGATTGGCCAACAAGTTACTCTGACTGACAGTCAAACTCCAGTCAGACTCCACTCGTCGGCTTTCTGGTGGTTTCCTGGTGGCACTCGGCCGCCGCGAAATGCCGTCAAGGTTTCTTGGTGGTGATTTTGATTGTACGTCAATTGTCTCTGACTGTACGTCAAAAAGCTTTGACGTGCAGACAGACGTACGGTCAGAGGACGTAAAGTTCGTTCGAATATTGCTATTTCGTCAAATCTATGAATACGAAAAATAACCTATGCACGAGAAAACGATTTCGGGGCGTGAGCCCATAAAACCGCTGATGTTAGAGATATGACAAGCAGGGCACCCGACAACCCTGATCAGAAGCCCGCCGAAACCAAGGTATATGCCGAAACGCCGAACGCGCCACTTACTTTTTTACTTTCGCTTCGCCCGGCTTCGCCGAGCTTCCATGAACGATCGCTCTCGACCAGTGTTGGACAAAATACTCGATAAAAGTATTTAAGTTAAGTTACTAAATACCTGCTTCATAAAGTATTTAAAATACTACTCAAGTTACTTTCACTGCAAAGTATCTTGAGCAGAGTACAAATACTTAGAAATGTATTTCAGTTACTTTTGAAGATACTTCCGCATTGCTTAATTTGAATCGACGTCATTGACAACGACAATTATGCAGCTACGCAAATCTGGGTTACCAGAATGGTTTATTAGCACGCAACAACACAAAACGGGGAAAACAAAGTATCGTAGGGCTATTTTATGCTGTCCGACTATAAAGAGCAAAACATTGTCACGAATGATAAATGATGAGGCGGCGAATAACTAAAGAAACTAAACGTTTAAGGGGGCGAACTTGTTCTCGAAACAAAATAGAGAAAGGATAGCGCGTCGCAGGCGTCGATGTCGGCGAAACAGCAAGATCGACCGCTGGGGCGAGACTGACTTCGGACCGCCACTCGGAGCACCTTTTGTACCCGCGTGGGTTTCTGGAACATTCGGCGTAGAAAGTTCGGCGCGTAGAACATTCGTAACTCGATCAGACGACAAATTTCTCGAACTTACCAGAATGTCAAATTGAAGTAATAAATAAAAGAGAAGTCGGCTTTCCGGTATCGAACCCGGAGCCTCCGCGCGAGAGCGTCCACGTGAGAGCCAAGCGCGGTAACCATTCGGCCATGCGCTCGCTGGGCAACGCGCGTGGCAATATCACTGATAGATGTTACAAAACATTTCTGGGACAACAAGAAAGAGGTCGCTTTAGCTATTGGGGAGGAGATCAGACCGTGGCGCCGCAAGCGGTTAACTTTAGAACTATACTTTGTCTCATCCTACGATTGACTAAATGCCAAAGCCACGGGCCGCCAGGTCCAATCACGTTCCACGCTAAACTATGACACGCTCAGCATTGGTTAGGTTTGGACGAATAATGCTCCGAATCCAAAAACGCTGCGTCATTTTTATAGCTTCGACACTGCAATGAGCCAGTAAGCCGTGGCTTTCTTTGCAATGTAAAATTGTTGAGTCACTCATTGCTCGATCCGAACCACTGTCGGCCCATTCCTATCAGTGATCCGAGACGTGGGCACCGATACGTGCTTCGAAGCGAAATACCACACAATGTCTAAGTGGCTCGTGATTGGATCTGGCGGTTCGTAGCTTCTGCCTTTAGTCCATCCTAGGGTGAGGCGAAGTATAGATGGATGGGGACAACAAACACAATGGCTCAGCGCTCGGCTGACTTAACCGAACGCGACGTCAGCGTTCGGCTGGAGTTCGTGTTCTCCGGTGAGGGGAAAGAGGGGCTCTTTTATTACCACTCTGGCCTGCATGAACAATGCAGCTTGTACAGTGCCCAGCTCCGCACACAAGCGCAAGTGGGTCAAGTTCGCATCCCCTGGCAACTGCTTTCGGGGGAGATCCGGCACCTAACGTTACTTCACTAATTTTTTGTATTTTTTCATTACTGTGCCTTGCGCTCTATTAAAAAAGATGACATGAACATGCCCACAAGGCCTGTGGGCATGTGCGCAGGCCTTGTGTTGGGTAAACACCGAGGTGTGGGGGTGACAAACGGGTCAGGGCGCTTCGCCAATAGTGACATCGCTGAATATCACATCCTGCGGCGCACCTTAGACGCATCGTTTAACTACATATTTCCTATACGGGGTGTTCACTATAAACGAACTTGGGACACGGATATGAGTGAATGAACAACAAAGAGAACCCACATAATAGCCACGGCAGTGGTCGCACTTTCTTGAAGTAGGTTGCGTTCAGAAAATCACTCAACGTCGGGGGACACTTTGTTGGCATTTTGAGAGTCATCCAGCTCCTAGTTCGTTTCCTGTAATGTTCTCTGCTTATCAATGTTCGCTTACAGACAGTGTTCGCGAGAGCAATAAGTGCCGGACTGACAACACAAAGAAAAGAAAAAAAATAATCTCGACGTTTTGCCTTAGCAGGGTCAAATATACAAAAAGCGAAGTAAACATGTCTACTTTTTGTGTGTGTCCACTTCTCATTTTCTTCTATTTGTTATTTTTTTGACACTCAAGTCTGCATTGTTCTCGTTGGGCGTTTCCCGGTCTGCTTGCGCCTCAGGGTCAGGGTGGCATCTTTACTTCCGTAAAACCACACCTTTTGTTTGAGGATTTTTTGGGGGGAAACTTTATAGAAACAAAAGGCGCCTTTGGGAAGGCGAGGGGAGAACCTTCATTGTACGAACTTTGGGCTGAAATATGAGTCACAGTCGGCAAAAAAGCGATATTTTCACGAGCTCAGTTAAAGTCACCGTAGCTAATCGGAGCTAATCGGAGCTAGCAACAGGATTCGGTTGCTCGAAAGAATGTTCACGTTTGCTCGTGCCACGCCCACGCCACTTCCTACCGAAAACTATAGGAAAATGGCGGAATGTCAAAAATGTATTTAAGATAATGAGTACAAGATACTCGGAATTGTAATTAAAATAGAGTATCAAATACTCTCCATCAAAGGTATTTGCAAGATACCAAGATACTCCAAAAAGTATTTAAGATACAGTATCTTGAGTAGTGTATTTGAGATAGGCACAAGTCTGCTCTCGACTCGTTTTGTTTGCTCGCTTGCTCCAACCTGTCGATCCTGCCCAAGCTCTACAACGTCTTAAGTTTTAGTAGAATTTCTCCTCGACAAGACCCAGTGTTTCGGGAGTTCCGACTATGTAAGGAACTTTAGCGGTGTATAGTTGAAGACGACAAGGTGTACCAGGTGTACTGGGCCGGAGACGCGCGAACAAATGGAGGGTTCTACGACGCGAAAGTACTCTACGTGGCAGGTGAGTAGAACTGAAGTACGGAGATTTATGTGCGAGTGCTTTGCATAACCTGCTGAAGGCTGAACGGCATATGGAGCCGAAGCATTCTTTAGAGCGATGCACTCATTGTCGGAACCTCGCGCTGCAATACTGCAATGCTCTTGACTCGGTCCGAGAGGTTTAGGCTAGAAAGTTTATACATTTCTATCTGTTGTGGGCTATTGGCCTTACCGCTGTGTCGCAGCTCATTATTATTGTTTCATGAAGAGCGCAGACAAAAAGCTCCCGCGAGCGTAGTTCAGATATGTCTGCTGCTCGCGTTCGTCCGTGGAAGGGGCTGTCTGTCGTAGCATGCATGCTTGCTCTCTAGCTTCAACAGAGTCGCATACGTTTTGTGAATTAAAGTGTATACGGTCGTCCCGAAAGGTTCAGACATCGAGGTCGTTTTTCTGAACGTAGTGTCTAGAGTACCGTCCGACGGCACTCTTGCAGAGCGTTCAAGTGCCGTCCGAAAGTCTCGTATAAAGCGAGGTCTGAAAACGTGTTTTTGGAAGCTGCAGTGTAGCTTAGTGGTAAGTCGTCTGCCTCATGAGTAAGCGGTCCCGGGTTCAATCCCCAGTGCTGGGTTGCTTTTATTTTTTTTTTATCTCTTGAACATTTTTTTTTGTCGACGCATTTTGCGATATTTACAGTTCTTTTTTACGATTAACACTGGGAAAACCGAATGTTGTCGACGAAATTTCGCTGAACAAAATGGTATGGGGCTTCGTTTCCGGAGGTGCATGGGGAACAGCGGTGCTTGGTTTGCCGGCTGGACGCCGCGAAGCGGCGTGTACGACGGGGCCAAATGGGTCAATAGTTTTGTAATTAGCAGCCGCATACTGTCGCCTCGAAGTGGCGTGAACGCAGGCCGGGGGGAGGGGGGGGGGGATTGTTGTGTTAACGAGCTCCCCAGTGATACACGCGCCGTCCGACTCTCTTTCTGATGGCACTTGTAGGCGCGAGTGGAGTGCCGTCAGACGGCACTGTAGACACAGCCGATGGCGCCTTGGCTTGTGAACCGTTTCATAGCCATCCAAGCTGGCCAACTCGGAATGGGATCTTTTATATAAATGCTGCCCTTGCTGATGAAATTCTTTTGGCAGTGGCAGTCAGACGTCATCTGATGGACCATCAGGGCACGTTCCACCAGGGCTGCTGACTGGCAGTCAGGGTCCCAAATTACGTATCTTGATGGAATTTTCAATAGGGGAGGTCCGTATTTGTCCATGTGGCTGAGTTTATGTTTTTACTCAGGGCAAGATCGGTGGCCGAGTCCGTGCTGACGCTATTGTCGATCCTAGTAGGCTCTTTGACGTCGTTAAGGATCGTCATACTCTCGTCTTGTATAGATTGCCATAGCGCCGTTCCTTTGATATGCGCTTTCCGGTTAGCCCCAGGCAGGGTGGTGCGCGTTTTGAAATCGCCTACCACTACGAGTTGAGATTTCCCTGCATGTTTTACGGCCTTACGGATAATGTCGGAGGTTGCTTTTGTTCTGTCCTTGGGTGAACTGTGGACGTTAAGAATGTAGATGTTTCCGTCTCCCTTCTTACGTGGCGGGATTTCCACTAGCGTGTGTTGGACCTTTGAGTCCTCGATTTCGTGTTGTATGGCCGCGATGTTGCGTGGAACGAAAGTCGCGGTGACCGAGATTGTTTTATTCGGGTCTGTGTTCAGGGGAATGAAAGGCGTGTAACCCGTTAATTTGACCGGGTGACTGGTTTCTTGTAAAGCTATGACATCCGGTTTTTCGGATAGTTGCTGAATATGAAGCTGCAGGTTGCCGCGTTTGTTTTTGTATCCCCTGCAGTTCCACTGGCACACCTTAATCTCCTGAGGTCGAGGGGCCATATTGAGTTGTTTGAGGAAGGTTACATGGTAGTTGCAGCAAGAGCATTTGCACGGTTGCTTCTAGGACCACGAGGACGGTCGAGTGCCGTGAGGCGTTGTAATATTTGTTGGAGGGTCTCTCCGACTAGTCTAAGACTGTCTTTGGTTTCTTGGTTGTCTTTTTCAAGTTGATCGAACCTTTCGTTTTTGCGCACAGGTGCCCGAGAGGTGGCGGTGGTTTTTGGTTTGGGCTGCGGCTCACCGTCTGGGGATGCCTCGGCTACTCTCTTAGCGTTAGCGTCTAGGTCCGTCGAGGCCTGTCTCTTTAGCGTCCCGCGGTTAGCGTCCGCATCCATCGCATTGTTGGTTGCGATTTTGGTAGGAGCAGGTGGAGCCGATCTCGCGACTGCCAGTGTGTTGAGGGGGGTAGAATTGGGACCAATAGTAATTATATTTCAGGTGATTTGACAACAGCGTAAAAACAACTCGGAGGCGAGGGTAAAGCACCTAAAAACACTAGAATACTCCAAAATTCGGTGAAATAAAATTCGATGAAACGGCGTTAGATGAATCGTCGTTCGATGAAATGATCCCTTATTCGATGAAACGGCTTTCGATAAGCGGCGTTCGATGAAATGTCCGGTACCCGCCTGATTCACATAGTCCGACTTTGCTCGCCATTTTCAGTATGAACGTCGAGCATCGCAGCTACTGTCCACGCTTCTTTTGTACCTCGAGCGACGTCGCGACTGAAAATAGCGAGCATAATCTCATCCCAGGAATCAGGCTTTAGCGTCCATTCTGCGACGTTCAGGCGGAATGAATCACCGCATGCAACATTTTTCACACGAAGGTCTGCGGTGTAACGAGCTTCGTAAATTTCGTTAATGCAACTAAACTAGACATTGCTAGGAAGTCGCAGAATCAACGATTGCAACGCGAAAAAGAGCACGGGGACTCACACCGACGCCGAACATTGCATTCCAATGGTTTCTTACGGCGCGCTTCTTGACCACACCACATTGCGCATGCGCGCCGCCGGTGGCGCGCCGCTAGGGGCGCTCTGGTTTGTTTGTAAACATGATTTGGTGTATAAGCGACTCGACTTTCGTTGGAGATATGTTGAACCAACTTCGTCTTTCATTACTTTCGACATGTCCCAAAATAGCTCGGTTTAAATATAATTGTATGCTTTCCCGTCACTTTTTTTTTTTTTTTAACTAGAGATAAAAATATTTTGCGTCTCAAGCGGGAAAAAAGTGCTCATAAACACCAACTTCAACTCAGACAATATAACGACGTCTGTAAAGCATTATTTCTTACTCCCAAAACAATCTCCACTAAAAAAAAAAAAAAGAAACCTTCCGCGTAAAGTTGCATTGAGCAACTAGGCAGACAAATTAAAACTTGAATGTTTAAAATCGCTTGTATTAAGTTGTTTGTTCTGTTTTAATCATAGTCAGCGATGAAATCTGTAAATAACGTGTGTTCTTTTTATTTGTTTTTTTGAGTTCTTTCCCTGAGCGACTTGGCGTATATAGTGGTGTTCATAGCTTTCTTGAATCGTCGTTGTTTTTTCTAGTCAATAGTCCTTAAAGTTATGTTGTAGGTGTCCTAATTTGCACTGTTATATAAACAAAAATGTTAATGATTTTATACTAACACGCTGTTCACTCCTTATGAAGATGAATTGTATTCGGAAATGAATAAATTAGAGAAATAAAAATAAAACTGCGGCCATCGTAAATGTTTTTTGTTTGTCTTTCTGTCACTCACCGCAAGCAGATTATCCTAAAATACATTTTGTGCTACGTACGCTTAAATTGAATAGTATAAACAAATTTTTATTATTCATACATACATGTTGATGTAAAATAAAAATTAGATTCAGAAGCTTTTCAGTAAAACTGTAAATAATCAGTACTTACATTGATAAAAACGTTTTATATATCACACAAAAGTTTCTCTTAATCACTGTGAAGCCGGGTTCACAAAATGTTCGGCAAACCGGTAGAAAAAAAAGGGGATGGGGCACACGTAGTTTTAAAGTGCTTCACTTTTACCATCCAAGCTTCTTTGACCTCAAGGTCGATGTTCTCCTAAATGCTTTTCAAGCTTCAGCGTCATACACAACAACATCATTCCTTCATTCTAGCCCGAGCTAGGCAACGTCGAACTGGGTGATTGAGAACATCAGAGTGACGGTTCGACCCCAGCCGCTCAAAGCACGCTTCTATCATAATTTTCCCGCGAAATAGATATATCGCAACAAACTCGTCAAATCCAGCACTGTTCCGTACGCGCTTTTTTCAGCTTTCGGCGGGACAACTCAACTTCTCTTTCCCGAAGAAAAGCTACTCTTTCGTCACTTTAGTGTGCTGGATGCCTTCGGGGCCACTTGGAAGTCCCCGGAAGTGCACGAGGCTCTTTAGCGGGGGCCATCCACCGGAAGTTAGCAACCGGAAGCAGTCCTCGGCGCCACCGATACTTCATGTGCTCTCGCCCTGCGCTCGGGTGACTTTATTCGCCGACCTCTGGCTCTGGAGGCGCCCGTTTATATTCCCCCTTTTAAGAACGTCTTCAATAATGACGTCTTCTATAATGACAGCTCCCTCTTTTTATGAGCGTGTTAGCCTGTGGTACGTGTTCTTTAACTTCGTATTGGCATTGGGCGTCGACTTGTCAACGCAGGCCTCGTGCACAAAGTTACAGCACTTTTTTTTTTCCCCCCCTAACCCCGGTTTTTAATGGTCTCGTGAAGATTGTCATCACACAGCAGACAATGAGGCAGAATTTATTTTCGGTTCTCGTCCGCTTTCTTTTCGGGGTCCCAAATGTTTCGCTTTCAAATGTTTTGAACTCACTTTGTTTTAGAAGTGCATCTAAACAGGTTTCCCCTACGACACACGGGGGAAAACTGCTTAGATACAATCGCGGAAATATTGGCTCGCCTATAGTTTTCGATGCTATTCTGGTGTACAAATTTACCGCTTGCAGAAAGAGGCAAGCGTGCAAACTCGTGACCGCTCGTCGTTCCCGGAAAGTACACTTGGGATTGCTGGGCACAGAACAAGTATACAGGGTATTCCAAGGAAAACATAAAGAAGTAATGGCGGAAGTTTATGTGGCCGATATCACTTCCGGTTGACCAGCTTCTTATGTATGTTTCAATGAGCAAGAATGAGCAGCGCGTCTTTTAAGTTTTTCTGGGCGGAAAATGGGAAAAAAGTATGTCAAAAACCGGACGTAAGATAGATCGCTGCGCGTTTCTGGACCGCAAGGCTCCAAGAAAAGAGCACCGCATCTTGTTTTCTTTGGCCTCCGTGGCGAAAGCTACGTGACCCTACCTGACGGCCCAGCGGAAACTTGTATACACATGAGCCATTCAACAAAGTTAGACGCCCACGAATCACCGAGGAACGTAATTGTTTCGTGTTTTTCGTGCACAGGAGAGCGTTTGTGAGAACAACACTGCTCCATTCACTGCGCGGCGTCTCCACGAGTGTTCGAGCTAGCCTAAGCGAAACTACGCTACGCCTGTCGGACGCTCGGGAGCGGTGCGTTTTCGACGACGAGTGGAGGTCCCGTGATTGTAACAACGTGGACCCACCGCGGCGATTCGTGAATGATATTCACGTAAATACAGGGGCAGACGCTGAGGCCAAAAGGCTATTTTCGATTCTAGGTAGAAGCCAGGCGATAAGGTAAGAAAACTAGTTTCGCGTCCCGACTTGTTACGAACATGCGACACTTCTGGGGACATGTCGCGTTTGGTCGAGGTGTTCTGAATGGGCCGGCACGCGAGCGCTGTTATGTTTGTCGACGTAGGTGAGTAGTAAAATCGAAAAAAAAAATAATTACCCACGCTGTTTCACGCAGTGTTGGGGGTACTGCGTTACAAGTTGCGGCGTTACTTAGTTTTTAAAGGGACACTGACAGAGTATTTATGCTCGCCAAGGGTTTTATTTGTACATTACATATGAGAGCCCAACTACCCAGAAAACAATTCGCGGCTCGAAATTCGTTTTCTTTTTGACCGACAAAAGCCGACCGAGAGCTGGGCAGTTTGAGTCGCGCTCACTCTCTTCTCCGTGGCCACGTGCTGTTTTTTATGGATTAGTAAACTTTGGACACAACCACCAAATATATTCAAAGTCGTAGGTCATCGAAGGTCACGCGCACAATATTAAAAAATAAATAAATATGATACCCATTTTTTTTTTGTGGCTTGTAAAAGCTGCAAATGCGTTGTTCGGGGAAAAACAAATATCACGGCCACGTGACTTCTGGTACCTCTCTCCCTCATATTTCTTCTTCCTCCCCAGTCCAGTTTCGGTTTCGGTTTCAAGCAGTTCGCGTTTTCTGACTTTACTAAAAATATACGTGACGCTGTAGCAAAATATTGATTGGATAGCCTTCTGACACCATAATGAAACGCCTGGAAAAAAATAATTATGTTCAGTTTCTCCATGGACATAATTCTTTTGAAATATGGCGCTTGTACATACCTCTAGCGTCAAAATAGTAAAACGTGTTAATTCATAATTAAAATGTAACGCAAGAGTTACGTGCGTCCTTTTTTGTCGGTAACGGTAACGGTAACGGTAACGCGTTCCTTGTATTTGGCAAGTAACGAGTAACGTATTTCGTTTCTTTTTTCGGTGACGCCTACAACACTGGTTTCACAACTCGATTTAATCGTGTCACAAACAAACGCATTGTTGCACGCTAAAACAATCTGGCCTTCAAACTTTGAAAATTGACGTGTCTTAAATTAAAGCGGAACCGAACCCCAGGTTCGGTTCCATGCAGAAAAAAAAGTCTCTCTTTCTGAAGTTCACCGTCCGAAACAAACTTTCAAATTTTACGTGTTTTTTTTTCTTTTAGTTTTTCCGTAGGTTTTTGCTGGAGTTTGTTCAGGATTCTCACATAACCGTCTGTTCACAAGCTCGCATGCACACGAAAATTAACGTCAGCAAATATTTTTGCTCCAAATAAAAAATAAAAATAAAAAACAATAAGAACTTATTTTATGTATCAAATATTTTATGCAGTACCAAGTTGTTTTCTGTTATAAGATCCTGCGTTCAGACTAAAATAAAAATTTATATTTGGGCAAATATTGAATGATTTTTCGATCAATCTGTATTTGCATAAGAACTCAAGTGTGATTCGTTCGATCAAGTATATTCGCTGTCCTGAAGAGTCGGATGTGTGCATCTTTGATTTCAAAATTAAGCGATCCTATTGTTGAGCGTGAAATCGATGCTCGCGTCTAAGTCTGTTCGCACTCGACGGCCGCGGCTCGCTGCGTCTTTTATTTTGCGGAGATATGACGTAGGAAAGTTGCCCAGTCAATTACAAAGCATTACAGCACTTCAAGAAGCCCGCAAAAACGAGAAACGTAAAAAAAAAGTATTTAATTGCGGAACACACGAAACAAAGCGGTGACGTTGCCCTTGCAAACAAAACTCAAACCGGAGGTGTTCTTGGCTCCCTGTCATGGCGGCCGCGAGTGGTCTGAATACCATGTATGCGGTGTCTAAAACTGACCTAGCCATGTAAAATGAGCCGGAAAGATCGGCGCCTGCACACACACAAAAAAGAGCTCAAACGTTCTCCGACTGTGCATTTCGCTTGTGGATTTTTCCTTGTAAAATTTTAGGGTGTAGTTTTTTTTTTCTCGATAAAACGAGACAAAGAAAATTGCTGAAGTCACAGCGTTCGCAGTCACAGTCACAGCGTTCGTAAAATGTTCACAGACGACCGGGTTAGCGATGAATGTAACTTGTGGCGCCATCTGTCGATAAGCACAGCGAGCAGATAACAGAGTGCGTCGTCAGCTCAGGGCGTCTATCGGGAGATGGCGCCACGCTGTTGGGGTCAAGTGCGAGCACGTCCGCCGTTGGCCCAGGCAAGTTTATTGGTCTAATGTTTTCACGGGAACGAAGCCCAGCCTCACGATTTCACAAGGTAAAAGGCATTACCTCAATGCACATTGAGTGAAAGTTTGAACTTTCTATGTGCAGTCGCCCATGTTTCCAGCTCGTTTTACATCGTTAGATTTTTTGTAGTCACCCTATGTGATTTGTGGGTCAGTGGAAATTCTGCTTTGCTTGTCAATAAGTCGCGTTATGTTCAACTCGAGGAATATGTCAGTAAACTCTCTGAGAGTGTTTTCTTATTAATAACGCGGTTAAGTTATATCATGTATATTAAGATCACCCAGCAGTAATTCATTACCCTTTGATTAAGAAACCGCTTAAGGGTTTCCAGTAGAGACAACGATAACAAAAATACACAGAAGACATATCCTATCCAGATAATTAAAAAAAAATCTGGCCATGTTTAGCAAGGAATTTGCGATATTATTTACGCTAGAAATTATTGCAGCTTCGACTATTCTCTTAATTATGTCGCATGTCTATACTGTAGAATTAATTCTGGGGCAGCAGAATGTCACCGCCAATATTGTTTAGTTCCTAGCCATATTTCGGCAAAACGACTCGTCTGCAAACCATGAAAATATTCCCACGCAGAAAACATTCTTTTTATTTTTTATGTAGCCGGAGTTTATACACATTTTCGTTAACATGCCCGAAGACATAAATTGCATGTCTAATGTGAATATCGCCGTATATTGCAATAAGATATGAATATCTTAAGACTTTCAAGAAAATACCTAGGTGACTTGTGGCGAAAGTATTTTCTTTGAACGGAAACGTTAGTTCGATGTACATTCTCAACTATTTGGTCATCAAACTATCCCTGAAGTTTGGTGCACGTATGTTACACAATTGTTTCTCTTTAGATTTGGCCGGTGTCTTGGCTATCAAATCATTCAAACCGACAACAAGCCACTGTCACACTACAAAATGTAAAAAGTGACCTGTAAAAAAAAGTCAATGTTTTTGTGTTTTTTTACACAAAAATAGACTGCACATTGCTAACCCCTGAGTCTTCGCCCGAATGCAGCCCTCAAGGTCCGGACGAGACGTAAAAGTTTCAGAGCTTGCCGTTTTCTGATTTGAAAGTTACAAGCGATGTTCAGAAACTTTCACTGAGAAAATAGAGGCCAGCTTCTTGTAGCGAACGCCATTCGTCTCCACGTAATCGGGGGCTTCGGCGGGTCACCATTTTCTCGATGGAAATTTCAGAAAATCACTTCTAACTTGAATCAGACAACGGCACTCTTTAAAACTTGGGTGTCTGGTTTCGACCTCTAGCGTTACATTTGAACGAAGACTGGGTGTTCGACGGTGCATATTTTAATTTGGCCATGTAATAACAACAACAGCAGCAACGAAAACAACCACAATTATGTAAATGTTTTAATACAATTTGAAACAATATTATGCGTAAACGGAAAAAAAAAAAAAAAACTACCGATGGTTATGTCAGAGTTCGTGCTGGGCACCTTGGCCCAAGTACAAAGCACATCTGTGCCGAGTGTGGCTGGTGTGGATTCAACCGAGAGAAAGTGACCGAGAGGGTCGCGGCCGTTAGTAAGCCTAATCGTGACAGACAGCGCCCCAATCGTTCGCGACGGTCGCGACGCCTCTCCCGTTGCCGTCTTCCATCGCTTTTCGTCCGTTTCCACGCGGGGCCGTTACGATTCATCACGATGGGCCATCAATCAGGCGGCCTCTCTCCGCTGCCTGGGTATACTGTGTCGCTCATCGTTTTTCCTCCCGCCATGTTTTCAGCTTCGACCCCTTTTTGCTCTCGCTCCGGGGCCGTGTGTCAACCATCTGACTAGCCATTCTCCTTCAATTTTTGGACGCGCGCTGCACTGCCTGCAGCAGCGCGCGCCAAGGGCGAGCCGACTAACGTTCGAGCTTGGCTCGACTTGGCTCGACCCGTCGCCCAGAATGGCCGACATAATGGATTCCGGAGCGCTTTCCTCCTTTCCTCACCAGAGGGCACGACGTGCCCTCCAACTTCTTCTATGGTTTATTTTCAAAGTTTATTTTTCCTTTTCTCCACCGGGCTTGTGTTATTTTACTTCTGAAATACGTTCGGTTCGTTCCTTTGCCGGTTTCTTTCTCTTCCGGTGTCTCGGAAGCGTTCTGTTATAGGGAAGTTTTGCGTCTGACGAGGAGGGATTCCGCTGACAAAAGGAGGGAGCTCGAGGGGAAAAGGTCTGCGTCGCAGTAGGGGGAAAAGAGGGAAAGGCGAGCAGGAAGGGGACGCTGGAAACGCAGAAAGAATACTCGGGTGGTGGCGGCGGTGGTGGTGGTAGTAGCAGTAGAGGTGCAGTGGAAGGGGAAACATAAAAGTACGAAAAGTTTGAATTCTTTTTTGGTGTGTGTTCCAGTTGTAGTTCCATTAGGGCCCCCCGGGGGGCTAAACGAAAGGACGGTTTCTTGCGATCAAAATTCGTGCTGGGATGATTTCGACTTTTTTTTTTCCTTTCGTCCAACTTCTCCCAGATTTCTTTCCATAACTGACGCTTCTTATAACTCAGCTTCTTTCATCCTTGTTTTCGGAAAAGTTTTTTTTTTGTTTTTTTAAGTTTGTCTTTTGCACGCGGACAGACAAAAACTACGGACGCGTTCTACAGATCTATACTTATACAACGAAAGATCGCGGAGAAGTAAATAAGAGAGTTACAGAGCTAAATGTTTGTTCCGAAAAAAAAAAAAAAAATGTCGTTGGTATTGTGACCTTACATCTCCAGAGGAAGTCGCTTGTTTCCTCAGGAGTTTCCGAGTGTCGGAGGGAGGGTTTCCACTGCCGGCCATTTCCTGATACTAGGTACTTTCTATGTAGTTACTGTTTTGTTTTTGTAAAAAAGTAAAAATAAAAAAAACGAAAGCAGAGTTTAGTAACAGCGAGTGCAATATAAGGTAGGAGTTCAACGCACCTAAGAGTTTAGAAACAAAAATTGTTTGTGAAGTAAGAACAAACATACAACTACTGACGTGAGAACAGATTTTGAATAGTCATACATTTAGACATTTTCGCATTTTTTGCCAATATCCTTTAGTCTGGCTCATAGTTTTACCATAAAAACTAAAGCACACGCGGGATTTAAGTCTTGAAGGCGGTACATGCTATATATAAAAACAGGCCCCAAAAATGAGGTTTTTTTTTTATACGACCTACAAAACGCAGATGTTACAAAAACATATAGTGCTAAAATTTCATAGATCGTATGCCAAAACATAATTGAAAGTATGGATCTAAAGTAAGGCTACTTTTGACCTGGGACTAAAGTCTCGAAACTGAGGGGTTTATAAATGTTTATTTCAATTTCATTATTTCCGGCGTTTTTTCCGCGTAGATGTTCTGGAAGATTGCTACTCCTGGCTACCACTCATGTAGAGGGGAAGCCAACGTTCATGGGGCACTGGGCGCGCACGCGTCTCCCAAGCCTCCGCTTTCACTGGGCTAGAAACAAGGCAGCACTCCTAGTTAAGGATAATATAATTTGCACTAATATTAACTATAGGTCACGTGACATCAGGCAAATTTTTTGTGAACGTATGCCCGCTGAAGTTAGTGTGTGAACCTACTTTTTATTGTAACCTTTTTTTTTGATGCGGGAAAAAGGGGGGGGGGGGGGGGTACAGGATGATTTAATAAACGCATTCCGTAAACGCGCCGATCCCGTGTTCGTGCTCAGTTTTCTTTCGAAGTATCGCCGGCCGGTTTTTAATCAACATGCCTCAAAACACGTTTTATTTTATCGTTTATTTTTTGTTCGCGGTCATTCCTCCGTCTCAGAGTGACGTGCACGGAACACGTCGCTTTCGAGGGATCTTCTTTTTAGGGTATCGCTATTTCTGAGTCCTTCACTTTTCTGCTGTTCAGAGGTACACGCGACAGAGCATCAGATGGTGCGTAGTCACTTACATAATGTGAACGGCAGGGCGCGTGTCTTTCGAACGCCCGGCTTCCAGCATGCGCCCCGTGCCTTCCGTCGTGCTCTGGTTGCGCGCGCGCGCTCGAGGTGCACGAGACGTCGAAGCGCTGTCGAAGGTAGGAGAAGCTCGCGCTGGAGGCAGGACAAGTCAAACTCCTTTCTGACGTTCTTATCTTGTGAATAACTGTAATGGTTCGCGTGCAATTTTTTTTTTACATTTGATTTTGGCAGCTTTTGTAGCAATTTTTTTTTTATAATCGGTATGTCGGAGACGGAAGCGTAATATAAACTTTAATTCCATTACCTGTAAGGCAAACACACCAAAAAACTTTTAGCCTTTCCACTTTGGTAAAGAAGGAAGACCAGCGAAGCTGTACAACAATAAGAAGGAAGTAATGGCCGGCCGCAAGTCGGCAAGCCAGAGTGGAAAGGCCGGAAAGGTTGCGTCATCTTTGAGTGACGGCGGCAAGCAGACAACCGGCAAACACAACACTCTGGACAGCTACCGCCATCTATGAGCGACGGCGGCAACCACAGTTTTGTGTCGACATTTCTTTGCGGGGGGCACGATCCTGGGGAAACTAGCCATTAACAGCTCCGGTATAAAAAAAGGTAAACAATATTGATATTCAGCCGTTGTACATTGTATGGGCAAGATTTAAGGCTTTAATAAAGTAGGAACTTTCAGGGGATTTATTTCAAATATATTACAATGCTAAATGTTCTTAGATATATGGCGCTTAATGTGTTTGTTGAGAAAATTTAATACGTGCTATAAATATGCCCCTACATAACGTAAATTCATAGCTGCGAACGTATTGATAGATTCATGGCCGAGTTTCTAGGCGTTTGTTTGGTATCGCAGTTAAAATTTTAGGCAGTTTTGCGAGATGGTCCTAGTATATTTTCATTTTTTTTAGATAAAGTTTGTAGACATAAGAGGCACTTCTACGCCTACAAATCATTCAGAATAGTATCAGTTATGAGCAGAGGCATTGGGGGTTTGAGAGGTCAATGTTTTTGCGAGGGACAGCATATCCAGAGACGAAGCCGTTACAGTACTATGCGGTACCGTTTATTTTACCCATTTTAGTGCTAACTTGTAATTGCTTTAGATGATTTATCATATCTCATTAACTGGATGATCACGCGGGTACGCACATTTTTTTTTTTCGCGCAAATTCACCCCCGGAGTTTACCCCGACGCTTTCGAAGGAGGCATGAAAACATTACGCGTGCTGATCCTTTGCCTGGGCCAAACATTGACGTTCAGTAAGTTATGATGTTTTGTTCATTGCAGCATCATACGAACTGTTATACTAGTAAGAAAGGTAGTTCCACCGCCTTGGTTAGGGTTATGATGCTTGTGTTTACACTTTCTGGAATTCGAGAGCTCGTTCTTTATTTTAAGCCTGGATCATGTACTTAAAACATTCCTGTAATAATGAGAAAAATATAGTAGGTGATACATAATGCAAAAGTATACGGTAAAAAAAAAACTAAAAAAACTGAGGAAGACGAGAGGACGAGAGAGGGGAAGGGGAGGGGGCATCAGAGGGTCTAACTTTAATTAGAAGGATAATGGGTAGATGCAAGGGGGCTAGCCGCCGGCTGTATTACACGAGAGCGCACGACAGAGCGCCGACGGGAAAGCACGCAACAGCAGAACTTCGTGACAACAGAGCGCTCGACAGCAGAGCGCTGCGACACCAGAACGCACGACATGAGAGCGTGTTTTATTAAAGCGTGCGTCACGAGAGCGCATGTGCACGCCTTGGGAATGATCAATATTGGGTTCTTCAGACACATTTTTTCACGGAGCTGAAATTTTGACACCAATGGAAGTCCCATTTCTAACGCTTGATGTCATTGAAATGACTGAGTACTTAAATTAAGCTGGGCGAGGTGGCACAAGCGCGTTAAACGCAACGGTCGACAGTCACACCATTTAAGATAACATATTTTGTTGTTTGTCTATCCTAATGCACTACATTACCGCGTGGTTGTCATCACTGCCACTTATAAAGTGCTCCTTTCGAACTTGATCTCTACTTCCGTTCTCAATAAAATTCTACTTCTCATAGATTAAACATATTTTAGTTTTTTTTTTATGGAGAGGAATGCTACAGGAGCCCACCGTGCCATCAGGTGTTACATAATTATCAAGTTGAATTCTGGCAAATGTCGGAAAAACGTACAATTTGGAACGCGCTAGAGATCAATCCGTTCACTCTTATGATTAATGACTAAATGTGAATCTGCACTCAGATATTGTGCAGTGCTGGTTGTCGAGTAGCAGATAATTCAAGGTATCACAACCCAGTTACTACAGAAAGGGATTCGTTGCTTGAACTTTCTGCCGCGGGGAGAGGCAGCTTATACTCTGTTCAACCTTAAGCTGAGATTGCGGCCAAAGCTATGAGCGCAAGCTAGCAAGCGCGCCTGGCTTTGAGACGTGCATTTTTATCGCGAGTGCTCGTTCTACGGCAGAACACTTCAAAACAGCGACCTTGAGCTCTCGTGATTGTGGCATCGGCTGTAGTGCCCCTAAATAAGCTACGCTTCAGAGTAACGACACTTATCCATCTTGTGGCTTAAATTCATGGTTGCCAATTACCTGACGCTTTATCTGAAATCACAGAAAACGCTTTTCCGTCCTGCACAAACGTTTCAAAAGTTGGCGACCGAGCAAAGCAATATTACATGAGCTTCCTAACACCGAATCTAATGCTGAGGAAGTCGCAGTTTTGAATTATGAGGATCGGCAGTTGCGTCTGCTCAGCACTAAGCACCAATATGGCGGCGCCCACAACAATATCGGAGAACAGAGTGCCGATACTCTAAGCGTAGCTCATCTAGGGACTCTAATTGGCCTGCAGTCTCAGCTTAAGGATGAACGGAGTGAGTATAGTGACTGCAGCCGTTGTTCAGCGCTCTTGTGACGCGCGCTCTAAGAACATGCGCTCTCGTGTCGCTGCGCTCTACTGTTGAGACGCTCTGCTGTCGTGCGCTCTCGGGCCCTCCCCCTCTTTTCCCCTCCCCTAGCCGCCTGTCTTTATAGACCGACACGCTGTTTACAAACAAGCCCGCGTTTGCCCACACCATGTGTGGGCACTGCGCGTGCGCAGAAACCGAATTCGCGGGAAGTGAAGCGTCTGCGCATGCGCAGTGCCGTCGACAGCGCCACCGCAGCTGCGTGACGTCAGGGCCGCGTGTTGGTCTATACCCGCTGTTTGAACGCGTTCGAACTCTGAATGCAAGCGTCCGGTGCTCGAACGCGAGACCTAGCGCGAGGAGCAGAGGGCGCTCTTGTCTTCTCGGGTTGGAGGAAGACCGTGTGGGGAAACAAGGGCAGCCTAGCCTTTCCGTTTACCCACTAATCCTTCCAATCAGAGCTCGGCGCTTTGACGTCCCCGCACGCTCTCAGCTCCTCCTGTCCCTCAGTTTTTATATGTATATTGTTATGCGACATCTGTTTTCGCTGAGTCCAGTCGCAACACTACGGCGAAGCCAACATGCCGGAGCCGGAAGTTCAGACCTCAGGCTAAACCAGACGCTTTAAAATAGGGGTTCGAAGGATTAGAAAAAAAAAAGGCAAACATGTTGTACCGGCTGTTCTACCAAACATGGGTCAAAATGTTTGTGCAAAAACTACACATTGCGCACGAATGAAATGGGTACCAGATGTTTTCCTTACTACACATTGTGCAGGAGTAAAAAGGGTACTTGTGACCTATAGCGTCTAAAATTTCGTGTTTTCGGAGTTTATTTCTCGCGATATTCGGAAGGTGTTCTTTGGAGTTTATTTTCAGTCGAAAAATTGTGGTTTATTAGAATTTTGTTTTAGACTTTAATTTTTTTTTAAATTCGGTCTTTAATTTTATTGTAGTCCCAAATTTTCAATGTTAAAAAATAAAATAAAGTAAGGAGATTAAAGTAACCTAAATTTATGAGAACTCACGTGTATCAAATGATATTTCTGCAGCTGCATCTGGCACTGGCGCTTGGCCATTAGCGATACGAACCATCCTAGGACAAATATTCCAAAGAAGTGTTGCTTCAACAACAGTCGATACTTCGAAATACCTACACTCCTGGACATACTCGCTCTGGAAACAAGGAAGCTTGAGCTTCCCTCCCCCTCAATTGAAATATACGGGCTCATAGAGCTATTACTGTTATAAAGACACTACCCCTCCCCTTTTTAAGGAGTACGAAGTACGCTAATAGTAGGGTGCAAACTAGAAACCCAAACAACAACTTCTGTCGTGACCAGTCTTGCACACGTTACTTGAAGAAAGTAATCGATTGCAATTACTATTATTGTTGGTCGAAAATTCTTTAATTGGATTACTTGATTACTTGAGAGAAAAACTAATTTGACATTACTTCAAAAAGTAACCGTTTCTATCTCGATTACTTTTTTATTACTTCAGAAGCTTCGTGCCGTTATCACTCAAAACAAGAAACACGCTAAAAATAAAATTGCTCGCGTCTCAAGAAAACAAAACAAACAACTTCTCTTAATATAAATTAAGTGTTTAAATAAATATAATTACGAGATCCGCTCCAAGATATCACGCGAAGCTTATTGGCGAGTTTCTTACAGGTTGGAAAATGGGACTGTTGTTAGGTCATCACCGGTCTACTTATCGTGTCTATCTATACCCTTTCCAGATTTCCGGATTGAGGCTTTTTTATATGTGGGCATGGCGCGTGCGAGCGCGGATCTTCCTCGAAGTAAGGACGCTAGATCCTGTTCGCTCTACTGAGCTACGGTGACCTAGGTTCATCTCCGGAGACATCGCTTTTGTGCTCATTCAGGCTCCTTTTTCGCCTCCAACTTAGTATGAAGAAGCTTTCCCCTCTCTTTCCTTCTGGCGCCAGTTCTGCCGAGAGAGGTGGGCCTAAAACATTTGAAAACGATGCCTGGACAGTACCTCAAAATTAGAAGCTTGGTAACTCGCTATTTGTGAAGTAAAAAAAAAAAAAAAAACAATTTTGAAGTTCCCGCGCGATCCGCGCCAGCGCACTGACGTCAAAGATTGAGTCGTCCTGTAACTCAAGATTCTCTCCCGCCTCCGAGCCCTCCCAACCGGAAGCGTCGTGTTTGCCCGCATTACAGGATCAACCGGGCTTCTCCGTGCGTGCCGCCTATTGTTGTGAGCAGACGGCGCTTCACTTTCGAGTTTGAAGTTCTTTTAGGGCCCTTTCAGCAATCTAAAATTTCTTGAAACTGTGCGAGGTCGAAGAGGACGCGCACAGGTTCCCGAAGCGAGTGACGTCAGGGGCCACGTCGAGCTGGTGCTGCGTGAAAAGCTGCCCCGCGGCGGAGTCACAACCGAAAGTACGCTGCCCAGGTTCCCGAAGAATGCGTCAGAGAAAGCGGCCTGGATAGCTGCAATTTCTGAAGGACTACAGGAGGGTATCCAATTCGATGACCATTATTTGTTCTCGATACTTTGTTGACGAGGATTATGAGGTAAGCTCAAGCGTCTGTAGAGCGTTGGGGGATCAAATGGTACGTCGGTTGAGGTGTGGTGTCGTTTCGACGAACTTGCCGCAGCAGGTCACATCACACGAAGTGAAAAGTCCAAGGCTATAGGTAAGCGTACCAAACATAGAAAACTCGATCCGATTCCCCAACTCCCCGATCATCCTCAATGCTACAGGCGCCGAGCAACGCCATGCTTTCCGAGGAAGGGTAAAAAGCCAGGAGGCGACATCACTTGCGGACTCCGATTTTTGATATTTCAAAAGAAGGGCGTTTGCAATTGCGTTAAAAACATGTTTTACGAATGGCGTTATTAAATATTATACAAAAGTCGCTTACAAATCTTTTAAATTTTATAATCGATTACGTCACAAATAAAATGAAGGGAGGAGGTAAAAAAGGAGAGAAAGGCGGGCCTGGAATTGTTTTTTTTCTTCTCGGGTTTGGTATTTTGTTTTGTGCCTATAACTACAACTTGCATCGTTTTAGACAAAAAAAAAATATATCGACCTTTGGGGTGTCATTGCCCCTTTAACATGGATGTGATAAAGAGCCCACGTTTAGGTGTGAAACCTTAGCATAAACATTATCCGGATTTAGTTATCCTGGGCGCAGGCTAGTGTTGTCATGCTTTGAGCCGGATTTGGATTGAGCAGTTCGTAAAGACAAGGATCCTATACAGTAACCATTGGACTTCCCACCGTAAAGCTATTTAGAGAACTCGAACTTGATAGTCCTAGTTGGAAACCCATCAAACTACTCTGTGAGCTGTCCCGCCAAGGAGCCTGACTTTCATTTGTAAAGCTGGGTAACAATGGTTTTATCTTTATGGTCCCCAGCGTTTAGGAGCTGATCAATTGAACGTAATGGAGAATTTTTAGCTCGGAATGTGATGACTTTTCGAGTTGTCGTAAACCCGGAAACCAGAGAAATGGGGGCGGGGGGGGGGGGGGGGGGGGTCGAAAAGTTAGCAACAGATGCAAGTAATCTTATTACTTCCAAAAGTAATAAGATTTCTCGTTTGATTACTACATAATAAAAGTAATCAACCGAATAAAAAAGTTCAAAAAGTAATCGATTACCAGTTATTTGCTTAGTTCTAATCAGTACCGTACAACTCTGGTCGTGACCCAGAGGTGCCATGACCCGTTGTCCTTAACGAACCTTGACGAGCTAAAAGGTAAACCCTCATTTGTCAGCAGTCCGAAGTTTCAAAGGACCCTAAATTGGCCTCTCCCCAGGACCACTGACCATGTGCGCCTGTGAATTTTATTTGTAAAATACCGCCTCTTTTTTGCTTTTTATTTTGCCACCGGGACCTCGAAATTCTAAGTTTTTCGGATAAACCCTGATCTGAGGAAATGTTACCGGCAAGTGTTTTTCGGACTTTTTCGGATTTATTCGAGACCTTCAGATCCCTACTTATAGGCTAATATTTAGGTACATATAATTAGAATAATTACGCTTTTGTTTAAATTTGCACAACTAATTTTTAAGTTGTAAAAAAAATACAAACCCTGTAGTTTTGGATTAGGAACTCTATGATCATAATCTAAAACCGTTACATAGGCCAATTATAAAAGGATTTGGCGCGTGTGCTTTCGTTTTTTTTTTAGGCCCTTGCATTCAACCTCGAAGCTCTCACGTCATTTTTATGTTATCGTCCACATTTTCCCTCTTGTAGCCTTGCGCCTCTCTGCAGCACTGGTTGTAACTTGAGCTTCTAGCCAACTAAAAAGAAAATAATCAACTACGCCTTTTCGAGTTGATTAGAAACACTAATATCAACGATGGGAATTGGGAGGGGGTTACCATGTACGTTCTCAATTTTACTTTCAACTTTAGGACCTTCGCCACTTCACTCTAGAGACTCGTTCAACAGACTGGCTTGGGTCAAGCATTACATGTCGACTAACTCCGCGCATAATTCATAACAACGTGGCTTTTTTTCCTGTACTCTTCAAAAAAATATCCAATGTGACGACACAAGGGCCGGCTTGCTATACTTCGTTTCACCTTATCTCTGAGCGAAGCCAAAGCTAGAAGCGCGAGACCAGCGCTTTTTGAGTTTCTCCCCAGCTCGCTCGCTCGAGCAAAGCCTGAACGCACGAAACTTTCGCGCTCGCGCTTCCAGCTTTGCCTTCGCTCGCACATAAGGTGAAACGAAGTATTAGCGATGTGCGCGGCCAAAAGCGTCGCTGTGGTCAGCTTTCCACGATTGGCCAAACCATGGGCATATGAGCACTGTCAGATTGTCAACTTTGACGGTGTTAGTTTTGGATGGCGATGGCTCATAGCTTCCACTGTGCTTTTTAAACACACCATCGAACTCGTCGTCGCACCCGATGGTAAGTAGCCAGAATAACAACTGGTGATGTCACGGCGAGGCAAATTCCAGTCGTGACGTCACGGAGGGGAACCATAAGAGGGCGCTAATAGAACAGCGTCTCAGCTGAGACTGGGAGAAAGAAAGCACTGCAAAGGCTGGGGCGCGCGAGTGTCTTGGGACGCGATTTGAGTCCCGCTTAGCTTGTGAGCTGCTTTGGCGGTGCTTTCTTTCACTCAGTCTCAGCGGAGACGCTGTTTCTAGCAAGCCGGCCTAGATGTTGACCGCTGGCCCTGTCGTTTGGAGCTCTTAAAAAAGAAGCGCCTGTATGTTGCCGGCATTTTCCTAAAAACTTCACAACAAACGCGGCGCGCTTGCTTGACTCTGACCAAAAAAAAAAAAAACGCTATTTTCGGGCAGCTGGCAAAATATTGACAAACATCGACTACCAGAATTCACCATTGGGGTCATTTGTGCGGAGTCGCGAGGCAGCATTTCATGTCTTGTGCTCTTAAACACACTTGCCATCGAGTGACTTCAATGCTCCACTTGATCCGGCAGACCGGGTGTGTAGCATTTACAACAGCGTCTCAAGAATAAACAAAAACAAAAAAGTAGTAGAAAACAACAAAGCTGCGTAAAATTAGTGGTATTTTCCTACAAATATTTCTAGATCAGTACTCGTTTTATGTTGATGATCAATATAACATGTAAAACACATGCATGCATACTTGTTTTCAGCCTACTATATACTGTAAACAACTTCATTTTCGCGATGACCTAATTTTTTTTTTCGCGACTTGAAAAAAAAAAAAAAAAATTAAAAAAATTGACCATGCAATTATTTCTTCTCATTGTAACAAATACAAGCGAAATGTCCTCGAAACCACCACGTCGCGAAATTTGCGAAATATTGATCCCGGGAAAGTATAGTCGTTTCAGTAGCTGGCAACGCGCGACGGTCACGTTTGCAGTATTTTTAGTGTGTGTGTGTTTTTGCTCTCTGTTAAGAATAAGGGAATCGAAGGTGTACAATGACTAGCCTCGCGCTGAAGTAAAATAAAATGCGACATTAAAAGTTGGTCGAATTCTGATTCCATTTTGGTTTGCAGTTGTCTATAATCAATTACTACCCTTCTTTCGAAAAACAATACAGCCTACTTCAGTTTGCAACATAAAGCTTTGCGGAGAGAATGGTCCTAATGGTTTTAGCAAACAATTATTATAGTCTCTGACAGCCTGAAAAATGCAGGTCTTGGGTTATTGTGTTCGCGCTCCTTGTTTCGTGGTTCGTACGTCGACGTTCTTATCGGCTAGTGCTGCACCCTCATTAGCTACGAAGCGATCATAAGATGACCGAGACTCGCCACGGCCTGCATTTTAGAAAGAGACACTAAACCACGTTCTGCAATAGTCTATTTATGGTCCTAACTTAATTTATGAGATCCAAGTATAAAAAAGAAGCAAAACAAACTTAACATTTATAGGTGGCCGATTTCCCTATTAAAATCGGTATCAAATATCGATTACCTTAGACCTATCGCAGACACAAGAGGGCGCCGTCACACAAAGAAGGGCAGGCTCTGCCCGATGATGATGATGATAATAATGATGATGATGATTTGCAACTTTTCCTTTTAAATAGGGTGGTCCCACGGTGTCTGGGACCTAGCTTGTGGGGTTTACGTGGCCCCCTTTCGGAATCCTTAGACACCAATTCTCTAGTCGCTTTTTTGGTGCTCCACCCTCCATTGGCCTTCGACGTAGCGTCAGCACCGTTGACGTTTCTGCATGCAGATTATACAGGCTCCGGAACAGGCCCTAAGCCCAGCTCTCCCACCATGGATCACTCCCGGGTTGTCTGCTTGCGTCCGCTGATGGTGCCGGTTGCAGTCCGGTGCACAACAGTACGACGTGTTCAAACGTTTCATCTGCTTCACCACACACTCGATACACTGGTGATACTGTCGTGTGGTCGTAGCGCCGACGGTACTCCTGCGTTTGTAGCGCTCCTGCACGCGCCTCAGAGGGCAGGTGGCTGCCCACACTGTTGTGATAGAGCGCAGATTCCGCAGAAATTTTCTTCATCCATTGATGGTAAGCATGCAGCGTCAATTTTGACTGCGCCGTCTCTGCCCTACTGAGGCACCTCCTCTTCTCTCACCCTCGTCGGTACCTCCCGCTCCCAGTTTTTATCAAGTGGTGTGGTCACAGGGACTGCGAAGAAACCGTACTTCTTCTCCAGCTGGTATAGCCGCCTCCTCCAGCAAGTCTGCACCCCTGTTATATGCGTGTAGACAAAGAGTCCTTTGGCCCATCCGCTGCGATTCATGAGGCGGAGACGGCTGTCATTGGTAATCTTGCTGGTTGCTTCGCTGGCCTCAGAGGACGACCACCCAAGATCCCCTTGCACTGCCTCGTTGGCTACCATTTCATTACAGCCCAAGGCCTGCCGCCAAACCTCTCGCTGTCGACGTTCCACGACTTCCTGCACGGTGCCATGAATGCAGAGAACCACGTTAGTAAAGGTTGGTCCAGATATCACCCCCGCCTTTCAATGTTCTCGAGTAACCAGGAAACGATCTCAGCTCCACAAATTACGCTTTTGGAGGACGTTCCTTCCTCGTATGGCTGCTTGTTTGAGATGTGTGTGATGTTCGGCCAGGTAATCCTGCTTGTTAGACAGCTAACGCCCAGATATATGTATTATTCCTATACCTGTACACTTTCACCATTTAGTATCATACTGTTCCGTATAGCGTCTTCTGGCCCGGCTAACTGAAGCACTGACGATTTCCTGGTGTTGAACTTAAGGCCCAACGTAGTCTCACATATACTTAGCAGTCTCTGCATGTTCTCCACTCTTTATGCAATAAATACAGTATCGTCCGCATAAGTGAGGCCCGACAGCATCCACTCCACCTTGGAGCCGTCTTCCAGGTCTGTCATTGAGAACCATATAGCTTCGACTTGATCAGGCGTTCCTCCAATCTCGACACATAGAGCACGTATAAAAGCGGGGAGAGCGGGCACCCCTGTCGAAAGCTCCTTGTTACAGTGACCAGCACTGATTCGGCCCTGTTAAATTGCGTCTTCGCTTGATTTCCCTAGTAGAAACACCATATAAAAGGTAGCCACTAGTGAGTACACCCAAGCTCTTCCAAGCGTTGCATAAGTCCAGTGTGCAGCACGCTGTCATAGGCCTTTGCCACATCCAGAAAGCAGCAAAGTAATCTTCTTTCCTCCTTTCTGACGACTTCGACGCACTGCGTGAGGGTGAACAGATTGTCCTCCAGTCATCGGTCCCTACGGAACCTACCCCGGAGATCGGTGAGCAGTTCGTTCTTCTCTGCCCATGCTGTCATAAGTTCCTTGATTATGTGGGAGAATGTCCTGTAGACCGTAGAGGTCACGGTCAGGGGCGGATAATCTCTAAGGTACTATTTGTCGCCTCCCCTCTTCGGGATCAGCAAGACGCGACCGAGCCGCCGGTATTCAGGCACAGGCTCTTCTCCCCAGAGGATCGATCTGAACATGTATCATCACCGCATCCTTTACCAAGAACTTGCGGACGCTAGCCGGGATTTCGTCTAGTCCCTTGGAGGTAGACCCCTTCAGGTGAGCCAGCGCACGAACAGCCATCACTCGGCCGATGTCCCCCTCCTGGTTGGAGTCCGGTTTTTCCTGAGCAAGCCAGTGCTGTCGTGGTGTCGGCAACTCTTGTGGGCACCCTGGTGGCTCCACAGCCCAGTTGCCTGACTGCGAGGCAAAGGTGCCGAACTTTTCCCGCGTGGCGGCGACGTCACGCCGGCCACGCGCACATCGCGTGCGCCGCCTTGATAAGGCGCATCAGAGGCGGAGCACAGGGAGTCGCTGCCTGGACTCAGGCGCCGTTGGTAACAATGTTAATCGTCTTGTCCATGTCCCATTAAATGTAGTTTCTTGTTGTGGACACCGTTTGCTCCGTGCTATTCCTCCGGGTCGGGTATGCTTCAAGGCAAACCGACCATATGGCGCCCAACCGTGGTATGCTACCCACTCGCAGGAATTTCACGGGGCTTGGTTTCTTCTTTCGGTAAGCCTTTTTCCTATTCCCCGTGTTTCCTATCGTCGTTCCGTGCTTCCGTCACGTCCACGTTTGTTGTATTGGCGTGTGTCTGACTGTTTGTTTTTGTGACCGCGGCAATCGTTTTGCGCGCTTGTTTTGGTTTCTGGGGGGCGTTTCCTTTTTTGTACTTGTGTTGTGCTTGTGTTGGGCTTTGGGGAGCGTTTCTTCTTTTGTGCTCGCAGGCATGCTCACAGGGGAGCAGGAAGCCGCGATGGCCGCAGCGGCACAAATGAACCTGCTCACGAAGGTCACGAAGGAGATGTGCGACTCCGTGATACAGCGCCTTGCCCACACGCGTGGCCAGCAGGAAACCCCACCGCGAGAGCTCCGACCACACTTGACTGTTCCAGTCCACATGGGGTACGACGACGCAGAGTCTGTGGCAGACTTTCTGGGCGAGCTGCAGACGTACCACCTTGCCTCCGGTGCCTCGGAAGCCTTCATCGGGGACCGGATTGTCCCGCTGGCGTTGCAAGCCAGCGCCAGGTGCTGGTTGGGGTCACAGGCCCCCTTCACCAGCCTGGTGGACTTCCAGACAAGGCTTCGAGAAGAGTTCCTGCCTGCAGGCTACGCAACGCAGATTTTCCGAGAGCTCTAGGCAAGGACGCAGCACCCGGACGAAAGTCTGGTCCGGTAGGTTCGGGTCATGCAAGAGCTCTTCAAGAGGGCGGACCCGAAGTCGCCGGAGTCGGACAGAGTAGCTCGGGTCAGAAGACAGTGTCACCCAAGATACCACGTCTACCTCATCAACCGCACCCAGTGGCGGATCCAAGGGAGGGCGACGGGGGCCGCCCCGCCCAAACAAATTTGACCCCCCCCCCCCCCCCCCCCCCCGAAATAAAACCGACTACCGGCCTGCCAGGTGGTAGAAGGATCGGTACTCAAGGACGAGGGTTCAAAATAGGGTAGTTCGCACCCCAACAGGCACACTTGCACTCTTAACTTGGAGAACCAGTCCGTCGCTTCAACCGAGACTAATGTCCGCGGCGTCGGTTTCAAAGCACGGCTTGGAGCCAATAAGTCGGCGCAGCGGCGCACATCTAGGGGCCGTCGGCGCAGTGTGGTTCTGTGGCGACTAAAACAAAAGGCGCAACCGGAGTCCTGTTTATCTTACTTTAAATCCCCCCTCACCCCCCCCCCCTACCCCCACAAGAAAATTTCCCGCCCCCCCCCGCCCAAAAAAAAAAAAAAAAAAAAAAAAACGGAGTTCTGGATCCACCCCTGACCGCACCTTTGAGACCCTTGAAAAGCTAGCCCGGGGCGCCCGCCTCATCGAGGAAGCTCTTCATGCGGAGCGGGACTACGGTACCGCCACCACCAGCCAAGTACGCGCTCGAAACCGGCATGCGCATGGCGGGGCCCTGAGGCCTCCATGCAAGTGGACTGTCCGAACGAGACCTCCCTTTCCCACCACGTCAACCAGGAGAGTTGGCGTGGCATGCATGGTGATCTCCCGTGCGAGATAAGAGTATGTTCGCCTAACTCTCCCCGAGAGGTCCCCGGAGGTCACAGCGGGGCCCGTGAGGGTTTAGGGCTTGGTCACCACGACAGGTGGGAGGTCGTTGGCCGTGCCCTATCGTAAGCTGGGGCCCAACGGAGATCACCACCCAAGCGAACCATCTTCATCAGTCTGCTCCTGAGAGTGCTGGCGAAAACTGGCACGGTGCGGTCGCAAACCCGCAGCCCAGCAGCATTGACCCCCGCCGCAACGGAACAAGCCCTGCCCACAACAGCCAGTCGTAAGCCTGGTGGAGGCCCTCCCATAGTGGTTCCTTACCCGATCACTGGAGGCGGTCCGACGGGCACCTCGGTGCGGGTGGCCAAAGCAGGCAACTGTCGTCGGACTGCTGCTACGAGTGCAAGCAGCCCGGCCATCACCGAAACCAGTGTCCAAGACTTCTGGACACTACAAACAAGAGGTGGCACGAGACGGCGGCTAAGGGCCGGAACCAGAACAACCAGTCTGGTACAGCAATAACAGCTGAAGGAGCCATGAGGCTGCAGATTTGGTTTAATGGAAAGAAGTGGCGTCAGCGATTTTTGTATAGGCCAGGACTCGTGGTACCCGTGATCTTGGGCCGAGATTTCATTACAGGCGAAAGCATGACACTAGACTTTTCTGGTGGCGGATACCGGCTGGGACAACAACCGTAGCTGACTCCGTTTACCAGACGGGAGGACTACACCCGTAACCTGCCCACTGCAGCCCACTTCAGAATGGTGCCGGACGTCTTGCCTGCCGGTGTTCGAGAATCGTTGCGAAAGTGCCCCGCAAGCAGCCAGCAGAAGCAGGAGCTGCAAGCCGTCCTGCAGTCTTTCTCACCGATGTTCACGGACACACCTTGAAAGACTGACATCCTGAAATCCTGCTGCACAGCATTGAAACCCGGGACGCGCGGACTTAGAGGTGCAAGCTTCGACCGATCAGCGTTCACAAAAGGGCACTCCTAGTTGCGGCGCTCGAGGAGATGATTGACACCGGTTCAGTACGTGAGTCGAGGAGCCCCTGGGTGTTCCCCGTTGTTCTCGCTCCAAAAAAAGACGGAACAGCCAGACTCTGTGTGGATTACAGGCGGCTTAACGATGTGTCAGTACGAGACAGCTACCCTTTCCCCAGCATTTCCTCCGCGATGTACGCGCTCGATAACGCGGCCGTGTTTCCAACGCTGGATTGCAGTCACGGGTTTTTTAAAATCGAGATTCACCCATCAGACGTTCCAAAAACGGCTTTTATTTGCCACAGAGGGTTGTTCGAGTTCACCCGACTGCCGTTTGGCTTGTCTAACTCTCCAGCCAGTTTTCAACGCCTGAAGGATGTTGTACTCGGGAACTCGAAGTACGAATTCGCCATAGCAGACATGGATGACGTGGTTGTTTTCTCGAAAACTATCGAGGAGCATGTCGAACACCTTCGCATTGTACTTGAGCGAATGCGTAATGCTGGGCTCACGATCCATCCCGGAAAGGTTCAGTTGGTCGCGCCCAAGATTAACCCCCTTGGATTCGTTGAGGATAACGGCACGCTCCGCCCCAACGAAGATAAGTTGCGCGCGCTAACGGAATACCCAAGCCCACATGACGTAAAGAGCCTACAAAGATACCTCGGAATGATTGCGTTCTACCGGGATTTCATTCCACACTGTTCCAAGATATCCCAACCGCTCAATCACCTTCTAAAAAGAGGCGTAAAGTGGTGTTGGGCCGAACAATAACAATGCGCATTCACAGCCTTTTAAAAAGCCGTGACTGAAAACTTTTCTTTACAGCTCCCAGACTTGAACAAGCCGTTCGTTCTGCAGTCAGATGCAAGCGACTCTGGCCTGGGTGCTGTCTTGCTGCAGGAGTATGGCGGTGTGCTTCGGCCAGTTGCTTTCACGAGCCACACGCTAACTCCAGCCGAGCGCAACTACAGTGTCGCAGAACGTGAATGTCTCGCCATTATTCATGCTTTGAAGCGCTTCGATATGTACCTATATTGCGCAACGTTTCAGATTCAATCTGATCACTTAGCGCTATCATGGCTAAGGGGACATAAGAATCCAGCTGGAGGTCTTGCTCGTTGGGCGCTTACGCTACACCAGTACGACTACTCCATAGTGTACCGCCCGGGGTCAACCAACAAAGTTTCTGATGCGCTCTCTCGTGCTTCACTTCCCGAGGAACACTCGCACAATACCCATGGCTTGGTGACCATCGCGGCCACGGCACGAGGATCTCCAGATTCACGATGGGGTACATTGCTGAGCCGCGAGGAGCTTCGCAAGGCGCAGCTTGATGACGGACTCTGTCAACGCGTGTCCGCTTGGCTGACAGCAAGAGGTCCAGTCGACCGCCCAAGTGACAAGGAGTTCGACTCCTACTTGATGAGCGATGACGGCCTCCTGCTGCGCTACATCCCCCAGGCTGACGACGATCCGGATGGCTCGGCGTTCCGGACCGTGATACCCCGCAAGCTACGTAAGCTTTTCATCCGATACATGCACGACTCTGCCTTGGCAGGACACAGCAGTGGGAGCTAAACTTACTAAAAGGTATCCCAAATTGCTACCTGGCCAGGCATGAGGCAGGATGTGCTCCGATACGCTCGTAGCTGCTCGGTGAGCCAGAAGGCAAAACCACGTGGTGGTCAGCCCCCCGGTCTCATGCAACCAATCGTGAGCCAGAGCCCTTGGCAGATTTGTTGCTGTGACGTCATGGGCCCCTTCCAACGTAGTACCCGCGGCAATTAGTACTTGTTCGTGGTAACCGACCACTTCACGAAGTGGGTTGAGTTATTCCCTTTGTGGGAGCTAGATTTGCAAAAAATCTTTGAGTGTCTACTTGAAACATTTGCTAGGTTTGGCTTTCCTGCACAGCTTGTAAACGATAATGCCTCCTATCTACCATGTAAGGTGTTCGTGGACGCTTGCGCGGTGCTGGGAATTAAGCACAAAAGAACTTTTCCATACCACCCGCAAGCAAATATCACAGAAAGGGTAAATCAGGAACCTTAGGATGATGTTATAGTGGCCTACACAGAGCGCCACAAGGACTGGGACTTGAAACTGCCCGAGCTCGGCATTCGCAACCCGTACGATCACTAATCGGTCAACGGGTCTCACTCCTGCCCAATTGAATTTCGGCAAGGAGCTCGCGTTTCCGCTTTTTAACAGTCTCCTTTCTACAGAGTCTGGGGGAGTGCTTCGCCCCTACGTGAAGTTCGCAGAGGACCTGCGGTAGCGCTTCTCCGATAACCTTCGAGAGGCCTGAGAAAATCTCGACGTCGCCCGAGTACAGCAGGCAGAGCAGTACAACGAGGGGCGACGTGACTTGTAGTTCGAGGTGAGAGATTTTGTACTCCGGCGTACTCACCCTCTGAGTGACGCCGCTCGAGGCTTCGCAGCCGCCCTCGCCAACAGGTTGGAAGGTCCGTTTCTCGTTCATGAAAAGTGCTCCTCACTCACTTACAAACTAGTTCACTGTGAGTCTAGTGAAGAAACCGGACCTGTTCATGTCACCGACCTTAAAATATTTTTTCAAGCAGAAGACGAAGATTCCTCGCAGGACCGGAACGACACTGACGGCAGTCGCGTTCCGGAAACCCCCTTGTCTCCTCAGCTTCGCCTCTCTCGCATTTTGGGGGTAGTTTTTTATTTCCACGGATCTGCTCCCTTTTTAAGAGAGGGGGGAGAAGATTGTGGGCCCACTTCAGATCCGCTATTTCAAACTTTCTGAAAGGAATGCGAAGAAAACGTCAGGCTCAACCCTCAACTGAGCCCCATGTGGTCTGCTTCCTTGTTTTTTTACGAAGCTGGCTCATGGACAACACTGTCACCACACCCGCCATCTGAACGACACAGCGGCCGGTCTCAATGTGGCCCGGGCCATCAAGGACGTCGGCGCGCCAGGGGCGGTCCAGGGAACCATGGACCGCGGCCACCCTCTACAGGACGGAGCGGCAGCTCGCTCGGATCAAGGAGGACCACATGGAGAGCAGTCACCTGCTGGAGACGGTCCAGAGCAACAAGGTGGCCTCCAGCCGAGCCCTGAACAAGAGCAACGAGCTTAAGCGACAAGCTGGAGCTGACCGAGCCGCTGCAGAAAGAGCAGCATGTGGCCAAGGAGCGGGGGAGAGAGCGGAATCCGAACGCATAGCGCGCGTCAACCAACGTGGCGAGCGTGACCTCCAACGGGCCATCGCGCTTGTTCAGCAGGCGCCGGCCGGACTTGCAACGCCAGTCCGCCCAGCAGCGCCATCCACCCCCTGACGCCCACGACGTCGTCTCGGTCATCGACATGCCGGACGAAGCTTGATGGGGGGGGGGGGGGGGGGGGGGGGGGAGTGTGGGCACCCTGATGGCTCCACAGCCCGGTTGCCCGACTGCGAGGCAAAAGTGCCGAATTTTTTCCGCGTGGCGGTGACGTCACGCCGGCCACGCGCACGTCGCGTGCGCCGCCTTGATAAGGCGCATCAAAGGCGGCGCACAGAGAGTCGCTGCCTGGACTCAGGCGTCGTTGGTAACAATGTTAATCGTCTTGTCCATGTCCCATTAAATGTAGTTTCTTGTTGTGGATACCGTTTGCTCCGTGTTATTCCTCCGGGTCGGGTATGCAGCAAGGCAAACCGACCACACTCTTCAGGGTTAGAGATCTCCGTCAGGTACGCTGCTAGGTGTTTGCCAAGGTATTCTGACGGCTTGTACGCGTTCTTGTCTATTATAGTCCCTTCCTGGTCTTTTTCCTCGAGTGATCCAAGATACTTCCAAATCATCCTAGGCGCATCTCTTCCGCTAAATCTAATTTCTTGGATGGTCCCCAGATCCGCTGTCCTTAATTTTCTTGGATTAGCTGTTTGGCAAATCACTTGTGGTTTTGATATAAGGTCCACCTTGAAGAGACTTCACTCACAGATTCCGCTCGGGGCGTCACTCGTCCGATGGCGCCCTATGATGTCAATCTTTTGATACCGATTTTAAGAGAAAAATCGGCCACGCATGAATGTAATGTTTTTTTTAGGATGCTTAGAGCTCATAGATTGAGTTGAGACCACTATTAGACTATCCTAGAAAGTGGTTTAGTGTCACTTTATAAAAAAGCTGAAGAAGTTCTTGAAGAAAAAAAAAACGAGCTGGAGGTGAATTCTAGAGTATTTTTAACTGGTGAATTTGAATATCACGTTCGTTTTTTCCGAAGATGTAACTAAACGCAAGAAAACATGAAAAACAACCGACCAGTCGTTATATTACAAAAGGTTCTTTCGGCCGCCAAATGCATGTCGCTCTTGTGGGCAGTGTGTGCGATTGCAAGTTTGCCACATATATTCCCCCGCACTGACACCAGTCGTGACGTTTTTTTCTGACCTTTTGTTGAAAATAGCAAGAGTGCGCGTGCATAGCTTTGAGAAGCGCTGAAGATACGCGAGAGCGGAGATTCCGAAAACTCATTTTAGGACGTAACGCCCTGGAAAGGAGGGGTTTCAGCGGTACTTTGAAAATAATTTTCCAGAGCCTACGTGCAGCAAATTGAAAAATAATCTTGATATTCGTGATCCTGGAGGCCTAAATGAAGACGATTTATGCATTTTTACTCAAATACAGATCCGCTTCAGCTTCCCTTTAGGCTGTGTGGGACTATAGGCAATTCCATTGTTCGTCCGTCCACGTCAACACATCCCCGACCAATGTTTTCGTGGTATTGCCTGAGCTTAGGATGGTTAACTATACACACTAATATTGACGTAAAACACGTTAATTAACGCAACATTTTTGATAACGACATTAAAATGAGACAAATGTATTACAAAAATATTTACGCATACGGTTTAACATGCGTATTTATTACGTTACCCATCGCCGTTGTCATATTTTCAAAGTTAAAATATCTTTTTTGTCTCGTTGCATTGAAGCTTTGAAAGTGACGTTCGATGATCTGGAGCGCTCTCACTGAAGGAGTGACTAAATTTACACATTCTGGCGGGGGAATACGTCGCCTTAAGGCCCGTTCACACTCTTGCGACCGAGTAAGACCGAAAGAGACCAGACCTGGTTTTAAGCCTCTTGCGATCTCTAGGACCAGCTCCGCTGCAGCGCAGCCGGTCCTAAGAAGTCGCAAAATGCTTAAAAACCGGTCTGGTCTCTCTCGGTCTTACTCGGTCGCAAGAGTGTGAATGGCGCTTTAGTCCTCCTGACAAAACCTCTACCGAAACACTGAAAAGAAAAGGTACCGGCACATTAAAATACTCACGATACGAGAAGCACAAATGTGGCTGCCAGTAAACGGTGCTACTGAGGTAAAATAGTACTGCCAACAAGTCATTATGGTTACAAATGCAGGCAATCTACCCATCGTGTCCTTAAAGTTGACTCCTCCTCACATAGTGTGTTTGTGAGGGGAAGACATCTTTACAAATATACGTAATACCTGCGGTTGGTATTAATCAACATATGCCCTTGTTGTTGGCTGAGTAGAGCTAACAACCAAGGTTTTCTGCAAAGCATTGCAGAAAACACCGAATAATATCAAGGAGGGTTAACCTCGTCAACTTTGTGCCGGAACAATGAACCGAGTACTTTACTATAGTAAGCGAAAAAATAAAAACGGTAGGGCGTGCATTTGGAAACCCCGGCTTCTAGCATGCGCTCCGTGGCTTCCGCCGTGCTTTGGCTGCGCTTACGCACTGGAGGTGCACGAGACGCCGACGCGTTGTTTAACGTAGGAAGCTCACACTAGAGGTGAAAGAAGTGAAGCACCTCCCTGCCGTTCTCACCTTGTCAGTGACTGTGGAACAGTGCATTGTACTGCGCTCGGTTTCCGTTAGAAAACGCGTCTATAGCGCCCAAATCCTCCTCGACCGGTATGGAAACCTCGCGTCCGAAAGGACGCAAGCGTATCGCGCTGTCCACGCTGTCGCGCTTTGGCGCTGCGCTGAGGGAGAGGGCTGCCGCCGACGCACCGAGATACCGGATTCGCCAAGACAGCAGAGACGGTTGTCTTCGCTGTTTATACGGGTTTCCACAACGACAGAGGTTGGCAGGCACCACTCCCAATATAAACGGGAAAACTCCGAGGCTGCGCGCGTCCAGCCGTTCCAACCACCGAAAAGCTCTCTGCGCGAAGGCCATCGCATTGTCGCAAACTAAGATGTAAGCATATTTCCCAAATAAAATATCTGAATAGACTGCAAAATATTCTCAATCCGGCTGGTGCCGCCAGTGTTCACCACACTCACACTCCTGGTGCGAAAATGCTTAGGGCACGGGCTCTACTTCGGACATTGTTAGAGTTGGGCGAATTTTACGGCTGAATCGACTGACCACCAGCGGGAACTCGAATATTCGCTAACAAATGAACCTTAAGCTAAATTACCCAAGCTAGGGTGCCTCAATGTCTTTCTGTTTAGGGTGATGCCACCCTTTGTAGTACCCGATGCCGACAGCACGCGCTCACGGGTAAAATACAAAGAAATCGACGAAAACAAAATGTCGCCATAGCACAGTCAGCGCCACAAACGCGTGCAGGGACACGCTCTTTCACGCGCTTCTGAACAAAAAAGAAAAATAAAAGTGTGGGACAAAATGGCCACATGTCTCCACCCTAAGCAAAGCGCACATGAAGGCACCCTAACCCAAGCACCAAAGATAATGCTGGGACCTTAGATACACGCGGTGCACGCGCTGGCCCTTTCAATATAAAGTACTCGAAGTAAATAATAGAAATAGGGCGTCGACGGACACACACACACACACACACACACAAGCAATAGGGTTTTACTTTTGAGCAGTTTCAGCTGCAGATGCCAACACGTGCAGCGCGTGCAACAACACACGTAGCCACTCACAGCATGCTCCTTGGCGCTTGGGCAATTTTTGCTGAATGAATGAACACCGGGTGGAAGCCAATTTCTGACGCAATGATCGAGTCCACTCCGTTTGTGGCATTGGGCTGTGACACGACCAATACCACTTGGAACCGAGTGAATCACGATAGAATGCCAGATAACGTTCTGAACAAAAGAAGGAAAACAGTCCTCCTTAGTTTATAAACGTCACCGCGAAAATCACTCGCATCAGCTATAGATTTCTTGTGCCCCTTTAAGCGATATGTCTGTCTATGCTGGAACGCAAACTAAATGATGTAGAAAACTGCATCGGGCACTAATTGGCTATACTCTCGGGTCACGTGAAATGACGTTGAAATGTAGTTTTTTCCTATGCAGTTCGAGCTATGCACGTAAAATGATGCAGTTGGCGGTGACGTCAAAATATCGTCACTATGCACTTTGGCAATGCAGTTAGCTTAGGGGTCGAGACGAAGCCAGAGATCAATCTGCATCGTAAAAGATGGCGACCCTAACATATGCATCTCTACTGTTGGATTTGCCAGCGGATCGAGTTTTTAGAGATCACCGGGATGCTTTCGAGACGAGCGATGCGAGGTTTGTGGACGAATACCGGCTGACCAAAGGGGTGACTCGCTGGCTGTGCGGCCAGCTTCGCGGAAAGCTCCAGCGGCGTCGCGAAGGGCCCCGTGTGCTGACGGTCGAACAACAAGTCCTCGCAGCTCTACGCTTCTATGCCGCTGGCGGCTTCCAGGGAACCGTCAGGAGCGACGAAAACATTCGTGTTCACCAGTGCTCGGTGAGTCGCGTACTTGTTAATGTCACCAACGCAATCATCGATTGCCTCCGATCGAAGTGGCTGTGTTTCCAGCAAACTCAAGCAGAGAAGGCGCTCACAAAAAGGAAGTTCTTCGAGCGATGCAAGTTCAGCGGCGTGATCGATAAATATTCTAAATACTCTTACACGATTCAACACGATTGTGTGTTCATTTCAGTGCACCCCATATAAGCGATTTGCCTGAGCGAAAAGCCAAGCATGCAAAGGTAACAGGCTTAAGTTGAGCTAGTTCGTTCATACTTCAGGTAGAGGGAGAGAGAGATATACTTTATTTTAAAGCAACTACTTCAGGTAAGGCCAGCTGAACTAGAATAAACATACACACAAAGAAAAGACCCTACACACCGTGGGACTAATACCCCATTCACACGGCAGCATAAAGGTACCTTTAGCTTAGGTCCCTTAGCTAAAGGTACCCGTAGTAAACGGCGTTCTTGATCACACGATAAATAAACGGAGCACTTTAAGTTCATGTCGATTACATTCCTGCTAAACCGCGAGAGGAACACGTGATAAGCAATTATTCCTCGAAATCGGTTTCACGAGCAGTTTTTTTTTAATATTGTGTGTGAAATATCACATTTAAAACCTAGATATTATTTCTGTTTGCTTTTGCGGCACTTTACTTTTTTCTCTAAGTCTAAGGGCGCATTTAAATGAGTCTTGCTTTAAAACGTCCGACCCGTCTGGCCACACTGACCCTAAATCATCTGCGTTTACGAGTTTGCATTGCGAGGTGGGCGACCATTTTATGTTTAGCAGCTCCATTTTCTTGCACAGTTCTCACTGAAGTAGCTAAATAGTGCCCTGCAGAAACGAACCACGGCGAAGTCTCACGGTTACGCCATGTCACACGATCGAAAGGGATGGACGACAACGAAGATAAAGGGTCCTGGGCGGGAGAGTCGGGCGACTCGTCTACAAGCTCGAAAAAGAGCTCGCAGTGGTCCATCGCGTTCGGGTTCGTAGCAGACATTGTTTTCCACGTGCCGCCGCTGCTACCTGCTAGCTAGAGTATGTGTTCATCATTATTGTATTATTACATCACATTTGTGTTCACAATCATTTCACAATTTGATACTTATATATATTCAATTTGTTATTATGCTTTAAACAAGATATATTTATATACATGTGATATTATTTTGAGTTCGTGGGTCCGAGGCTACTCCCTGTAGCTGTTAAGGGAGCTCGGCGAGCTCCGTTTAACACAGGACCTCCCTTAGCGAAAGGGACCTTTATGCGCCGTGTGATCACGATCTCCAGCTCCCTTTACGACAGGTACCTGGGCTAAAGGTACCTTTACGCTGCCGTGTGATTTGGGTATTATTCTCTGCGGCCAATCAATTCACGATCTTCCGCGTGTGGCGTGTGCTCGCGATCCAAGAGCACGGGCTGATTCGCCGATAGCAAAGGGAGCTATGTTAAAGGTACTTTTATGTTGACCGTGTGAATGGGGTATTACAACTGATTTTCGTTTTCCTCCTCTTCTACTACGAACCCAACTTGAGGAAAATATTCTCTTTTCTTCTTTTTTGCTTCCTACTTCACCGAAAAGTTAACTTCCGAAGCAACATTTTTTCTTTCTTGTGCAGCACGAGAAAAGTTTCACTAACGCAGTCAAACAAAGTCAAAAAGTAAAATTTGTCGTTAGTTGTTTATACAGCAGGAGGTTAGTCTGCCTGAACATGGCGACATTGTTACCCACTGGAGATAAGCAATTTAGCCAGTGCAGTTCGACTGCTAGCCCGGGGTCTTTAACGTGCATCACGAAGTAGTGATACATGACCGCACGCCGGTACGATGCTCATCCAGATCGAAACGGGCAGGGGCGGGGATTGAACCACGGTGGATTGAACCCAGGGTCCCTGGGTTCTGCAGCGCGAGCTCTCGCTCCACGTGCTCCGAGCTTGTGTGCGCTAGCCCATTCGGCGATTCTCCGAAATTCCCTGTAGGAAAAACAAAAACGATCGTAGCTTCAACTTAGACTTCAACTCAATCGCCACAGATCGGCGACGTCACCGGACACGTCACGGTGCAGTTCTCTTCCGATGCAGTTTGTTGGCGATGGAGATTAGGCTCCTCCCACCGGCGACGTCACGATGCAGTTTCTCCACCGCTTTTTCCAGCATAGACAGAATGTTCTTACTGAAATTCAAGCGCAGTTATTTTTAATGATGCCCTTAAAGGTGCCCCGAGGAGGTCTCTGAGATCGCCTATATATGGTGATAACTCACTTTGTTGGTTCTAAGCATCATAGAAATCCCCAAATCATAATGATACGTGCCCAATTTCCCAATTAAAAAAAAAAAAAAGAAATCAAAGATCGCAACACACCGAGGTCATCTCGAGCGATGGGATTAGCGTGTTACGAAACTAGGCGCGCCTCCGACCGGTGGAACCGCGGAGTGATATCTCGAATGCGCGCGGCTCGTTGCCCATACATCCCGGACTACGATTCAACCTAGCGAGCGCGCGCTCGAGCGCTCGAGAGCTGACGACGGGACACATCACTCCCGCGGAAAAAAACAACAACAACAACAACATAGTTCGCTGTTTCTGAGACAATTATTGCAGTACCATGTTCCCTCTCCGCGAAAAATAACATTTTTTGACTACTCTTACTTGTTTTTATCATCTACAAAAGCATACACATTTTGTAATAACAGCGTTTGCAATCTCAACGAAATGTCGCGTTTTCATTGATCACATGCATGAGATAATTTCGATATTTGATTGATTTTTTAATAGAGAAATTGGGCGCGCATCGTTATCATTTATGGATTTCAAGGATTCTTAGAGCCCGCCGAGTAAATTATCGCCATATTTAGGCGATCTCAGAAACCTCTTCAGGGCACCTTTAAAGGGGCGATGCAACAATTTTTGTACTTTGCGCAAATAACGCTTAGAACGGATCCCTGACATTAATGACCTATGAAACACGCGTTTGTTTTTCACCCCACGCAATAGAAGTCCCAGTAAAAAATTAAAGAAAAACGAGCAGCGTTCACCCCCTCAACTCGCAGCCAGAACAAGCAGCCACGTGATCTGGAGCCGATTATATGCCGCCAAAGTTGATCATAGCCACGCGCTGGGGTTGGCAAAGCACAGACACGCGCTGAGTTCCAGACATTGTTATGGCTCGGCTATTGTCCTCGTTGCAGCGATTGGACACAGGCCACTACCCGAATGCTTCTTGAGCTATCAATTATCACGAGCCTAAATCGAGTGCTTCGGGTCCAATCTATGAGCCGCATTCAAATATCGTCCCTGGAGGGTGCTGCAACCACCAGGGTACGTCATCAAAATTTGCGAAAGAGAGATTGAAAGAAAACGCTCGCTTTCTCCTTGAAATTACACCGCAACAAAGAGGTTTCTTGGTCAGTGGCGTTGCGTGCGAGTGTACTTGGGTCCTACTAGTGCCAGTAAGCTCATATAAAAAGAAAAACGCTCAAAACGAATCTCGTTGCACCGCCCCTTTCAGCATAATGCAGTTTTGACCTAAAAATACCTTTATTTTATAGATACTGAGTATTTTCTTATGCTCTGGGCGTGTGATTTCCCAGAAGAACCTATGAAGCAGACTCAATCTAGTACAATTTATGCATTCCATAGCCAGCCTAAAAGGGTAGTTACACATAAAGTCAGTTGCATTCAAACCAGTTTACCCAGGAATCAAAAGCAAAAGCCATAGTTGTGTCTCTTCAATACTTCCAGTTGGCGAAGATTTGGAACGCTTCCTAACTTGTTTTCCCCAATCATCCACTTGTCCCCCCGAATTTACAAAAACAAACAAACAAACACACACACACACACACAAAAAAAAGAAAAGAAACACCAAGTGAGTTGGGCAACTGCGTGCTCCCCTACGACGAGAGAATACTTTAGGAGAGAACACCTTCCAACGAGAGAGCAGCTTTAATCGGGTGGCGGCTTGCACCACCTAGCCGAACCTGGCGTCATCTGTGAGGTAGCCCTATAACTGCATTGAACTTGAGTGAAGGCTTTGGGTTTTGCAGTATTTGCGAGATTAAATGCACGTGCTATCTACGAGAAATGATCGTTTATAACATTGTTACAAGTTTCACGAGCCCATGGTAAAAAAAAAAAAAAAGATATGTAAAAACAATTCGGAAATACAGGGAAATCACAAGTGTTCCAGAAGTAGCCGATAGATGGCATCAGTGTATTTCCTCGTCGTTTGCGATCACAAGAAAGCACAAGGCTGAGCAACGCGGCCTTGTGCTTCCTTGTGATCGCAGCCTTTTGCAGTGTGTGAACCACAACAAATGAGACTCTTTAACGAAAATGTTTGCTCCCCGACATTGTATCAGGGTCCTCACAAGCATTTTTTTTTTGTAATTTGGGTTGTGTCTTTTGTGCTCTCAAGTAAAAAAGAATTCGAGATGTCCTTGCTTTTTTTTTTGCTTTTCACGATTATGTCCCGAATTCTTAGGATATCTATATGTTTTGTATTATTATTATGAGGAGCATAAATTGTGATTAAACTATAAAGTCTGAAGGCGTCCAGTTTTTTTTCTTGGGAAACATTTTATTACATAACATTCCAAGTAAAACGGTCGCGCGGTTAATGTATTTTTGCCAGCATAATGCCACCATAAATTCTCACCTATGCTGTAGGATACTGCGAGTTGGCATAAAAGTAAAATAGCGCGATAGAAATTGAGGATGCGTGTTTTACTTCAACTGATGAGGGGAGAACAGCCTGCGTTGCTTACAAAACATCAGTTTTTGTTTGTAATCAGCATAAACAGCTCTGCTTGTATGGATATTCTTGTTGGAATTCAACATTTTTGGTAGAAAGTACAATATTTGAACAAGTGCACGCGTTTGAAAGCTTTGTTCACTCCAGTTTTATTTTAATAATATAAAAATAAAGTCCAATCGAGCTTTTGCTGTAGTGGACACTTAAAATCAAGCCCTGGGAAATTACTACGTAGAAAAGTCTATAAAACAATTTTACTTTTCGTTTGTTATTTTTCATTCATGATCACTTTGTAACCGAACTAGACCCATGAACAGTTGAACTTGTAATACTCGAGAAACACTCGGTTTTCAGCGATTATAAGACTGGTGCAGAGTGGAACCATTTTGAGTTACAGATATTTTTTTATTGTTATTCAAGGCGCACCACGAAATATTGTTTTTGTGAACCCTTAGCCTCATGAGATCGCGACAAAAAATATAGACTAACTTATAATCAATATTCTTAATGAAACGCGGGGTGATTCTATTGTATGCAGAAACTGACTCTTAATTGCGTTTAATTGCGTGTGTAACTTGAGTAATAACCTCGGTGACTTACTTAAACTCGGTCTGAGAACTTTAGTATATTTACATTTATAAAAAAAAAGCCGTTCACACGTTACACACTTGCTTCAGAATGCGAACACAGTCTGCTCGCCCAACGCGCTTTTCAATAACCCGGAGCAGGATTGAAACAATCAACTATACACTCCCAACACAATTCGAAGCGCACCAGTCACTCTGTCAGATATGAAGTGTGCGTGGTGTAGCATGGCGTTGCGACGTCCCTTTGCTCCCGCTTGCCACACACTATGCAGAGGTGTAACTCGATGCTCGTTTCTTCCGGTTGAAGCACTTCGAAACACTTGCAAGAAAACACAACACCGACACCGACAGAGAAGCGTACGCGAAGCACTGCCTCGCTGTCCTCGAGATGTTCGAGGCGTGGCGTCGCCGCGAAGCACACGCACGGCGTCTGTCCGTCAGCTGTCTCGTGGGAAGTTCGCAGCGTCTCTACCTCCCGTCAGCGTACGCTTTTTTTTTTTCTTGTCACTCGATGACAATGTCGCCTTCGGCAAGGCGCTGCTCCCGCTGTCAGGAGTAGACGCCGTCGTTGCTCTGGATGGAGAAGTGCCGGTACGAAATGTACTCCTGGGGCACGTCGTTGGCCTTGACGGGACGCCTGCGCCGTCGGCGCTTGAACTTGAGCGCCGTCAGAAGCACGGCCAGGATAAGCACCAGGACCGCGCTCACACTGCCGCCGAGGATGATGCCCAGCGTGGACAGGGTCACGCGCGTCTTGTCCGTCTTGGCTAACGTCCGGACTTGGAGACACTTCCGGTTGTTGGTGGACATGTCGTAAGGGCGTTCCACGTCGGCCGTGTACGGCGTAGGCCGGCCAAGGCTGCGCAGGTACTTGCCCGTGGCCGTCACGCACACCGTGTACCACGTCTCCGTCCGGAGCCCGTCGATGTCATAACGGCGCACGCTGGGCTCCAGGGAGGTGCCGGCCGCGGGAGCCGGCTCGGACGTGGCGTGATACGTAACCAGGAAGCCGCCGATGAGGGTGCCATTCTGGACGTCCCATTCCAGGGATAGCCGGTCGTGGTCCAAGCGTCGCACTTCGGTCGACGTCATCAGCGGCGCCGGGCAGAAGTCAACTGGGTGCAGGGAGCCAACCGACTGATTGGCCAGTTTGTCCGGCAGCGAACAGGACGGGTCGCGGGTGGCTAGGCGAGGATGGTCCTGGAGCCATTCCCAGAGGCCCAGCAACCGGCAGTCGCAGTGAAACGGGTTGCCTGCAATGGGGGGACACGGGGTCACCCGAGCGTCCTCGGATGACACAAAGGACTCGGAACTAGGCGGCCCTTGAAGACCGAAATCTGTTCGAGGAAAGAGGCCGGGACAACGTCGGCTGGCACAAAGACCCGCCTGGAATTAGAGGGGACTCGCAAGCTTAAATTCCTGAGCTTGGTATAGAAGCATTTCGCAACGCGCGCTCGCAGTGCTGGCAGATCCACCGGGCGCATTCATTCAAATGAAGACGGGAGTGAATCCACGAAGCGGATGAAAACGAAGGGTGGGGAAACGCGGACGGATTCAGAATTTAGGGGAAGGCCTCCTTATCTTAACTTCCCCGCTTGATCAATGGACGGGCTTTCTATTTCACAAGATTGCCCCCGCTGAGCTGCTCCGATGGGAGCTCGCCTTCTTCTATTCGTCTTCGTTTCGTGATCACTTTAATAGCGCGATTGCTTTTCTTTGTGCCGCCCTCTGTCCCAGCGCGCTTCCATTTCACTGCTTGGGCTATATTCGGAGTGCGGGAAAGGATGGGGAGAACTGGCGAGGCGAGCGAATTGGCGAATGTCTCCCAGATTTCCATTCTTTGTGTTTCGTGGTATAGGAAACTTTTGGGTTCGTATTACAGAGTGCGGGATACATTTTCTGCTTCGGAAGTGCGGTTTCTAATTCCTTTATCTTACGATGAGTGGTCGTGAATGCGAAGCTGGTGCCCGTTGTCGCACGCCACTCTTTTAATGTTGTTCTTTTCACATGTTTGTGAGAAAAAAGGATAAATTCAGAATAAGCTAGCATTTTATTTTCTTTGTCGTGGTTGAAAACTATAAAAAGTAGCTTGATTCAGTTGATATATCGTATTGTTTTTGTGTATTTTTATTGTAATCTGTAATTTAATAATTTTAAACAACATTGTTTTTGCTAACGTTGGCATTTCGGTGTTTGTTTGCGGTTTGTTTTTTGCACCCTAAGAATCAAGGAAGTATACGATAGATTTCTGCTGATAGTTCTTTTTTTATTCAAGAAGAAAAAAGTAAATTCAAATTTTACTTGCTACCAACTCCTGCTAAACCGCGGCAAACTATTCCTAGCGGTACGTTTATTTTAAATATTGTATTCGTGTAAATAATGTAACTGTTAAAATGAACCTTGCATTTTCTTACCCAAATAGCGGATTTGCTATTGAAAAAATTAGATAGTATTTGAAATGAGCTTATGGTTTTATTTATTGCAAATTATAAAATGCTATTTAGCTCGCCTTTAGAGTGTTGAAGATAATCTTATTTTAAATTTCTTTTAGAACGCACTGTACGAGCCAAGAGGGACCATCAATAATAGTCACCTTCTGAGCATTTGATTAATCGTTGCTTGAAAATAATCAGGGGATACCAAATATATCCGTGGCGTAGCACGTCTGGAAGCGGAAACTATAAAACCACTCGCATAAATTCTTGTTTTTCATTTCAAAACCAAACTTCGTAAAATACTTACCGAAGAGTAACAGTTCGCCGAGTCGCACTTCAATAGGCTGGAGCACAGAGCTGGCAAGGTAGGCAAGTTTGTTATCCCGAAGATCCAAGCTGACCAGAGCTGTAAGGTTGACGAAGGCACTCACCGCCACCCAGCCCAGCTCGTTGCTGCGAAGGGAAAGACTTCGGAGTCTATGCACGTTGCTGAACACTTTTTCATGAAGCCGAGTGAGCTTGTTATAGGAAAGATCTAGCTGCTCCAAGTGCTGAAGATCCGATCTGAATCGCGGCAGGTCCATGATAAGGTTGTGGGTAAGGTTGATGATCTGAAGGCGGTCGATTCCCTGAAAGCGTTCAGACGGCAGGATGTCTATTGAGTTGTAGCCGAGATCCAAGACCTGTAGTTTTTTGAGAGGCTTGAACGCTCCCGGTGACACTTTAATGATGCTGTTGTGGCTGAGGGACAGCGCAGACAGTGAGGGGAATCCGACGAAATCGTTGGAAGCAACGATTGAGATGTTGCTGTGCTCTATGTTGAGGTGGCGCAATGCAGTGAAACTTCCTTCAGTGGTGAAGTCTTCCCGGATTCTAATGAGGGGGTTATGATTCAAGTTTAGTGTCAACAGTTGGTCCATGTTTGTAGTGAGCAAGGCGTTTGGGATGAAACTAAGGTTGTTTCCTTCGAATGACAATTCCTGGATAGACTTTAAAGCCCCCGTGATGGAAGCGTCAAGGACCGTAAGCATGTTGTTTGTCAGGATCAGTTCCTTGAGGCTTGTCAAGTTGTAGAATGCATCGTTCACAATTTCGGATATGGAGTTGTTGCTCAGATTAATTCTAGCGAGAGCTGTATTAGATTTTAAGGCTTTGCTGGGTATCCTACTAATCTTGTTTTGACACAAAGACAGGAGTTCGAGATTCGGCATCAGTTCTGTGGCTGAAGAAGGCAAGAGACTAAGATTGTTGTTGTCCAACTTGAGCTCAGTCAGGTTTGTTAATCCACGCAACTGTTTTCCGTCCAAATCTTGGATCCCATTTCCTCTGAGGTTAAGAACTTTCAGCTCGGAGAGTGGCTCGAAAAGCTTTCCTGTGATCGGACTGATTCCTGTGTTTTCAATCTGTAGCGTCTCGAGCGCTGATAGACCGTAGAAGATGTTATCATGAACACCCGTCAAATTATTTCCTGACAGGTCGAGATGTTTCACACTTGGAAGGAACAAGAAGTCAACTCTCGCGCTGATCAATTTGTTGTTGCTGATGTCCAGAGTAACAAGAGATGACAGTTCAAGGAAAGAGCCAGCCTCAACATCCTCCGCCATGACACTTGAAAGCAATAATTCGTGAAGAGGAATTTGACCCTCGAACATATACTTTCGTATGACATATATTTGGTTGTGAGACATATGCAAAACTTTAAGTTTCTTCAAGGACTGAAATGTCTGCGGTTCTATATCCATAATGTTATTGTGCGACAAGTAAAGTTCTTCTAAACTTTCCGCACCGCGGAACATGTCCGTACTGACGTGACTTAACGTGTTGTATTCCATATAGAGCGTTCTCAACTTGATCATTCTTTCGAATGTTCCCTCTTCGATTATTGTGATCTCATTGTGGTTCAAGTGAAGGCGGTCAACTTCAATAAGGTCGCGAAACATCTCTTTTCTTAAGCGGTTCAGCTTATTCCAGTCCAGCCAGAGAATGTCCACTTTGTTGAGCCCACTCATGCTGTTGGCGTGCATATTGCTGATTTCGTTCTGGGTTAGAATCAGGGACCTTAAACTGGACGGATATCGACTGAGGATGTCGCCAACGTCGGTGAGCCTGTTGCCGTGAAGATTGAGATGTTGCAAGTTGGCTAGACTTTGGAACGCTTCGTTCTCGATTGTCTCAATACGGTTGAACTGAAGATGCAGTTCCTGCAGGTTGGGCAACGAGTAGAAGACGCCCTTGCGTATTTTTTTGAGTAAGTTATTTTCCAATCGAAGGTCTCTGAGTTCTACGAGCTCCTGGAAAGTTCCAGGCAGCAAGTCTGCGATCAAGTTGCTGTCCAAGGAGAGGGAACGAAGCTCTCGGTTATTCTTGAACATCGTGGAATGAATGCTGCGGAGCTGGTTGTACGACAAGTGAAGCTGGAACAAGTGGGGGAGAGAGTAAAACGCGGCTATTTCAATTTGTGTTATTGCGTTGTTGGCTAAGAATAAAGCGGAAATTTGAGAAGAGTTGAGAAATGTGTCGTTTGTGATTCTAAGAATGTTGTTGTTGGAAAGAAGTACTTCTCGCAGGTGAGTCATGTTCTGAAAAGTGCCGCTCTCAATGCTGTGCAAGTGGTTCGAACTCAGCTCTATGGTTCGTAGTTTCTTTAACGGTGTCAAGGCCCGACGACCTAGCGTGTGTATTGTGTTCTGACTGAGGTCAAGGGCTTCCAGTTCAAGAAGGTGTATAAAACAGGAGTCATCCAGGTCGCTCAATTGGTTCATGTGCAGCGACAGCGAAGTGAGTCGTGGCATGGTGACGAAGCTTCGTTCGTTCAGCTCTCGAATGCGGTTGGAGCTCATATCCAACCTCTGCAGTGCCGTGAACCGCGTGAAGCCGTCGTCAGGTATGTCTTTGATTTCGTTCTCGGCCAGCCTGAGTGCCTTCAGGCTCCGCAGTCTCCGGAGGGCGTTCAGTGGGAACGACCTCTGCCCACTGTCGATAAGGTTAAGCTCCTCCAGGCTGTTTTCTAGACCCCCGAACGCGTACTCGTTGATGTGTTCGATCTTGTTCTTCGACAGCTGAAGATTTGTCAGCTGCAGACCGTAGAAGACGTAACTGTCCAGTTCCGCTATCTCGTTGGAACTGAGCTCGAGGGAGCGGAGGGCCCTGAGGTTCTTTAGTGCGCCTTTGGGCACCTCCCTTAGTTTGCTCTGCGTGAGCGAGAGCGTCTCGAGGGTCTCGTCGAGTCCGAGGAACACGTCTTCATCGACGCTGCTGATCTGCGTGTTGGATATGAAGAGGCGGGATATGGTGCGGTTGAGAAAGAAGCCAGCCGGAAGCGTGGTCATGTTCGAGTGCAGGTTGTAGACGCTCAGCATCTTGACGGGGCTATGTATCTCGGCCAGGGTGACTCCGATCTGCTCGGGGGACACCGAGTTACACTCGAGGAAGACGTCACTGTCGAACTCGTAGCAGGGGCACCAGGGCCTCCGGTTCCAGGAGGGGCACGCGTCCCCCTGGGGCTCTGCCCAGATCGGGGTCGGCGGCAGCAGTACGCCCAGCCAGAGGAGCAGCCAGTGGCCCTCCACCGCGCCCGGGTTGCGGCCCCTTCTCCAGAACCGCCGCAGGAGCATTGTCACGTGGCGCTCATCTGGAACCAAACAGACACACAGGGCTTAGATTCCACGTAGGAAAAAAGAAGCTTAAAAGACTTCACGTAGCGCCACGGCTTTGATATTCAGTTGGTCGTAAACCGGTAAAAGTACGAAATAACGCTGTGTGTATGTTTATAGAGCCGGAAGTTAGTCAGCCTCAAATGGGCGTCTGGTGTCTCAACTGTAGATGAGAAATTTAGCCAGTGCGGTACAACCACTACACTCGTTCATAAGCACGTGAGTCCGAGGTCGCTGCTTTGAAGCGTTCTTTCACAGAACGAGCGCTCGCGCTAGAAATGCATGTCTCAAAGCCAGAAGCGCGAGATAGCGCCTTTGTTGCTTTGGCTGCAGTCTCAGCTTAATGGTGCACATAGTACTGGGCAGGAGATCGAACAATCGAGCTTGTTGTTTCCACAGCTCGGCAATTACTAACACAGCATAACAAAGAAATTGAACCACGCCATGCACGGTCTGGGCACGAACGCTTCACTCTTACCAGCGCTTTGGTCGCACGAGGAGCGGCCTTCGAATCGTCATCTTCGATATCGCTGGTCAAAAACAAAGAAGAAACTTCGGTTTTGTTGTCACCACAGCTAAGGCGTGCCGGTAGTGGCGTGACTGTTCGATTTCGTCTCCAATAGACGATTACAAGCTTAGCGTCCCTACTGGTGCCCCATAGGCCCGTCGCTCTATACTCCGTTCTATTCTAAGTACCGGGAGCTTGCAGTGTCCCTTCCAAGCACGCGCGCTCGTGCAGTGCGAGCATCGTTCAGGGGAACATGTTTTTGCAAGTAGCTTCAGCTTCGCTATCACGTAAAGTGAAACATACGGGCTCACGGAAGCTATGAAAGAACACAATAAATTGATAAAGCTGTATGGGACGCTGAGGCCGCAAACTGCATAATTTCTTTTTTTTTTTAGATGTTTTGTTATCGCGTGTCTTCAGATGCTGACAGATGCTTGCATTCGAGCGTGGCACGTGCAAAATCAAACGTTACAGCGCCGCCTGGATAGTGCTGCAAGCATAACATGGTCGCGTTAGTTGCGTCTTGCGGACGCGACCATGTTATGCTTGCAGCACTAACCAGGGGGCGCGAACGCGTCTTGCGGACGCGCTCGCGCCCCCTGCCTGAGAGCAACGGGTCTATGTGTAGCAACACATGAAGTTTGAGCGTGAAAGTGGCCTTGACAGGCTTTCAATTGCATGTGCTTGCCTGCACGTGCAGAGACATGGCTGCGGCCAGATACCCTGCTTGCAATCGTCTATCGCCACCCTGTGGTTACCTTTTGTGACGTCATTACCTTGCGAACAACAAGTTCGATTGTGTTTGGAATTAGCACGGTGGAAGCTTGAAATCATTGCGCTCTTAAAGCAACACTGCTAACACCGTCAAAACTAAAGTTCTGACATTCCTGTTATTCCCGTCGATGAGAAATCGCCCTAGGAGAATTTGTGGCAGATGGCAGATGTGCGATGAGCGAAGAAGACGACGAAGCTGAGGCGGTACGCTTCTCCCGAACGTAGCACTGTAGCACTTTTCTTTGTGTAGTGGTGGGGAGTCTTCCCCGTTCCGTTGCCGTCTCGGTCATAAATGCAAGGAAAAAGACGGATGCACACACTGCTTCGCGCCGGGATGCAAGTCGGGCTGCCCGGTCAACAAGGGCTGCCACCAGCGATCGTAAGCCGTCGCTGTTTCGTGCGCCAAAGGAGGAGTCGCGCAGACTACAGGGGGGAGAAAAATTATAATCGAGAAGATAAACGCCTCGCCGAGACATCGGCGGTGTGCGAGAGACATTTTGAACCGCGCCTTATCATTCGGGACTATGTGCACATCGTCAATGGCGAAGAGGTTAGGATTCTATGCCGCAATATATTATGACTATTTTGTAGTCTTTTTGCGTACTATGTTGCTGGATATCTGTCATGTGCTTGCTGTGTATGTCGTTGAAGTGCATTACCACTTTTGAGAAGTCATAAAGCAGTGAGTTGCGAATAAATATTTTTGTTTTCATATTTCATATTAGGGGTTGTTGAAGTTTGTGTTCATATCGTATTTTAATGCTTCATGTACGCCAAATCGAGGTATTGTTTCTTCATAGACTGCCTTCCACAAAAAAACAGTTTGTTATATGTTCGCCAGTTGCAGTGGCACCTTGGCCGTTCCCAAACGCGCTCCGGCCGCCTTGCACCTTACAAACGCTGGCCGCCGCATCAGCAACACGATGACAAAAAACAATACACCAGTTTATTGTTCCTCTCACCATTAAAAAAGTGAGAGCTTTATTAAGATTTATTTGTCTATTTTTCTTTCTTATATCAGTATGGCGTGGTTTCTTTTGTAGCTATTAAGCGTGCAGCCCAAGTGATAGCGTTGCTGAACGTCCTGGCAGTACTGAGAAGAGGGGGGGGGGGGGGGGGCAGATATTAGTAAAATGATCTACATCAAAAACACGCGAATAATAAAAGTAGAGGATAGCACACACTCTAGAGGCCTTAGTGCAAAGGAAAACCTACAAGTTTTCACATTAGCAATTGATCTGCGTCGCGAAAAGCTCCAGTTGAGCCACAGTAGTACACGCCGAGCAGCGCCGACGACGAGGCTGACGGGGAGGACGAGACGAGCCCATGTCCGCTGGGCTCTAGACATGAAGCGCGTGTGTCGCCGGCGCTTCGTTCTTCTTTATTCAAGCCTCTTGCCACAGTTCCTAGGGCACAGAACAGCAGCGCTACGGTGTCGTCTACGCGCAATATCTTCACGCGGTGGCCGCCGCTCTTGCCACTACAACTCTCTAGAACACTGTAGTCGCGTCTTGCGGACGCGACCATGTTATGCTTGCAGCACTAACCAGGGGGCGCGAACGCGTCTTGCGGAAGCGTTCGCGCCCCCTGCCTGAGAGCAACGGGTCTATGTGTAGCAACACATGAAGTTTGAGCGTGAAAGTGGCCTTGACAGGCTTTCAATCGCATGTGATTGCCTGCACGTGCAGAGACATGGCTGCGGCCAGATACCCTGCTTGCAATCGTCTATCGCCACCCTGTGGTTACCTTTTGTGACGTCATTACCTTGCGAACAACAAGTTCGATTGTGTTTGGAATTAGCACGGTGGAAGCTTGAAATCATTGCGCTCTTAAAGCAACACTGCTAACACCGTCAAAACTAAAGTTCTGACATTCCTGTTATTTCTGTCGATGAGAAATCCTTTGCTGACGTCACAGTCAGCACTCGGCCAATCGTAGAAGGCCGACCACAGCGACGCTTTCGATCGCTCATGTCGCCAATAGCCTTGGGTCTTTAACGTGCACCACACAATAGAGAAACACGACCGGTACGATGCTCATCCAGATCAAAACGAGCAGTGGTGGGGTTGGAACCCAGGGTCACTGGGTTCTGCAGCGCAAGGTTTCGTTCCACGGGCTCCAAACTGGTGTGCGCTAGCTGTGTGCATAGCTGTGTGCACGACTGCTGAGCGCGTGCTGATGGCGAGCTTCCACAGTTCTTTTGTAACGTGCACTCCGCACCCTCAAGATTGCCGGTCTTAGCAGCCTATTAATGAGGGCTCGTTCAGAGCATGCGCTCTAGATATCACCCACAAATATGGCGCCCAGTGAATACTCCTTATACGCGCCGATACTATAAGGAAGGTTATCGTAGCTCTCTCTACAATCGTTTTATTTAATAATATGATTACTGGTGCGCTTAACCCGACAAAAGTCGTTTGACGGAATACACTATTTATTAATATAGCTAATCAAAACAGAGGTTTAATAATGCACATAGCGCGTTGTGTTAATGAACAATTCAATTGGAGCTGCAAATATCTTCAATCGTCTCGATCTATAAAGACACACTAAACCGCAGACAATTTTTGATTTTGCATTACGTTGTGGATTGTTGCAGCCGCCCCAGACGATTTTCTTTTACCACAGCCCGCCCCATGGCTGCGTAGATCACGTGCGTCTTCCATTCGTTTTTTTTGTATCGGGACTTTTTGAAAGGGGCGGTACTTTCTTATAAAACGGACGACGCTGGAAATGCGATGTCGGCTCACGATGGGCGAAGAAGCGGCTTTTGTCCCAGCGATCGCTTTGAAACAGTCCACCACGCCGTCTTTATTCGCACGAAATGAAAGGCGCCATTTACATCCGACTGACCTCAAAACGTCGCGAGCATCTGATACGACTTGCTTTGTGGCCACGAATAGAAGTGCAAGCGGCGAGGAGAAAAAGGCGTTGATCAAAGAGATTGCTTTGGCCGTTCGGGCGATTTCGTGTCAACTGGCACCATTCGCCGAGCCTCGGAGATATATTTTCTTAGCGTCGCGTCCAGGCAGCGGCACCACATTTGGAGGACCCGTTTGAACTTTGACAGCGCGATTTCTCGGAGGGGAGCCAAATTAGAGGTTCTCGGCTTCCGAAGGGCAAATGATCCGTTGTCTCGAATAAAGGCTTCCGCTTTGACTTCCAACTGTCGTTTGTTTGACAAAGCGACGGAGTAGTTTCGTTCCGGGCGCGAATGGAAAGACAATCACGATGGCGAGTCTTGGGAGCGAGCTCTTCGTTGCGTTGGGCTATCGGTTAGTTGCGTGTGTACGGCTCTACAAACAGCCTGACGAAGCTTTTTTTTTTTTTTTTTTTTTTTCTTGCGGTACAGAAACGAAATGTGAGCGACAGCACTTTACACAGTGCCGTCCTCCCTCACCATTTATGGTTTACCGCGCAGCGTGACTACGCCCTATAATCGTTTCTTTTTGTTTTGTTTTTGCTTTGTCTTATATGAAACTGGCAATACACAATCGTAGCGGATTCTGAGAGAATACTTATACAGACGGACAACCATACAACTCCAGGACGTGATGGAGTTTTATATCAAACTTTTCTCTTCATGCTTTGGATATTTTTTTTTTAAATCGAAAATCTGATGGAACTTTTGGAATACACAATTTTAATACTACGGCGAAGCAACCACTTTTGATGGCATTCCAGTGCGTCGTGTGCGGCTGTGCCTTCTTTTCGCCATATTTTTATATGTCGATAAGTAATATTATATATGCGCGTATCATCTACTAAAAATAGAAAAACAACAACAAAAAAACATCCATATTTTGTTTGTAGCGCAAAGGTAAGCACCGGTTTAAACGAAGTCGTTACCATTGTAACGATACACTCCTTCCAACCCCAGGCCGTTCTCGTGCTTTACTGCAGCAGCGAAGTGTTTTGAGAACGGTGTGTTTGCGTATTCACAGCGCGTAGCTCACCGAGCGGTGTATTCGCAACTCCAACGACCTATAGATGGCGGGACGGTAGTGCCATAATGGCGGAAGGGAAGTACTGGGTTAGATTCTCCCGGATTTCCCGTGCGCCTGCTCGCTGACTCTGGTATAGCGTGCTGAAATAAATTTATTTGGGTTCAGATACGACACGGTTCGGGCAGGAGCATATCACAGATGACGAAGATGTAGACTTGCGTTAAAAAAGAGACAAAAAATGAAATAAATAGAAACGTTTTAAAAAGGTTAAAAAATAATAAAAAAAAATGAGTTGGGGAGGTGAATTCTAGAGTATTTTTATCCCGCGAATCTGAATATTGCGTTCGTTTTCCCCGAAGATGTAACTAAACACGAGAAAGCAAGAAGAACCTCCGACGAATCGTTACGTCAAAAAAATTGTACGGCATCTCCACGTGGTGAATGATGTTGCTTGGGGCGAAGCTCTGGTGGTGCTTGTCTGCGTAGACGCCGAGCCGCAGCATGCCGAGTCTTTTCATTCATGTCAGTAGGAGAATTTGTGGTTTTCTTCTTTTTTCTTTTTTTAAGCAGACAGATGGGATGGCATCTCAGAACCCCCTACTCTTTTTTTTCTTCTTTTTCTTTGAGCCTTTTCATTCATGTCAGTAGGAGAATGTGTGGTTTTCTTCTGTTTCTTTTTTTAAGCAGACAGATGGGATGGCATCTCAGAACCCCCTACTCGTTTTTTTTCTTCTTTTTCTTTGAGCCTTTTCATTCATGTCAGTAGGAGAATGTGTGGTTTTCTTCTGTTTCTTTTTTTAAGCAGACAGATGGGATGGCATCTCAGAACCCCCTACTCTTTTTCTTCTTCTTTTTCTTCTTCTTTTTCTTTGAGCCTTTTCATTCATGTCAGTAGGAGAATGTGTGGTTTTCTTCTGTTTCTTTTTTTAAGCAGACAGATGGGATGGCATCTCAGAACCCCCTACTCTTTTTTTTCTTCTTTTTCTTTGAGCCTTTTCATTCATGTCAGTAGGAGAATGTGTGGTTTTCTTCTGTTTCTTTTTTTAAGCAGACAGATGGGATGGCATCTCGGAACCCCTTACTCTTTTTTTCTTCTTTTTCTTTTTTCGAAATTTTTTTCATTTTTTTTTCCAATTTTTTTTTTGCTTTACACGAGCACGTGAGCATGTGCTCATGTGCTCGTGAGCACGTGATCTCACGAGCAGAAGCACGAGCACCCGACGCCAGGCCTACGGCGGACGGCGGACGGACATGGCTAGCCCCTAAGGAGCTTCGCCCCTAAAAAGGATCTTTCGGCCACGAAGTGCGTGTCGATCGTGTGGGCAGCTCGTGCAGTTAATACTTACAAGTTCTCAGCCCAGCGTGCGATCTTCTCATCCCAGCACGAGCATGTTCGTCGCTTCGCGAAGCGAGCAAATCGCTCGCCATACGCACGAACACTGAAAATCAAATCGGCCAGGACTCATTGTTTTTTTGGAACGGTTTCTATTTCTGACCTCTTTTGGAAACAGAAAGAGTGCGCGTGCATAACATTGACAGGCGCTGAAGATGCGCGAGGGCGGAGATTACGAAAATTCCTAGGATGTAATGCTCCGGGAAGAAGCGGCTTCAGCGGTAGATTGAAAATGAATTTCCGTAACCTTCGTGCACCAAATTAAAAAAAAAAAAAAAAAATCTGGATATTTCTGATCTTGGAAGCCAAATGAAGACGATTTAAATGATTTTCTTTAAATAAAGAACAATTCAGTTTTCTTTTAAGAAAATGAGCGTGTGGGTTTTTGAAAGTGGCGGAGCGGAGCACAACAATTGCTAAATTAATGCAATCGCTGTTTTCGTTAAAACTGCATGACTTCACGAACACGCCGACTAGAACCATGCGGTAACAGCAGCACCAAGGCTGACAGTCCCTTCCACGGTCTCCTCCGCCGAGTGGCGGAAGGATATTTTACAATGGCACGTTTGGTGTTCCCTGAACGGCGCGTTCCGCCAGGTCGCGGCGACATCGAGGACGTTAGTGCGTCACTATCAGAACTTCGACAGTAAACAAGAGCGATTCGCGATACTACACCAGCACAGAATGAAGACCTCACTCGACGAGTGAACAGCAGACTCCGAATTGCGAGTATACTTCCGAAAACAAGAATTCAAAACGGCAGGAAACCCATCGCGATTGAAATAGTATACGCACCAGGCACGTATCCAGGGGGGGGGGGGGGGGGGCCTATGGGGCCCGGGCCCCCCCCCCCCCCCCCGAAATTTCCGATTTTGCTGGGACATCCTCTCCCCCCTCTGTCTCATACAGCATTTTGTCAAGAACGGGCCCCCCCCCCCCCCCCCCCCCCCCCCCTCTCCCCGAAACAAAATCCTGGCTACGTGCCTGATACGCACTAGGGTTGAGAGCCCATACCCATGTACTAATGGGGGCATAAAACAGCTACCTCACACCGCCAGAAATATACTCATATGTAATAACAACGAAAAAGATTCGTTTTTTTTTTTTTTAAATTAGGATCGTGTGAGGGCTGGGATCACTCTCTTTCCGAACCACAGTGCTTTTGGCGCTTCCTCGGCTGCCCGAAAACGCTGACATTTGTTTTGCGGTTGCCGCTGGCTGGATTATCGAACTCGTGAAAGCGGTTTGGTGTTACAACAAAAGGTAGACATCGATCTTGCTTACCCTGACGCCCCTACTGTATAAATTTATCACGACCAAAAGTGCTGAATTTTCAGAACGGAGAATGGCCTCTTCCCCCCGGACCAACATGACTCAAGCTTTCTACCTGTTAAATTCGCCTTGTTAACGAGCTTTCTAACACCAGAATTTAACCAACAGACAAAAGAGTAATATTTCTGAACACGCAGCAGTGCAGCAGATTGCTCCGACCGTGAGCGGGCATTTTTGTTAGACCGACAAGCAGCAATGATTGTTAGTACGGCTAATGCGAATGAAATGGAAACGGGGTCAACTGATGTAGAAAAACTCGGAACTTCTTGACATTGCGTTTGGAAACTGACTTGTACAGATTGTAAACGAAAGTACGAGATGCGGAAAAACTGCAGAATCATTACTCGATCTTATATTTTTGATGGTCATGCGTCGGACTACTCAGTATCAGTGGAAGATGGCCTGTCGGATCATAAGCTTGTGTTGCTGTGCATGAGAAACGTTTTACCGCAACGCAATAAAACCAAGTCACCCATCTACGTATGGGACTTCAGTAGAGCTGATGAGGTAAGCATTTCGGATTATCTGGAGCTATCTTTGTGTTCATTTGATGGGGCGATGGATGTGAATTGTTTGGGGCTTCAGTTTGAAAGTATCGTCAACTACTGTCTGGAGCGATTCGTTCCAAAAAGAATAAATTTGTGCAAAAAAAAAAAAAAAAACCCCTGGGTAAACCGCGAAATTATTCTACTGAAACAAAGAATAAAACGAAAGCGAAGAAATAAGACAAGAAATCAGAACGAGGTTAACGGTCTTTCACGAACCTTGAAAGATAAGTTAGCGCAAACAAAGGAAATATACTACTCAGATACCCTAGCACAATTCATGAAAACGTCGCCACGAAAGTTTTGGCATCACCTCGCCCCATCCCGAGAGTCTTTAAAATACATGCTCGTGAACAATGAAGTTATCTCTGACCCTAGTGAGATGGCTTCGCGATATAATGATTTTTTTTTCCACTCTGTGTGTCTTGAGTTGCACCGTGATGCACAGTGTCTGGAAAGCGTGCATGTAGAGGCGTCTCATGCTGACATTGATATCTGTATATCACAACCAGGTATTTTTTCTCTTTTTTGCTGAACAGTGATTGTCATAACTCTGAAGGGCCCGATAATGTTCCTAACAAATTTTTGAAGCGATATGCGGATTGGGTGTCTGAGTATCTAACAATCATATTCCGCGCATCCTTGGCCGAACATTATCTTCCTACAGACTGGCTAACGGCAAAAGTTACCCCTGTGCATAAAACTGGCAGCAAACATAACATTGAAAACTACCGTCCAATTTCCCTCACTTGCGCCTGTTGCAAAATACTGGAGCATGTATTATCGGGCTACCTCTTTGATTACTTTGAAAGTTTAAACGCTTTTATCCCAAACCAGCACGAATTCCGGCGGAGGCTATCGACAGTCACACAACTGACAGTAACCATCCACGATTTTACGACTTCGCTGAATGAGAGGGGACAGACGGATGTAATCTGCCTAAACCTTTTGAAGGCTTTCGATCGCGTTCCACACGCACAACTCATTAAAAGCTAGTAGACGCCGGTAAAAAGTTACAGGTATTGAGATGGATCAGAGCCTACCTCGCAAATTGTACTCAGTTTGTAGAAGTCAACTAATACAATAAAAATCACGTCGGGGGTTCCTTAGGAATTCGTGCTGGGACCGGTATTATTTTTAAGTTATATTAATGATATTGCAGACAACATTAGCTCTAAAGTTATCACTCGCTTATTCGCAGACGACTGCTTAATTTATTCCAGAATTGTGTGCCCTGAAGATCAGATCACTTTGAACATAGCGTTAGAAACTATAAATAAGTGGTGCAAACAGTCAAACATGCAAATTAACCCCAGAAAACTGTTCTCAAAATCACAAATAAGATTAAAAATGTGTTTGTTTTTGATTATGAATTTGACGGTAGTCCACTAGCGCTCGCCAGTAATTTTAAGTACCTAGGTGTAACCGTGTCTAGAGATATGAGCTGGAAATCTCATATCGACAACTTGGCAAGCACCGCTGGAAAAAAAATTGTGGTTCTTGAGACGTAACCTCAAATTAGCAACAGAGACAGCAAAATTAACTGCCTACTTAACATTTGTACGCCCTGTCTTGGAATATGCGAGCACCGTGTGGGACCTATACAAAAAAAAAAATAAAAAAAATAAACAGATTGAAAAATTAGAAAAGGTACAAAGGAGAGCCGCCAGATTTATCACATCCAGATACCTAAGGACTGAGTCTGTCAGTGCGATGCTCACCCAACTCAACTTGCTGCCATTGGAAGAACGAAGGAGAGTAGCCAGATTAAAACTGCTGTATTTGATACAAAACAAAAGGTTAAACATAGATTCGCTGCGATATTTAAAGTCTCGCCCTACTAGAGGCCTTCGGGGCGGTCATACCGAAATGCTGATGCCAATGAAAGCCCGGATCGACATTTTTAAGTATTCTTTTTTTCCGAGGACCATAGCTGAGTGGAACAACCTCCCGCAAGATGCTTTTGCATGTGACACCGTTGAAGGTTTTGAAGCCGGCCTGAGAAGCCTCGCCCAACAACCCATATAATGTATTTTTCTTTCATTTTCTTTTTATGTGTTCTTTAGTTCGGTTATATATATATATACAGTCATGTCTCGTTAATATGGACCCCGTTAATATGGATACCCCGCTATATGGACACCACTTTCGGGGACACATTGGGAAAATACATGCATTTTTGTCTCGTTATTATGGACAACTCACATTATGGACGATTTTTTAAGGGAACGGTGTTGTCCATAATAGAGAGTTTTAGTAGATCGTTCCGATACCTCCGATACCCCCGATAACAATACTATATATGTAAGCGCAAAGGCGGAGGCAGAGTATCGGGTATCGTTATCGGAGTCATCGGAACGATCTACTAAAACTCTCTATTAACGAGACATCACTGTACGTTTAAATACATCTGTGTCTGAATCATTCATGTGCTTATCATTCGTGGAAGTGTGCTTTAAAAATTCGGTTATTTTACTAACACCCACCCCTGTAACGGCCAATAGGCCAACAGTTTGAATAAATAAATATAAGGGCAAACTCTTTCAACGGAGGATGCCGAACTATACCCATTTCAGTGTTACACCAGCAGTTTACAGCCTCAAACATTAAAAAAGACCCACTCTACGAGGCAGTTTCACGTGGCTGTGCAGGGTTTGAATTGGTAAGGCCTATGCCACTGGATCCTTGGGAAATAACGCCAAGCCCCCCGTATGGTCGCCATTTTGGTGCATGGAATGAACAGTTTCTTCTTGACCTCTTCATTCTTGGTGAGCCTATCTAAATTCGGTGGTGACGGGTTATTCGCGCACCGGCGAACAAGCGCGCATCTTCGCACCGAAACTACATGCGGCGTCGGAGTTTCGCGGCACTGAAAAATGATCTCCCTGCCTTTAAATACGCAATAACAACAATATCGTAATAAGAGATCTGTGGAAATAAGCATGATTCATAAGTGGATTGCATGCACAGCGCCAACGGCGCTTATGCTGGCGAGGAATGTTTTCAGTACGACGATGCTTCATAGCGACTCTTTGTGCGACTGATTCACAACGACCCTTTCGAAGCTTCAAATATTTGAATGGATCGAAATGGCGATTGCCATGACAACTGAGACTAATCATCCAATCATCTCGCTAGGTTTTGTCGTCTGTATGTTAGTAGCTGTTTGTGCCCGGCTAGCAGGCAGGGAAGGCAATGTCGTTACCTTCCCAGGATCCGGTGACTTTAGTCAGGCCTATAGTGCTTGGGGTGAGGAAATAAGTTAACATTCTTTCTACTCTCTTTCTCGTTCTCTCTAAAGATGAAGTGCCTCTCACCAACATTCGCTTTGCATCGCCGCATAAGCTACCTCAACAAATGGGTATTTAATGTTGTGGGAGACTGTCCTTGCCGATTCATTCGAATTTGATCCAATAAATATTTATAACGCCTCATTGTTGGGTACAAAACGAAACGTAGACCAAACCAAACGACTCGGGTTTTGCAGCATACCCGCCCTCCCCCTCCACGGACACACATTTGTCATCATACTTCGAGAAACGGGCTCTCTATTCTTGTCACCGCAAAAATCGACACACGGCAAAAGCGGCGAGGAAGCGGCATTTATTTGCCTACAACTCTTGGTAAATTGGCGTGGACAATGGCGCGCTTAATCATCATCGTCTTGGTTGGCCCCAGACGCCGAGGCCACGGAGCCCGCGGCGGCCCGCGAGAGCGGAATGAGTGTGCCGGACGGCTCTTCGAGGGAGGGAAGAGGGCAAGGGGCCCGCGTTCCTTCTGGCCGAGTAATATACGCGCCGCTTTCTATTCCCTGCCAGACGGCCGTGACAAATGGGGCCGCCGTGTCCGGGCTAAGCACATCGAGAATCGATGTCCGCGACAGGCGCGCGGGTGGGCCACTGGCCTCTCGCGCTCCGCCGCCACCGCCCTTTTAAGCGCCACGGACGCCGGCCCGGAACGTCCACGCCAATTCGGGCATGCCGCCGAGCCAGGAAGATGCGGCGCGGTTCGGTGCGTGGCACTAGTGGGAGAAGATCCAATCGTTGCGCGCTTAGCGGCTGAGTTGTGAACTAACTAAATCCACGGGGACAAGAACTGTGTTTCTGACTCGGCGTTCTCATGGGGGATCGGGATCAATCAGTGAAGGGCCCATGAAACGCCTGTCCCAGCCGAACGCTGGCGGAGCACTTGTGTTCGATCTGTACCCCGAAGTCGATCGGGGAGGATGACGTAAAGAATTCAATTTACGAGCCTCGTGTTGAGTTGTGGAAAGCAAGCAGGACAAAGCGCCTCCATATAGACCAAGTCATGCTTATAAACAAACCGGAGCGCCCTATAGCGGACGCCACCGGTGCCGCGCATGCGCGATGGAGTGTGGTCAAGAAGCTCGCCGTCGCCAATAAACGAACCATTGAAATGGGATGTTGTCGGCGTCGATGTGAGTCCCCGTACTATGTTTCGCGTTGGAATTGCTGATTCTACGCCTTTCTTGCAATGGCTGACTACTTGAGTGGCCTCAGGGAAATTAACGGGGCTCGGTACACCGCAAAAAATTCGCGTGGATAATATGACATCCGGCGATTTATTCCTCGTGCACTCCGCAGAATGGACGCTAAAGCCTGATTCGCATGATGAAATTCTGCTCGCAATTTTCAGTCGCGACGTCACTCGGGCTGCGGAAGCGTGAACCGTACTGAGATTGTCGACGTCAATATTGAAAATCGCAAGCAGAACCGGACCAAGTGAATCAGGCATAAGAAGTCGGTGATGGCCTCTGGTAACAATGATCAACATTTCCCTCTATCTACTGTTTTCACCGGGCCTACTTACCTCAACCAAACTTTAAACCTAACAGTCTTTTGAGGCCTGCACTTACTTCTTGACGCTATCACCGGGTCAACGTTTGGTCCACGGGCCGCTGTCGTTTTAAAGAGTAGACAAGAAGAAGAAACGTTGGAAAGATCAGACGACAGTTCGAACGATCAGGCGGCCGTTTGGACTTGAAGACGCACTGCACGTAGTCCGCAGGTGGTCCGTACATCTTGACGGTGTTCCCGCGTTTATGTTAGAGCGAAATAAATAAATCTGACGACCATAAGTATCCGTGAATTCAACCCAAAGTGGTGTTTGGATAGCACACGCGTGCCAGGAAATACCCCCCCAAAAGAATAAAATAAAAAAGGTATGCGTAATATTTACGTCGCAATAATCATTTGAACAATTCTGATACATTTATTATTACATTTCGGGGTTTCCAATCTTTCAGAATTACTCCTAACCAAAAATGAGGCTAGCAAAATAAGGATTGTATTCTCAATTTTATTTTGTTTTTTTTTGCAAAAAGTTCGTTTTGCATACTTGTACGTGTCCTATCAAAGAACTTACAGATCTCATCAAGAAGTTCAGCGTCCCTTTAAGGGTGCAGCTCCACGTCAGCCGAGCTGAACAGGTAGGAGTTCGTTTTTTATCGTGTAAGCTACATATGAAAACTATGAAAAAAAAAAAAAACAATCTGCAGAAACCTATAAAGAAAAAGTAAAGAAAGTAAAGGCGTGGTCACAGCAGCTGAGCATATCCAGAGCCGCATGTTACCCAAGAGGTTGTAGTATGAATTAAGAATACAGAAATTGCAAAAAAATTAAATTGAAATGCAATTGAACCGGAGATTTCGGATCACGAACTGATCTGCCTACCTCCCGACTCTTATAAGACTACACGCTATTTAAAGTGTACACTTAACTCGAGCACGCAATCGCCAGCGTTCTTTTTATTTTTGTCTTTATAAAATTTGAGCGCCCTCACCCATATGACGGCGGCCGTGTCAGATCGGTCATGCAAAAACCTTTTTCGCAGACTTGCTGGAAGCAGACGTATGTATGAAGCGCTTCGAACATGCTTGAGGTACAGATGGTTCAGTCGTGATCTTTGCATCGCCCACCATATATTTTGTAGGAAGTACGATGAGTCTGACTGCGGGTTAACAATGAATGTCGCGCAGTGTCGGTTTGACGCAGGTATTCCCCAGTTGGTGTAAGTAACATTCGCTGAGACCACTCGAGGGTCGGCAGAACCATCGGGGACAGCGTTTCAGTCAAAAGCGGTAGATACCCTCACCGATAGCCTTCACCTCCGGCTGGATAGTGAGGAGAGGGTGAAGCCAGACGGGCCGTCAAGATCTCGACGGCAATGACCTCCGTAAGCTCCTATACCAAAGCCGTAATATTCTAACTCGGCTCATATACGTCCATCAAACTTTTATAAGTGTTTATCGTCTTCCAAAGTCAAAGGCAAACAAGTGTCATCGTCGAAGCCGGTCCGCCGAGAGCACTTCTTGACAGGCTGCGAAGAAGCCGGCCTCCCCTCGCCACCGTTCTGTTATTCTTCCCGCACTCTTTCCCGCGTCCCACTCGTTACCTGAACGCCGGTCCGGACCGCGAACGAAGCCGGCTTCTGGCGTTGAGCGGCCGTTCGCCGCTAATCCCTCTTCAACTCATGGGCGCGATAGGAAACATCGAGGCAAGATTTATAAGGGGCCCCGACCCGAAGGCCAAGTCGCCGATGGCAAGCCAAGCGCCGTTGCTGTGGGTCGCGCTCGCAGCTGCCAACGCCTATGGAGAGAAGGGCTCGGCTGGCTTCTTTTAACTTTGGCGGCGGCGGCGGGAAGCCCTTGTCGTTTTTGTACAGTGGACCGCGCGGCGTAGCGAGCCAAAACACGCGGGCCGGGACTGCAGCGACCAGGAGCAAAAGAAGTGACCGTGGGGACGTGGTTCGGAGGAGATTAGCTCGAAATTGAATCCTGATCCCCTTCACCGGGGCTCCGATAAGATGCCCGAGGACTTTGGCTGTCTCTTTCGCCCTTTTTACGCCGGCTCTGGGAGCGTGTGTGTGTGTTTCGGAGGACGAGGAGGGGGGTGCCCGGTGTAGACGCGCGATCGGGATTGTTTGAGCAGGGGATGGCGGCCGGGGGTCGCCTCCCAACGGTTAGGCGTGGAAATGTGCTGCGTGTTTGCCGGGGCGTGGGTGCCACCGCCGCCTCATGAGGTCTGCCGAGTCGAGGGCGCTGCCCTCATGCAGCGGCGAGCCCGAACAGACAGCTTTGGGGAGGAGCTGTATTGGCGACGAGATCAAACTACAGGGGGCGCTTCGGGCAGTTTGCTTTACGCGATGCGAATATTACGTCATTTATCTCGATCGAGCGAGCACGATTGGACACGAGTGGTTCGTCACCGTTCGGTTGGGACTCGTGTTCCACTGGTGCTGCACTGATTGAACACGACTCCCACCCGAACTCTGATGCAGCGTTCGGCTACCTCAGCAGAGCGCTGCGTCAGAAATGCCAACAAATAGCTTATATTTTTGTTGTCCGTTGAGCCAGTCAATCACTCACGCTTAGGAGTAACAACAGGTCGGCCATCTTGCTGGTTAAAATCAGCGCTTCCAGTTATTTGGAGCTTTGTTTGAAATCGGAGGAAGCGGCTTTCCGTCCTCCAGAGACCGTATAGGACAGTCTGTGATGGGGCAAAACGATATCGGTTGAGCTATGGTACCTGGAACGGGTCTCCGACTGATGTGTTGATTGCCTGATGACGTCATACAAGTGTCATATGCTGTCGCCGGCCGCGTTCCCATGGCGGTGTTCTGCCCCAGGTCTCTTTCCAGCTTCACAGTTCACGGAAGCATCGGCAGCCCGGAATCGGGACTCTGTGATGACAGCGACGCTCGCGTTCGCTCGCACTTTTTGATGGAACTTCTACGTCCAACCGCCAGAATCGCGACATTCGGCAGCATGACACTCCGGCTTTCGTGACGTCTTTTGTTGCCACTTGTGCACCACTTTCGATGCATGGGCGGAAAAGGACGCTAAACACACCTGTCGGAGACGCGCTCACCGTGAGTGAGCTTCCTGACACCGCATCTAGACCTAAGCAAGTTGCGTTTGGGAATCGTAACGATCGCTAATGGCGCCCGCTCTGCACTAAGTACCAAAATGGCGGCACCCATAAGAAAATCTTAGAATGGAAGGCCGATTCTCCAAGCAGCTTATTTAATGATTGTTGTCCTCATGGGTGTAGTTATCAACTTAGTCGGTAGGAGCGCGACGGTTGGATCTCTTCCTCAATAAGACCTGGCCCTTTCAAGGACCCTTTAACGTGCAGAGAAAAATAGTGCTCATAAAAATCCCAAGAAAAAAAAGCTTTGCCAAGGTTCAGCGAGCCAAGCAGATAGGTCCTGCAAAATCACACTCTTAGAAAAAAAAAAATAAAAAAGAACGAGACATTTGAAATAGGTATGTTCTGATAGAATAACAAAAAAAAAAAAAAACTGATCTTGAATGCAGGTACAAGTATCTTAATTGATTGCATAAAGAGGTAAATAAGTAATGCTGCGCGAGGCGCCCCGTCCATTTTTTATGGCTCTTGGGGTGAAATTGAAAACTAGTTGAGTGGTTTTTTTTTGGTATTCGTTTTTAGTGTATGTGCTATAACAAATGTGCGAAACTCGGACATTATCTTATCTCAGATGCATTTTGTTGGCTTACGTGGCATTACAGTGGATTGCGCAGGCAAGTACACATGTAGCCTGACCAAGGACATCAGCCCATAGCGTCGCTTCTGCGCTTTCATTTCGGCAACCGCTTCTGCCCTAGATTAATACCACCTAGAAGACAAAGCCAGCGCTTTTCGCCCCCAAAGGTCGCCACTATAGTGGATTCACACTAGCGCCACCCATGTGGACCGCAGGTTCGTCTGCTTCTTTTGCAGAAGTTGTGGTGACGTCAGAACGCCGAGCTCTGATTGATTCTGATTAAAGGATATTGGGTAGACCTCAAAGCAAGCTGCCTTGAGGTCTACCCACTATCCTTCCATCAGAGCCAATAAGAGCTCGGCGTATTGACGTCACATCAACCCCCGCAAATGGAGCAGACGAACTTGCGCTTCGCACAGCTCGGGTCAGCGTCGTCGCCAGCATGTCTTGCAGCGCCTCATAACGAGCGCGACGCAACGACACCAGACGGACGTGTCTGCAGCTTTGCGGCGCATCCTCGTCGAGCTTCAGCGCGTTTGCAGCTAGGGGCGGGTCAGAGGTCCACCAACGATGACGTCATACGCCGATCTTGTTTTCTAGGCGGCACTGCCTAGACTCGTCAAACACAAAGTTGGGACCGAAGTTTACGGATTGAGCCAAGTTGGGACATCGCGACGACGGACGCCGCGATTTTTTAGCCGAAGTGCAATCGGCGCTCTCCGCGAACTTTCTGCTCAAACTTTGCGTTTTGCGAGTCTAGCGAGCCCCAGCGATCTCTAAATTTCTGGTTCGCTTTGCTTCCATAAAGCCGTTTTGTAGAGGTTTTTCTGGTCGTGCACCCAGGTAAGCATTCATAGAGAAGCTGCTGATTCGCATCCGCTTACGCTTGCATCTCATCGTGGTCAACGTAGTGGGCGCCCGGCACAAAGCGTTCGACCCGGTTGCTTGCGTATCAAACAATCTCTGGCCGTCTCCATCGCGAGGCGGCCAAGTGGAATCGACGGCGCAAGCAGCGCTTTGCCGCGGATAAAAGGCTGGCCCAAAAGTATGTGCAGTTGGTTGTGTAAGTCATGGCGTTCGATGATGATCATGACGGTCAATACGTGACTACGTGTTGCTGAACCAGTGAGTTCTGTTACTGCCCTCCAACGCGGGTAGCAGCGAGGGAAGCCCATAATTTTCACATGTCAAGCGAGATGTTCAAAGCAACAGGATGCTCAGCATCTTATCTCTCCGCAGCAGCTGAAATTAGAGGATGCGCCGATAAGATAGCCGAAGAAGGAATCGGGAAACAAGAGGCATGAACATAATAGGGTTTCCTAAGCTGTCGGTGTCATATAGATGGATGGATATATTTCACTTTGAATCTGAGATTGCGGCCCGAAACGGAGGGCACTCTTTTTTCTCTTTGCGCTCTCCTCTTACCCAAGTATTAATTTTTGATATAAAGCGAAAAGCCGAGTGCATAAACCACGAGGAGATATCGCGTAAGAAAATGTTGCAATGCTGCTTGTCTCGGTTGGGGGCAGTAAACCGTAAACTGGACACGCAGCACAAGTTGCTCGCTGAAAGTCTCTCCTATATGCCTGCGACAACGATAGGGCCATCCGCCAATAAAACCCTACAAGCTCGGAAAAAAAAAAAAAATCGTGTGAACGAGAATTTTGAATTGAACAGGAGTCATGCTCGTAAAATTGGATTTCGTACACGCTTCTCGAATTCCGTGAGGACGAGAAACTCACACACACTCACACACACTCGCAGCCGCTCGCTACGCAGGTTATGAAACTCGCTGATGTCCTTCTGTCGTGTCGCGTTGCTTCGGTCGATTTTTTCACCTTGCGATTTAGTTTTTCTTTTTTTTCGTCATCCGGACGTTCGTGGAACACATCGTGCGGAGAATCGTCTCTCCAAAGAAGAATGCATTCCCAGAGGCGGTTTGGGAAGGCCCCGCTTCTTCTCCTCGGGCAGCGTTGCGTCCTTGGGACCTCGACGTGGGATCGCCGGTGCTGCCTCGTCCAATGTCCACGGGAGCGTTCGCTCACTCGGCCTGTCAGCCCAACTGACGGCTGGCCCCGCTATGACTCTGCACAACATCGGATCCTCTAGGCTCCTTCTTCGCCCGGGGGGTGCCTTTGACTTTTGTTATGGGTTCATGTTGGGACCGGGTTTTGAGCTCCGTGTGTGCCGGTTTCGGTAAAAAAAAAAATTCTCTCTCTTTTTTAATTTTTTTTTTTATAGCTAGTTGCTCGAACGTTGGCGCTCAAGAAAATGGCAAAAATTGTCTCGGGAGATTTAGAATGTCTGCCGATGTCTAGCTAGAAGTCGTTCGTTCTATTGACGATGACTCGATGTTGCTAAAGGGATTAAAAGAAGGTTAGTTCCGAGCAGGAGGATCGCCCGAGCTCATTCTTTACACGAACCAATGGCACCACTTTGGATCTTTCGTGATTAACTCGAGCTGGATCTTTTAGTCCTCGTGAGATATTCGTAAAAGGAATAAAAAATGACATTTCTCCACTTACACACTCTTTTTTTTTTCTCTTCGAAATGAACAGGACGGTGTTATGGCAGGATTACCCAGAGGGGCCACAAGTCAACCAGAATGCATATGTGGCTGGTTACTTGTTTCCATGCGCGCCGAGTTAATGTGGGATGGGCGATGCATTTTCAACAACACGGCAGCGGCGCAGCATCTGAAGTGCGTAAACTATATATATATTTTTTTTAGTCTTTGATTTAATATTTTGGATTTAAGACTTATCTTTGCTCGAATTTAAAGTGATGCTTCTATGAGATCCACACACAAATTCCCCCACCCCCCCCCCCCCCCTAAAAAAAAAAACAAAAAAAAAAACACCTCAAATTGCACATGCCTCTAAAAAAAAAAAAAAGTGCGATTTTGCAGTCTGTGAAGTGACGTGCCTTCTTCTCCAGGCTCTTATCAGAATTCGGCGAATTCGCCACCTTTTTTTTTTGCGTTACTAAACAAAATGACCAAGATATCTTCTCTCGTTACCCACTTATGTAGTAACAGACAGACAGACAAAGAACTTTATTGAAGTCCTGAAAAGCGCCGCCCTCAGAGCAGCACCGCGGGCCGCTCCCCGTTATATGTAGTAACGATATTATTAACGCATGTTGAAAACGAATACTCATTACAAACAAATTTGTAACGCGTTCTTTTTGAGACTCGGAGACGAGCACCACGTGCATATTTGAATGGGTAATGAGTAAAGGCGTTTTTTTTTAGAGGGCAGCTCTTAGGCGCCCGTTTCCATATTTCGCGGCGTCGGCGTGACCGTGCTAAATTTAGCGGAAAAACTGACGTCACGTGACCTCTACAGGAATTGAATTGAATTGCTGTTGAGGTCACGTGACGTCAACTTTCCCGCTAAATCTGGCGGGGAAACTTAATTTGTTTATAGGTGACGTGAATCCGAGTCATTTGACGTCATTTTCCCCGCTAGATTTAGCGGGAAGCTGAATTGGTGTTGAGGTCACGTGGCGTCATTTTTTCAGCTAAATTTAGCGGGTGAACTATGGGACGAGGGGAGGGTATAAAGGAGGAGGAGGGGAGGGCACGGAGGATGAGAATATTCGCAGGAGGAGGAGGGGAGGGTACGAAGAAGGAGGGGAGAGGAGGAGGAGCGGAGGAGGAGCAGAGGAGGAGGGGAGAAGGAGATGGTATAGAAAAGGAGCGGCACACCCTCCCCTCCCTCCCCTCCCCTCCTCTTCTTCAAAAGCTGCGCTCTAATTTCGCATTACAGAGATTTGTAAACGTCTTTCATTTTTTGTTACATCTATAGTAACATTTCTTACTATTACACCGATCTCACTTAAAGGGGGACCAGCAGAAATATTCTTCAGCCTGGCGGAAAGTCCTCCTCGCCCTCTTTTTTAGGGGCGAAGCTCCTTAGGTGCTAGCCATGTCCGTATGTTCGTCCGCCGTCGGGTGCTCGTGAGCTCCTGCTCGTGAGCTCACGAGCAGGAGCACGAGCACCCGACGGCGGACGGACATATGGACATGGCTAGCCCCTAAGGAGCTCACGAGCAGGAGCTCACGAGCACCCGACGGCGGACGAACATATGGACATGGCTAGCCCCTAAGGAGCTTCGCCCCTAAAAAAGAGGGCGAGGAGGACTTTCCGCCAGGCTGAAGAATATTTCTGCTGGTCCCCCTTTAACGCTCGGCGCATGCGTGGCGCCGCCATAACTTTAGTTCACAGGAGGCAGACGGCCGTTTATGCGAGGGCTCGTGCCGTCTCGTGCTCCACTCGCGCACAGCTCCAGCGAGGTTGTCGCACGTGCAGAAAGACTCCCTCGATGCATTGCGGCAGTGGTGGCGTAGTCAAACTGACTGGTGAGATCGGTCTATTAAAGCTAAATCGTGAATCCGTCAACTTGTCTACTTCGGCAGGCAAAAAAAGAACTCGAATTTAGACGGTTTTGCCGTCTCGCATACTGAGTTGTAATGCATCTTGCAACCGACCCGTACTATAAGTAGAGCGAGAACAACTTGGAAATCGTGCGCTCCACGCCCCCCCCCCCCCCTCCCACCCTCACCCCCCGTAAAAAACGATTGTGATTTGTTTTTTTATGTATTAATTAAATATAGAACAAACACACACATGTTCTTATTCCTAGTGCTAGCGGTGCTATTGTAATAAACAGCCTTAACGTGTCTCCCTCGTCACTAGAGCTGTGTATATATATATAGAGTACGGTCAGAAGGCCTGGTCATAGAAGCAGACAGACAGGGCCAGTGATCTTTACGACGATTTTAACGGATCGAGCTTCCCAACTTCGTTCCTCCTACTTCAATACAACCCCTATAAGTTCACGATCGGCTATTTTACCGTGCTATAGCCTCGGCCGAGTGAACAGACCCGCGTCACTTCCACGGCCCACAATGCCAACATACTGCTGCGTACCCCTGTGTGAGCAGAGTGGGTACGTATTCGTAAATCTACTCGTTATCGGTTGACGGGCGTCGGTAGGGCGGGGATACTCAGCGACGTAGACGCGAAGGCATTTGCCTGCTCGAGCGCAAGAGCGGAACACGAGCCGTTCCCGCCCAATGCTACTTGGGCGTTTGAGTCCGGTATTTTTTATCTCACTCCGTAGCGTTTGAAGGTAGAGTTTTTAAGTTTGAGCTCATTTGCAGAAATCAAAGAGTCAAATAGAAATGTAATGTTGCTCGTGGTACCGCTTATGGACATGACAGCTTCGCGAGCGCGTAGCTTCACGTATGCGCGAGCTCGCGGTGCTTCTCACTCGCGCGTGTAAATTATGCGTTATGTACGCACGAGGTTATGTACGCACGACCCAGCGCTTTAACCTGACTGTAGCGCGTACACACCTGTGCAGCGCATGCTTTATGCAAAGCAACATGCACGCGCTTCCAGCTTCTGCATCACTACAAACGTGCTGCTCTACGACTACAGGGTATTTCAAACTAAAGTTTCGACTCTAAGATTACCCCCAAACATCAGGGACTCGACGTATCAAGCAGAAACGTATCTTGAATACCTCTTTTACTGGTCAAATTGGAGCATTAAAATTTTAGGTCTTAATTCCAAATACAATAAAATATAAATAACAAATTGTCCAAAAAAGGTCAGATTTTTATTTTTATTATTTTTCGTACTTGAAATAAAGATTTGAATTTTTATTGTGTAAACGAGACAAGTAAAAAAACGTAGAGGCAAGTTTTAAGTTGATACGCTCAATCACTGATTTTTGAAGGGCCATTAATTGTAGCTTGTAACTTCATTTTGAGACACTCAAAAATAAGCGGCTCACGTATCAAGTTGAAACTTATCCCGAATACGTATTTTTCTAGTCCCATTTACAAAATATACATCGAATACGTATTTAACTAGTCCCATTGACACATTCAAATTTCAAGTCTCTACTTCAAGTATGATAAATATAAAAATGAAAAAAGTAACCTATCTAAAAGCATCGTTTGTGTTTTTGTATGTGAAAATTGGACCTAATAATATAAGGCATAAATCCGAGCAGTAAAATACGTATTTCACGTAAGTTTGTTTTTGATACGTCAAGTCCCTGATTTTTTGCGGGCGATTTTAGAGTCGAAACTTCATTTTGAAAAACACCTTGTAAGCAACTTGAGGTTTTACCTATTTTTGTATTATTTATTCTAGACAATTTTTGACGTAAAAACCTGTGATCGCCGTGTACTAAGAATGGCTCGTGTGGGTCTACGTATTTGAACACGAAGAAGCAGTGCGGACTGCAAAAATTCGGGAGGGCTGGGGGGGGGGGGGGGGGGGGGGAAGCGGGGGCGGATTTCTGTTTCTTAAAATGATGGAAGTCATCAGTAACGTGATCGCGCTCAAATCGCGCAGCTAAGCCAAATTGGTACTTGCATTTTAATAACACTTCATTTTGTACTTGCAGCTTTCATTTCATAGGTTTTAAAAAAACGCGGGGAACTACCAAAGATGGATAGCCGCCCCTCAACGAGGACGTTGTAGCTTCAGTCGAAGGAGCGCTTTGACGCCGATCGGCTCTTGTAGAAGCGATGTACTTTGTCATCTTTAAAGGCTGGGAGTTTGGAAATGTTGTTTACCCGACCCGTGATAGGGAAGACGCTACCTGCAGCCATACAGAGGCCAAGGGATCGAAGAAAAGTAAGAACGCCACAGCGTAACCAACTGTACCGGCCGCAACGGAGTCCTTCACCTTGGTTTCGTCCGCCCAATGTTGTTGGACTCCTTCAGCGGATTTACGCTATTGCCAGATATTTTTAAAGGGGTCTCTCTATTGTGGCGGGGCTACGCGCTATGCGGAGAGAAAGTGAGAAAGAGGAGGATACGCGAGCGCGCGAAGGCATCAGAATCATAAGCTTTGTTTAAAATGATTAGTGTGGGTGCAAAGCTAGCTGCCTTTAGCCGCGTTTACATGAATGCGATATCAGCACTCCAATCATCCTTTGAATGAAGCCGACTCGGCAACTTTTACATGAATGCGTAGCAAGCCCTACGCGAAGGTGGCGCCACGCCCTGTCAAAGCTCAAAGTTCAAGCTGCGTTTCCGGCACAAGCCGCGCCACGTGACCACGTTTTCCGGTGCATCGCACGTGAAGGCCCGACGCTTTCGGCGATAGCCTCGTGCCCGCTGTCTTCAATGTTGTGCAAGTAGTTACGAGACGGAAGAGACGCTAAAATCCAAGCGTTTTGTGCTCCGGGCCGGGGCGCCGGGCCTTTCTGGACCAGAGGCGTCGAACGCTCTGAGGACGCCACAGCGCTTCGCTTCGCCTCGCCACACCTCACCGATCGCAAACAGACCAACCGAACCCCGAGGCCGAAAGGCTTCGGCGCAGCCAGGAATGGCACCGAGGTAGGAGCTGCTCGTTCTGCGCTATAGACCTTTCCAATGTTTACAAATCCACAGCCCAGCGTGCGATCTCCACAGCTCAGCACGCGCGTGTGCGTCGCTCCGGAAAACGAGCAAAGCACGCGCCATACGCACGGACACTGGAAATGGCACCGGCCATCGCTCTTTCTTGGAAAGGTCTATACCATGCAGTGCTCGGAGCTCTCGGCGTCGTTCGTGCTTTCGCCGAAGCCTTTTAGGGATTCCCTCGGACGCGCAAGTCGTACTTCGCAAAACGTGGACGGGGGCCGCCCTCACAGAGCAGTTCAGTTATATTCCGCTCACTTATGATGGCAATGAATGCTCACGTTTCTTCTCGGGAGAAAACTGCGGGCGACCACACGGGACCGCTCTCCGCGCCGCCGACGAGGTTGGCCGCTGCCATGTTCTCAGCTGTTCACTCACTCCCGCAGCGAGCGCCTTCCCATAATCCTCCCCGTTCCAAAATGCGATGCGACCTCCATTTACATGGGTTGAATGAATGCGGATTCGCCGTCTCGATCCACCCCCGTCTAGCGACTTGAATGCGATGCGCTTCCTTAGCGCATTATGCCGTTTACACGATCGCATTGAATGCGACAACCGGGTTCGATGCGACTAAGTCGCATTCATGTAAATGCGCCTTTTGTCTTCACTGCACTCGTCGAACGCGCTCGAACACGAAACGCCGGCGTCCGGCGTTTAGCTTTCGCATTCAAACACCTTCGACGAGTGCAGTGGGGACAAAGGCAGCTAGCTTTGGCCCTACACACTAATCATTCCGACCAGAGTTCGGCGTTCTGACGTCCCCGTGCGGTCTCGACTCCTCCTCTCCCTCACTTTCTGACCGTATAGGCCTAACGTGCCCTCAAGAGCCATACGGGCCCGTATAGGCCTAGGCTCTTGAGGGCATGTTTCGGGATCGAACGCAGCCAATTGTCAAAGATGCGCAGTTCGAATGCCCCTGAAAATGCTAGTTGCTGCCTCGGAGGCTCCGGGGAAGACCGCACGAAAACGTAGCACAGCAGAAAAGCAGTATAGCTCATTTCCAAAGTACATGCCGGTTCCTGGCTGACCGGGAAATTTATTTTTGATTTTTTTTAACGACCCTATTGTTAGCAATTTGTTAAAACTCTCGCTGAAACACCCGATATATAAAACATAAGGGTTTTTGCTTATGAAAGAAATAAAGCGCGTTGCATGCGTCTTGCGTGTTTTTTTTTTTCTTTCTTTTTTTTCTTTCGGCCTATAAAGAAAGCCCGTGATGATTGAAATTGAGTCCATAATGGGGCGGGAGCGTTATCGGGGTATTTTGTCATGTTTCACAAGCTTTTTTACTGCTCAGAAAAAAAAAAAAAAGCACGCGAACCGTACCACGTTGCACACATGTAACTTGAGTGTTTCTCAAGGAGCTGTAAACGTTCTCATTGACATTTCGGCTCTTAATACAACATTTAAACTAAATGAATTTCTGAGCGGCATCCACGACAGATAAGAGATGTTGATAAACTGTCCGGAAAAAAGCGTTTTTTCTACATGTTTAATTCATTTTAATCCTTTAAATAGCCTACATTTAGAGTCTGTTGGAACCATGCTTGGGAACAAGGGTTAGAAATCTGTTTTATGCCTCAATTTATATTACAAAAATTCTCCATAGCACCATTTATTTTCTTCTTCTATATTACAAAGCGTGCGACGCGTGTCGGATGGGAAGAGCTTTAATGTTTTACTGTTAGATGTACTAAACCAGTGGTCTCAAACTCATTTGAGTGTGGGAGCCAGATAGCTTACACTGGAAATGCCGAGGGCCAACGTTAGACCGGGGGGGGGGGGGGGGGGGTTAAAAGATTTAAAAGGGAAGAGACCTCGAGCTCTATGCTTCTTGTAAACTCAGTTCTACTTGTGACATCTTTAGATCTGATTTGTTTATGACTACTTTGGGGCCTCTGACCTGATGTGATGTGGTAAGAATTAAAATGACACCGTGCCGCCATCGTGCTGACATTTTTAATAGAACAATAGAGCAAGTGCACTGTCGTTCCCCTCGCTTAATTCACTAGGGAATTAACCAAGCTCAACACGTCTTTAAACAGCAATCAGTTAATTTGTCAGTTCTTGCTTTCTTGACGATTTTTATTACAACACTGAAAAAATACTTTTCTTTAATGGTGATACTTTTTTTTTTTTTTTAAGGCGAGAATTCCGAGCTCGTAGATTTATCTTTGGCAGTTGCTCCTGCTGATCGAGAGTTCGCGCAGCCGAGATACATCCTTCAACGAAGAGTTCGTGCTTGCAGACTAGTAGCGGAATTGTTGGGCATTACAAAGAGCTGGGAAGCAAAAAATAAAGCGAAACAAAGGCCGAATGAACACAGACGAGTAAAAAGTATGTGAATACGTTAAAAGAGCAGAGCTTCTTTTCGAGCGAAAATGAATCCGCGAGATTAGATCACTATGGCGCATGCCATTTCTACCGCTCGAGATATGGAAACCGGTACTCAAAGGCCAGTTGCCCTCGGGCCGCGTCCCAGCGAGTCGCGGGCCGCATGCGGCCCGCCGGCAGCGGTTTTGAGACCCCTGTGCTAAACAATCAATGCTATACGATTTCGCGGTGGGCGCACATTTGAAGATATTCCAAATTGTTCTTTGTTATCGTGCAGAAACAAGTTCTTAAGCTTAACGAAAAAAACGGTGAGTGTGCAGGCCAGCTGGTGGATGTTGATGATGTTGAAAACTACCCGACACTGTGGTAAGAAATAGGAAACGTCATGAAAGAAAAAAGATACACAGGAAGGAGGACGTCTCAAGGTTCCGCGAAGTTTCCCATCTTTTACCACAGTCTCGGGTAATTTTCAACTTTCTCAAGCTTCTTGCTGTTGGGATCCTTTCCTGCACTGATTAGCAATAATAAAGCCCACACCTTTACAAAAGACGCCGAGAACGCCTGTATCGACCCAACGCGTAAACGCGATGTAATGCGTCTAATGTGTACGTTGGAAAAAAGACGCTAGCAAACGAAACATAACCTCCAACGTCTCCAGTCCACCCGCAGGATGGCACTGCGCCTAACAAAGTCACTTAGGTCCTATATCAGTAAGTGACTGTAAATGAATGACCAAGTCTAGAAAACTATAAAGTGCGAAAAAAAAAATCCTTTCTAGTTATAAAAGGCCTATACCGAAACGTCCGTGCATCGAAATGTCCGTGCACCGAAATGTCAGTACGCCGAAAATGTCCGTGCATCGAAAATGTCCGTGCACCGAAACACCCTACACCGAAACGTCCTGCACAAAAATGTCCGGATCCCCCCGGCCACGACATCTCAAAGCATCTAGAAAAAAGGCTTCGCTTCACCATGAATCATACTGAAACAATGCGGACATCAAATAGCAAAGCAGGTTACTTCTCGGGGCTGTCTTCTTGGCTTGCCGTAGTGCCGTCTTGAACTAAGCAAAAAAAAAAAAAAAAAATAGGAAAAAAAAAAGAAACACGGAAAAGGAAGACATTGACGACAAAGGTGCGATACACGAACTCATCGCTCGAAGCACTCCGAGAAATATTGACCTCTGGGGTATTCTTAGTGCAGCGTCACTGGGGGGTGTTGGATTCTCTCCCAGACGCGGGGAGGGCCTGTTATCTCCTGCGGGGTTTCTTTACGAGTGTCGAGGGCCTCAGACACAGGTATTTAGCGGTGGGCGAGACCCGCTCAGGGGTCATCAAGGGGAACACGAAGGAGATCCTGCGCCGGCGATGATTGCCACGTCGCCATTCCTGAAGCCACTCATTAAAGGGGGAGAGACGGATGGGAGTGCCGGAGTCTCCAGAACCGCCGCGGAGTTTAGAGATAGACGTTACGTTGCTATATATTATTATTATTTTTTTTTCATTGCGGGAGCGATTGCTTTGTTATTAGGCAATCCCGCCATCGTTGACACGTCGTGAAGCCGCACCCGATTTGTAGAACGTGCGGGACTCAGCGTTTGTGGGAATTAAGCCTTTTTTTTAGCTTTTTGTTATACTTAAATCGTCCCTAGAGTCACATTACACAGCATTGAGAAAAAAAGAACGAGAAAAGAACTTTATGAGCAAGGATTGCACGTACGCTTCATTTGTGCGAGTAATGATAGTTATGTGACTGCGACGAAGACAAGCCGCTTTAACAGTATCGACGCGTGTCATTTCGCTCGTGGTGATCTGTAAGAAATTTGTAAATTTGTTTAATAATTATTATATATCTTTTTTTTTCTTTTAGAAATGACTGATTGCTTCAGTTTCTGGTTGTGTTAGGTCAAAAATCAAACTACAGAGTCAAATTTGCTTTGTCCTTGCCGAACGTAACCGATCATCCTTGTAGTTGTAATTGATAAGCTTAATCAAGTTTCAAGGCATTGCTTTTTTTGTTATTTTTAACTTCGTAAAAAGTAACTGAATTGGTTCGTAGTGTCCCATATTTCTTACAAACTGACATTGAAAGAAGCTAAAATCCTGACTTGATATTCAGAAAAAAATACGAGGCGAATTTCTGACACTCTATTTATTTTATAAGTGGTGTGGCTTGCATTGCCGTTACGTAGTAAAAGCCGTTCGTACGGCAGTTAAAAAAAAATACCAAAGGTATTTTAAAGTTTTTCAATGAACGAATTATGAGGCAGTCGTATGATAATTTTTTCTTTGTCTCGTGAAGTCGTTTTACGTCTTCAAGTTTTACGACTACACGGTATATCAAAGTTGATGACTAAATAAGAAAAATACTCTTTACTATGTTCGCATGTTTTGTGTACATGTTAAGGTTTGAACCTTAATTCGGTTGCGGAAATGCGCATCCCTTGGCGCAACGATTTTTCCACACACAAACAAGCACAAAAAAGCTCGACAAACGCTTCTTACGAAGTTACATTTATCGTCTTTGTGACCGAATACCTTTCTCTTGAGCCATGTCGGAGTCACTGGCTAACAACATCACTCTCCTTCCCTTCCCATTTCTGTTTCAGTCGTCACGATCTCTTGCGCTCGCATTCCGCATTCAAATGCGCAACAGCCGACTGCTCGAAGTCGTATAAGACGCGCAGAAAGATCAAGTAAGCACACGCCACCGAGCTACTTTAGTTTTACGCCGAAAAACAAACAACAACCGAAACCATACAGCGGTGGGCGCACTGCTTGACGAGACTCTCCCCTCCCGCGATCCCTCGTGTGGCGTGGGAGGCAGGCAGCTCCCACAACGTCGCCTTCTCCTCCCGCGGCTCACGTGGTGCTGGCGCCCTTCTCCTTCTGGGTGCCGGGCGAGACCGTTGTGAGATATAGAGCCGCCAGCTGGGCACCCTCTGATATTCCCTGCCCGAGCAAAAGATAAACGACACTGGTTCTCCCCCCCCCCCCCCCCCCCCCCCCCCCCCAAGTTGGTCCCCCTGGCTCCGCCGCCACCGCCTGCATTGCTGCATGGCTGTCCCCGGGGAACTGTTTTTCTCTCGGCCTGCAGCTTTCCCTTTGTTGCTTTTCTTGCTGAGCGAGTGCTCGGCGTGCTCGGCCGTCGTTGGGCCCAATACGCCGGTGGTACCGAGACCCAGTCTCGCGCGTGGTTGCCACGGTGGGAAGGAAGGCTTTCAATGAGAGTTGCGTGTTTTGTGTTTTTTTTTTTTTGTGACCAGAGTGTGCTTGGGGAATCGGCAGTTGAGGTAACTAGCCTTACCTAGTTAGGTGCTGGATAAATAATGAGATAGTGGACATAATTGGGTCAATGGTACCCATCGTTACAATCGGAGCTTGCGATGGTTTCGGTTTAACAATATACGAGTTTTTCGCTGGAACGGCGTGGCTGCAGGGTGGTTGCGGGTGACCATCCGAGCCTATCCTAAATCAGCAAAGTTAATTAAAAATGTAATTCTTAGTGAGCTGCAAGCGATCGATGCCTGTAAAACAGTCTCAATGTACTATGAATCGATATAAGTTCTTGTCTGAATATGCACTATCACATACACTGTGAGGTTGTCACGAACGTTTTCTCAATAGTATAAACTCATACAGTCATAAGGGTCGAGACGTGGAATAAGTAAAAGAAAGGCGAACGCAATGTTTCGGGTAGCTCTGGCGAAAGGTTTCTCGCATGTATTTGCGTAGTTTATTACTTTCGTCTGACTGGGACGTTCTTAGGCTGTCATGAATCAACGGTGGTATGCATTTCGAGAGAGTCGTAGCACCGTTACGTAGTGCAATTATTTTTTTAAAGAAATAGTGCGGCGATGTCAAAGTCGCTGCAGTTGTTTGTTTGAGACCGCGCCAAAAATTATTGCAACACTTCGCGAGGAAAAAGACACAAGAAAAAAAAAAAAAAGACGCATTAACTGTGGGTTAGGGAAATAATCTTCTCGTGAAAAGGACCGAGAATCTGTAATTATCGTGGCTTCAAGTCTGGTTGCTGGTTGTTTCTATTGCGCGATAATGCATGCTAGCTAGAAAAGAGGAAAAAGAATGTGCCGTACGTAATACTGTGGGTAGCTGGCCAAGGGTATGATAAGCTAGAAAAGGGGCATTCCTTCTAGCCCACCATACCATGGGCTGGAATTCTTCAGATTTCATTGCCTAGATTTACAGCTAATAAAAAAATACACATTTTGGAATATCTTTGAGTAATTTCCCCTGCTTTAGCTTAACTCCGAGATTTACACTTGATCAGTTTGCATCAACTGCAGACGAATAAAAGAAGCTGAACCAGAACATGCTAAAAGGTGCATTCCTAACGTCGCAAGACATACTTGTGAGCGAAATTTCCCACAGCCCTCGAAGTTCCAATCACCACGATCGATAGAGATGGCTAGGCGAATTCCATGGTAAACAAAACCATTCGGACTTAACAAAACAAACAAACAAACAAACAAACAAACAAACAACAAACAAACAAACAAACAAACAGCACGTTATGTTACAAAGAGCGTGCCAAAAACACGTGAAACGTCATGCAATGTTACTACGCACATTTTGTTGTTTTACTTTGAGCTGTACGCCATGGAGCAAAAAAAGCGGTGAATTTTTTGCTCGGCGCCGTTCGCTTTGTGCGGGGCGTGAGAACAGGGGCTATTGCGCCCTGCGAAATCGAACGTGCCGCCGGGCGAAGTTCGTAGGCTGTTCGCTGCATATATTTGCTCCATGGAGTCCAGGCTTTAAAACGTTTTTACCGCCTTCATTTTGTATTCGTATAGACTGAACCTCCAATTGCTTTACAATAAAAAAAAAAAAAACGGACAAGCGAGAAACATTTTTTTTAATGAATGCTTGTTTGCTGTGCACGAGGGTGGCCAATTGTAATGTTGCTGAAGTTCTTAACCAATGGGCTGTGAATGAAAACGTCTCGTTGTCACGAAAACGTAAACGCTCGGTTTACATTTTAGAGACACGGACCGCAGCATTGCCCAAGGTGTCGAAGAACGCTCTAAAGGCCGGTCGCTCTTGCGCATTAAAATGCAGTAAATAAAAACAATCGAATTGTGCACTCATTGCTTAGAAAAAATACAAGCATATAAACAACTTAGTGTTGATGCATGGACCCTTAGCACTTTGTTTACAGCTTATTAAGCGTTAAATATAACTTAAGCGTTAAATATCAAAATGAAATCTAATTAGAAGCACTAAAAGCGTTCTATAGTCGTAACATCCTCCAAGAAGTAGAGAGTTGACGACTTGGTGCATAACTACGCTAATTGAAACGACAAGAAAACAGTTACAAACGAGCTACAGGTGTGCATTCATGATTTATTTTGCTTTGATTAAGCCAACCGACCCGGGTATTAAGAACTCACGCCATTGTAGGAAATGGCATTAGGTGTTGCATACAGGTTCCCGGTATTTAAAAAAAGACAGGAACGATCTGTCAAAACTTTATAATCCAAAAGATTAGGGAAAAAAAAAAAGGAGTTGGGAATTTCACTACAATATTCAGAAAGACTAGGTCGGTGCTTTCTGCAATAGCTGTCGTCAAGCGTAAAAAAAAAAAAAAAAAAAAACTCTATAAACTATTAATTATAAACCGTGAGGAAAGACCTAAATAAACGCGAACACTAAGCTTCAAACCGAACACCTGCGTGCATGCTTTAACTTAGATAAACTATCCGTGACGCGTCGTAGCGGAACGACGCGGTACATGCGTAGCCTTAAATAAAAAAAAGGCCCTTTACACCCAAAGGATTGTTTCTGCGTCCTTATTATTTCTCTCTTTTTTTTTTTTTATCTAGAGAAGCGTCGACACTAATCCCATCCGAACGCGTGAATGCATGCGGCGCCTTGGTAGCCTTTAGGAGGCTTGGGCGTCGATTCTTTGTCTCAGTTATAAAGGATTATAACGAGCGACGAATCTTTGGCAGCGAACTGGAACCGGGCGAGAAACGAAATAATAAAAGGATTTCTGCGTCTACGGCGGCGTTTTCGCGACGGTTTTCGCGCCGTCACGGAACCTCTTTGTCTCTGTTTCTGCGCTGCTCTACGGACGTACTGTCTCCATTTCGGTGTTCGTCGACTGCGTTGGAACGGTGCAGGTCCGCCTTTGTGAGCGGCTTAAGTGGGTTAAATAGGCGTGCGTGTCTGTAGCCACGCTACGACGACGCTCTGGCGCGGGCGGTTGCGCCCGACTGCATGCCCTTCGTTTCGGGGGGGTTGGGGGAAGGGTTAATCTTATATTGGATGATTTGGTTTACGGGATTCTGTTGGCCGTTGTGACTGACACTTTGAGCAACACGTGAAGACATTGACTCATGAGGTTGCGCCTCCTCTGTGTCCCAGTACAGGCAGCTGTACAGGAATAAAATGATTTTTTTTAAAGCACGGAATGCTTTTTATCAATATCCCCTAATCCATAGAATTTGTCCGTCCGTCCGTTTGTCGGTTTCCGCATTTCCTCGATAAATGTAGCGGGGTAATTGACGTCACGTGATATCACGATGTCACGTGACACCATGACTCGACACTTTGACGTCACCTGACACTACCTCAGTTGTGGAACACCCGCGGAGAGGAGTCACAGGAACATCGTTTCGACGTGCAGTTGCGTATCATCACTGCGTGATGCACGTTACAGACCCCAGGGTAGCGGTGGTACTTCACTGGCTAAATTTCTCGAAGTCTCCAGAACCCCCCGGCTGATTAACTTCACGCTGTCTAAAGATACACACATATCACAATTACTTTTCATTCAAAACCTTCGGCGAACATTGGGGCTATTTCAAAAGGACCCGACGTTAGAAATTAAGAAAACTTGATGTTCATCGAGGAAGAAGGGGAAGGAGGGGGGGGGGGGGGGGGGGGGGGCTGAGAAAGGAAGCGTGGCACCTCCACATTGATCGTACTATTAAAACTAATCCGCTTCTCTGCAGGGACGAAGCAAATATTCCTCTCGGATCGCTGGTAGCGAGTCGATCGCTTTCTATTTGCGAAGAAACGGCCGTTGCATATAATAAAGCGCTCGAGCCGCAGCAAAACACCGAGTGCTTGTTATACCCACATCGACCGTGGATCAGCGTTGTTAAGGGAATTGTGTTTTCCCCGTGCGGCCATGCACACTCGTCTGCCTCGCGCGTAGTTTAAGCGTGATGGAAGCGGCGCCGTTGTAGCGACGGCCGACGTGTTCTTGAGCGCAACACGTGCGGGAAATGAGGCAGCAGTTTGGTCGAGCGCGGAAGGCCGACCTGCGCGCTTTGGGGAGAAAAACAACAAAAAAAAAATCGGCGCCGAGAAACAAGTTTGGTAGCGAAAGCAGTGCCTAGACGAAATGGCTTGTTTGCGAAGGCTGTTGCCTCTTTAGTCTCGAGGGAGCTCTTGATGTTTCGGCCTGTTAGTGCGGTGATATCACGTCCGAACCGCTTGGCGCGATTTGCCGACGTTGGCGGTGGCTTCATCTGATTCTTGTCTTTCGCAGTTGCGAGGCTCGTTGTTTGGGAGATGTTCGAAGGGAAGCCCGTTGACGCTTTTGAAAATAGTTAAGGAAACGGCCATACAAGCTGGTCTGCGCAAAGAACGCGCGATCGTGCGTTGCAAGAGAGCTTGGCAGCTGGTTAGTCGGTGTGGTTGGGGTGGTATAGGAAAGTTGTTGCTTCAAAGAACCATCGCTAAGGGGCGTGGTTGTTCCGAGCGCACTTCGCCGTTGTTAGTAAACAATCTGAGAGCCCAGAGGGCGTTTTTCGGAAAGCGACTGAGACGTAATTTATCAGAAACTTGCGCCGTGTGTGATCAAGAACAAATTGACGAGAGAATGTAGAGACGTGCTATGTCTTCAAAAACATGTTAGTTCCGATGTGGGAAAATTCCAATGAAAGAGCATGGTCCCACCAGGTTGGCCGCCGTTCGTTCCGTTGTATGTGCACTGAGTTAGCAGCAATTATGACTCCATCTCAGTTATTTCAATAATCGAATATCTGTTTTAACTTTGTTTTACACCAGTTTGGATAGTAGCAAGCTACGCGCATTCAAGGCTTCACGCGTTCATCTTGGTATTGTAAGCTTAGTATATTAACCATTGTTCGCAATTCAGTTCACTGAATTGCGAACAATGGTTAATATATCACCGCTGTGCAAAAAATGGTGATATGAGCCTCTCTTGAAGGTGCGCATCTTGTATAAAATAATTATAAGCTACCCTAAGGACTCAGTCAGTTTGGGGCTTCATCGTGTGAATATCACCGAACTTTAACCTGTGCACAGCGACCAGCTCAAGCAAAGGCACTTGTCAAGAACTGAGACGACAAGCCTGTTAAGATGAAACAAGCCACGAGACATTATGCCCGAGCGAGAAGCTTCATATCTATTAACGCGACAGTCGAAAGTATTTGCACCCGCGTGCCCATATTAGTAATATAGAAAATACCAGTTTTTGTGGAATGTTATCAAGCGCAGTGCCAGTCTTGTTGCTAAAGTTTTGTGTTCGATGCTAGCCTGCATAAATAAATTGCCACGAAGTGCCGACGTCATGAGTCGTCCGGGCACTGTACGTCTCTTGGTCATATCTCCATCCTGAACTATTCGAAACCCGTCCTTTGTTGATGCATCTTTAAAAACTGAAATCAGCGCGAAGAACAAGACGGACCGGACAAGGCATACACGGACAGAGCCCTCTTACTAAAAAAAGTAAGAAACTACATTTACATTTACACAAGACTAAATTATAACTAATTGCAGCTACAATTACCCTTCCATAAAAGTGAGTGACCGTTACCAGAAAAAGCAATCCGTTACCTTCGTGGCGCTGCTTTCTACCTCAAAGTCCTAGGGTAAGACACAAAGCACAAAACGTGTTATGGAAACGTTTATCGTTCGTACCAGTCACGCTTGTGTGAACGTGAGCAACAGCTAGCTTTCGAAAGTACCGTCGGACGTCTTGCCTCGTTTCCAAGTGAAGATGTCGTCCCTGACGAAGTGCATTGCGTGCTTCTTAAAAAAAATGGAACCGCTCTCCGTCCAGGTGAAAGCGCAAAGCCTCGTTGTAACAGCAGGAGTTTGATGCTGTTAGAATCGCGAAGCTTTAAACATTGTAATATTGTAAGTAAACCTCACATAAAATCAATGTGTGTGAATATATTATATAAGCATATTTTAGCCGGCAAATATCGCCAAACGGTGTCACAGGAAAATAGTAGCATAACAATTAAATTATAGGTCTGATGAAATGAGATCTCATTAAACAAATAAATTATAGCTCTGATCACATGTCGTGACTTAGTTGAGACGTCGGTGAATAAGAGGATGGAGCTTTTTGTATACATAATCAGCAAAGACATCAGGGGATCTGTGA